>JACEFO010002119.1:600000-793698 GCA_015342445.1 Digitaria exilis | reverse complement strand
AAGTACTTCCTAGCAGCATCCTCCTTGAGACGCCCCCGCTGAACTTTATTGAATAATCTCACCTCTCACATGCTCCAACACAGTATCATTTTGGTTTTGGTTAGCATAAACCTCATATAGCATGGACAAGTTGGGATGGTCTCACTTAAGATTCATGACAGAGATTTCCGCTTGAATCTGATCAATGAGGCAACTTCATAACTTTCCTTTGTCAATCAACGCTGATAGCGACATTTTTGAGTCTTTGTGTTGCGGGCATGGTAGCTTGGCAAGGTCCGGTTGTCCAAGCATTTTTCGATTCATACCTGTTCATAAAAACATTTTCCTTTCTGTCTGCATCAACTCCAATGTAAAGCACTATGTAAACAACAAAGATCAATGATCCAGACTTAAATGGAGCACGAGGAGTCCTGCCTATAAGTGTCTTTTGAAGACTTCAACCGTCTCCCCAACAGATGATTGCTCTAAGAAGATGGTAATGAGCTGCCACGTGAACCCATTGTGCAGAAGCACAAGGAAAGAGGTGTGTGTATTCTTGAGCCCCAATGTCATCAGATTGGCAAAAGTATTAGATGGGTGGCTACCCTGCCATTTTCCTCGACAAGGTATCTCTTAGCATGCAAGCACATCTTTCCTGATTCCCTAAGGTGCTTTTTCCTTATTATTATTGCACAAGGTCCAATTCTGTGAAAAAGAAGAGATAAGAGAAAAAAGTCAGTCATAAACGAGTTAAGTGGTGTGCAGGTTTATATAATAAAATAACACCTACAAAATATGATGATGGTTATCCAAAGAAGCACAGTGAAGCAGATATATTTTTAGAGAAGCCAAATAGAGGTTTAGGCACCTTTTTTCATGGTCATATACTGAAGGGGGTTTTTTCCCTGCTTGGACCATACTACTAAGTACGCCAACTCAAAATTCGCTAACTACATGCGTCGATAGTGTTGTCGCAATTGACAAAGTATCTATAATCATATAAAGTATATAAAGATAGTATTCTGGAAAAGCGAGATCTTGAACAAGAAACAGGAAAGAAAAATGAAAGGTACGAATGAATATGAAAGCCGCAGCCACAATCTCTGACGTAGAAGAAGAAGAAAAAAAAATACATAAACTCCTACATGCAGTCTATAGATCGATCAAAACCAGGGAAGCTTATGTACGTATCAACTGGTAAGCGCGCTAATCACAGAAGTCACATGCAGCACGGCACTGATCTCCATTTTTTTCATCTAATCTATACGGTAATATCTAAGCAGTAATTAAAGCCGTGACTCCTAACAAATCATGGGCACATACAGAAACAAATCACTTGGTAAGATGGTAGAATTAAAGAGATGGAGGAGGAGGTGTTACCGTACCAGATCCGGATGCCGAGGACGAAAGAGCCGCGACTGGGCGCAAGCTAGCGCTGGGCAAACGAAGAAGGTCGCGGGAGGAGATGAGCGGAGGACGGTGCGCGCGCGGCGAGGGAGAAGGGAAATCCCTCGACGCCTCACTTGCGGTGGTGACTTTTGACTGCGGTGGGTGTGGTGGTGTGAGGCTGAGGCTGAGGCTGGTGGGTGGCTCGATGCTGTTCTTGCGGCAGAAGGCGAGGCTCTCTGGGGATGGTTTATATGCTCTGCCGCTGCGGCTGCCTGGCTGGACCCACCCGCCAGATATTCCCTCCCAGATCCCTCCTTGCTGCCTCGGCTCGCCGGTCTCGCCGTTCAGTTCATCTGGTTCACGTCACCGGCGCCAAATTAGGGAGGGAGGAGGGGACCGCAAATAATTGGTGGCAGGTGGTCTGCTGCCAACTTGCCGCCGTTACTGCGCTCAATCAATCACAGTGAACGTGTGACGCTGGCGGCTCTGCTGGATCCATCATTTCACCTTCACCAATCAATCACCACACCCTGGACATAATCAATCCAGGTGACCGTGCCAATTAACTGATGATTTTGTGGTTTCCTTTTTTCCCCTCCCTTTCAATGATGCGTTAAACACAATTCAGTCCTGCCGGGGAACTAATTTTACTCAGTCTTTATGTCTTGGGTTCGGTACAGTTAAGATTCCAGTAGACCTAGGAACTAACGTGTGATCGATCTGTTGTGATCGGCAGGCCGCTCGCGCATCCGTAGGGTCCAAGTGAGAATTGGTCTTGTTTCTCGGGTGGCCAGTGGCCGGCCGCCAGCCATGGTGCGCAGAATTAGCAGCTCACTCGCTCACGCCCAGTAATAGACGTCAGCGGAACCGTGGAAGCAGGATCGGAAGGAGGTCACAAAGCCAAAACCATGGCTTCGATCTGCCTGCTTGCACGTGATTATTACAATTAGGTTAGAGCATGTCATCATCAGTGGCAATGCATTGGTGGTGGTAGAAACTAACGTCTCATGAAAGGGGATGTTTAGTTGTTGGAGATTTGCTGTAGTAGATATCCCACTGTAGCAATGAATAGTGAGGAAAGGATGGAAAAGGATGTGATAGATGTGATGGGAGGAATCAATCTAAACAGGCTCAAAGTGAAGAATTTGGCGACCAAAGCAACGACCAGTCTTGGTCTCCGTCAGTCCCTCCCTACCTCTCCTACCTTTATTTGACGAACCAATGGCATGCAGACGACGGCCAGGTGTTAAGTTGCTCGGCACCCCACCTGAATCGGTCGATCGTTCGATCGCCCACCTGTCGTCCGCCCAGTGGCTGCCAGTATTGCCTGTACACTCGTGATGTGCCCACATAGCACACACGGCGGCTCGCCACGCGTACGTCCGATGGCGTGAGTTCACCAGACACCAGCAGAGAGAGAAACACCGCATGCATAAGCCGTGGCACGGACGACGCCACGCGTCCGCGCGCTCCAAATAGCTAACCGTTAGGCATCATCAGAGGGTTCGGCTGCCGATCGATCCATTTTTAGATTGTCACGGGCCGATGACTCACGAGCTTAGCTTAGTTAGTCACCCTTTAGGTAACGTCAGAGAGAGTAGTAGGGAACTCAAATCAAACGATGACACGCCTCATGCGACCTCGATCATGGGTCATGCATGAGTCGCTGCTTGGTGAACAGGTCATCATTCCCGCGTGTGGCTATTTGCTCAAACAGAGTTTCGTGTAAGCACGTAATCCATGCAGAGCAAGGAGCTAGCTGAACGCCGCCGATGGCGTATGCCATGTCCTCCGGCCGAGTGGCTTCAGTTTCAGCCTTTCAGGCACAAGTTTGGCCGCCGCTTCCTTATTGGGCATCATGCAAGCGAGGCCATAAAAAGATCTACTGAATACGTTGCAAGAGAAATACGAATCGGCAAAGGCAAACAGGTGCTAGCAGTGACGTCCTGTTTTCAGATGCCCGCCTGTTACTAAAAGGGAAAATTAAAAAAAAAAATAAAGGCCGGAGGGACGGAGCAGCACAATTGCAAGAGAAAGACCAAAATCTGATTTTCTATCTCTTTACCGGAGATATGCAGACCCCAGGCTTCGCTTGGTGAAGATGAACCATCAGATTCGGGTGACGTTTGCTGCCCAGGAATGAAGCAGCCAGAGACCATTCCGATGTCCAAATCACGCTGGACCCATCATCATCGACGGTTGAGTTGGATTCCTCTAGAGACGATAGCGATGTCCATCACTCCCCACCCGCTGCTGGTAGCTCGCTAGCTCGCTCGTCATTTCTTTTTCCTATCTATCGAAATGAATTGTGCCTTGCCTTGTTCTTTCAGTAATGAATTGAATGGAAAAGTGGCCGTGTCTGCTCTTAAATCCTGTCCCGGCCCCAGCTAGTTTGTTGCTTCAGTACTCATCAGAAGCTTCACGATGCAATCGAGAGCACCTTGGATTTTGCAAGAGAACAGAACAAGATGTTCATCTTTTGCTACAAGCACAATGAACCAGTGATAAAAGTTCTCACCTGGACATGTATGTAGCTGTCACCCGAAATGAGGGATCCTGCAAGGAGAAAATCGCCCAGAAAATAGAGCTATCAGCCATGGGGCATACACATGGGCACTGGGCCATGTCCAGCTTGGACCATGGCGGCACGTCCACTTCCAAGCTTTGTCCATTGCTCGCCGGAGGCTGTCCCTGTAAAAAAAGAAACTGGGGACGTTCACTGCAATCTCCGGAAAGATTCGGGTACCTGTTCCGATCAGTCGCTACCGGTGGCTCTCTGGAAGCCGCTGCGGCTGTCGAATTGTCGACGCGGTCCAGGATGCAGTCGCCGTCTGTGACTGTGTGGTCGATGTGAGCCATTTTTCGGCTGGTTGTGAGTGCTGGACCAACGGACAAAACAAAGACCGTCGTAGATTAGCGTGCTCAGAAATGCATTGCCAATATTCAGAAACATGTATGGGAAGTCTCCTCTCTCTGATGTTTCTCATTTCCTTTAGATCCATGGATCTGATCTGACTGAACATTCCCATGCACCATGTGCAGCTTTGCTGTGGTTCGGATTAGCAACGACAAATGTTGACTGGGCTAATTGCGTACATCCACACAACCAAAATTCAGAACTGCTACCCTGAGCTTCTTTTGCGGGAAGCTGCTGCGACTGAATCAACGGCCTTGAGCCCTGGATGACGGTAACTTTTCTACACGTCTCCCTTAACTGTGAGCCACTCGATCGAATGGTTGCTGTCACGATTCATGAGCTGATACGCCTTGTTCAGAATCTACAGATTCCTCCACCACGATCATGATTCATGAACGCGAATGCCAGCCACAGCAAATGTTGGTCCTGCTTGGACTCGAACAACTCTGCTAGCGTCACGCATCGTCCAGGTGGCACCAGCGCCTCTTCCCTTTCTGATACAGTAGGCCCGGCTCTTATGGCGGCTCGACACCTGGTACCATTGGTTTGTCCATCAGAAACTGACCTTCCAGCGCCCACCATCACGGCATCACACCTCATTTCATCGTGGTCTAAAAAAATACTCGTACAATCTGATGAGTCGAACATCTTGTAATGGCACCTCTACAAAAGAAATTACTAGGCTAATTGGCTCTGTGAATCCTGAAGAGGTACATGAGAGACCACATACCCTGCTTCTCATGGAAACGTGCTCTCCTTTTATTTTTATTATTTTAGTCAATTAAAAAAAGGGAGAAAAAACTACTGTAAGCAGGATTGACTCACCTCAGATGCCTGAACGCATTGCTTCAAAACTGTGGGCCGGCTTTCTCAGAAGCTTCTGCACGTTGGTGGCCATTCCCTACCACTACTATGATGTCATGGCTAGAGTGGCCAGACCAGGTCATTTTCAGCAACTTAGACTAATTGTCGTCTAACAGCGACCACTAGTGGGGACAATTGGAATCTAATGGACCCTAATCATTCTCGCAAACGTTGGACTTTTATTTCTCAAATGCTGCACGTCCGAATCAGTCGGCAATTACCAATTGTGCTGCAAAATATCTGCTTTACTTTAAATTTCCACGCGTGCCTATTACATCATCATTTGGAGCAAATTAAAAGCAAACAAGCAACTAAGCTTTCACCACGGTGTAAACAAGGCTTTGTTTCAGATGATGACACAGTGCAGAATCCATTTACAATGGAGTTGTTCATGACCTGTAAGGACAGACGAGGTACAGATAAGCACCGCAGTTTGAATTTTTAGACCAATTGTCTATTAAGCACATTTCAGCAAAATGCAGCATTCTAGCCATCCAAGTTGACCAGAACAAGGAAAATACAGTGAATGCATCATAATATGATTGTTTTCCATTTTGTGGTTAACAATTAAGACGAACAAATTTGACTTGGAAACTGCACTGCATGTATAGAAGAAACGCACCTAACCTTGTCGTTTATGTCTAAAACCAGCAGCCAACGTTGTTCAGAGGGAGGGAGAAAATGCAGCAGCCAAGAGATTCAAAAGAAGTCCCTTCCTGGTGCTTTCACCTGAAAAAATAAGCAGCTTGCTTAAACTAAACACAGACAGCATATTTTATATCTCAAAACGATGAGAGCCGCAGAAGTTGCTGCCATAATCATTGACTAAAAAATAGGTGAGGCGAAAGGAATTGGTGTCTCCGACCAAAACAAGAATCATTGCAAGAATCTTGTATACTCCCTCCTCTACATGCAGAACAGTACTAATGATGGAGCACTACCACTATACTAGTCTGCTGTGATGGCACTCCTAACTCCATAATTGGTGTATTTTAATCCTCATCAAGAATTCCTGAGCTGCTGAGAACGAAGCTAACTGGAGCAGTGTTGTACTAACTAGCACGTTCCAGCACAAGATGTCTGTTCGCGAGCTGAATGAGAATACAAGGAGAATTTTGTCTGATGCTTTGAGAATTTTCCAGTACGATCAGTTAATGGAGAGCGATTCTCCTTGGAACTGCCAGTGGATTCCAAATCATGCATCTGTTCCATTTCCATGCCACTATCCTGAACTTCTTTTTTCTAGTATAGGAAACACTATTCTGAACTCTTGAGCGAGTTCCTCGCGTCTAAAATTGTGTCGCTGTTTCATTGCTCTTGATTCGATAATGATCGATTAGGTTACGACATGCTTTAGCAGGTACGAGCATGCCAATCAGAACCTTGGGACACAAGGGATGAAGGGAACCAGTCGAGACGGAAATGAGGAGTAAGCAACGGCAAAATAAGCGAAACAGACCAGGATTACCCTTCCGTGGCCGACAAACAACAGGAGCAAGAGGTTTGCAGTGTGTCGGTCACCTACCTGCGCTGCCTCCATGTGACGGGACGGACAGTGCAGCGAGGCCGCAGATGGATTCAGATCGAGGCCTCGAGTCGACGAGACGAACGAACCGCGTCGGATTTGCAGGGCCGTTGCGCAGTGGTCTTCGACATTAATTTTGGGCTTACGAGTCGTGTGAGGGCCTGTTTTCTGGGACAGTAACATTCGGCCCAACTCCCACCCACGAAATTTTGGGACGGCACACAGAAAATGGAACAAGGTCTTCTGCGAAATTTGCGAGACTGCAAACTATTGAACTGATGGACTGTGTAAACTATGTTAACTTTGACAGTAATTCGATCAGCTGCCATGCGAACCAGGAACTTGAGCGAAGTGCAGCATCAGTTTTGTCAAAGCCATCTCATTTTCTAATCGTGTTGTATATATGAAGCAATACGCTTGTTTCATTTCATCGAATGCCACTGGCAAATATCAGGGCATCTCCTGTACCATCGCGTCGCGTTACAATTTACTCCGTAAAGCTAGCAGAGATCTGTGAGTATACTGCAAGCAGAGAGATCCGCAGTTCACGCAGCAAAAGCCGGACGCACAGAGCCGCGGCAATCATGGATCGAGATCGATCGGCGATCGTTATCAGAGGACGTAGACCATGCCGACCTCGAGCAGCGACGCCGGCGGGACGCGCAGCACCACGTCGGGGCCGCGGCAGTTGCGGCGCAGGAAGTTGTAGCCGACGCCGACGGCGAGCTTCTTGAGCAGCGACGACCCTGGCTTGGTCTGCACGTGCGAGTGCCCCAGGATGAACGCCGTCCCGGCCTCCCGCGCCTCGCACACCTCCCGCAGCTCCTCCACCATGCGCTCCTCCACTCCGCCGCTCCTCCTCGGCATCTCCACCGCGAACCTCACCTGCTTCCTCACCGCCCCGGTGGCTGCGGCCGCGAGCTCCATCCCGTTCGCGCTGCCGTCGCCGGCGGCGTTCGCGTCGTGGGCGGACGACACGCCGTCGTGGGAGTCGTCGTAGCCCAGGCCCAGGTGTCGCCGCAGCGGGTTGCTCCCGATGACGGTGAGCGCGTTCTCGCGCTCGTAGTAGCTGCTGTCCCTCTGCTCCTCGCCGCCGCCGCCGGCGTCGCTGCACCGGAACAGCGCGTCGAGCTTGACGAAGGTGGCGAGGCTCTCGATGAGCTCCGTCTCGAACGAGTCGACATCCTGGTGGACGTCGCGGTACCCATACCGCACGATGCACCGGTAGGAGCGGTGTCCGGGTGGGCCCACGCGGCCGACGAGGTAGCGCTCGGCGGGGAGCACGTGCGGCACCGGCACGGACTTGACGCAGACGAAGACGAGCACGCGGTGGAACGCCGGGAGGTTGGTGACGAAGCGGGAGAAGTTGGCGGGGACGCCCGAGGTGAGGTCGGTGTACACGAGGCCGATGCCAGGGACGCGCACCATGCCGAGCTTGTCGCCCAGGGCCAGCAGCCACTCCAGGGTCACCTTGTTGTGCATGTCGTACTCGTACTTCTTGATCGTCGTGTAGTGCCACACGAACATGACGGCCAGCAGGATCAGGGACAGCAGGATCGGCACCCACGCGCCTTCCAGGAACTTTATCAGCGACGCCGAGAAGTAGAGCGCCTCGATTGAGCCAAAGAAGAGGAAGAACGCTAGGGCCAGCAGAGGCGACCGGTGCCAGCACAGCATGATCACCACCGACATCAGGCAAGTCGTCACCAGCATCACCGTGATCACAGCCAAGCCTGCACAAGAATTCCAGAAGCAAACATCATTCAGGATATGATCGATCAGTTTCTGCACAATACCATCAGTGTCTGCACAGCAAGATATACTACTTACCAGCTGCATTCCCCATGTGCTTCGTGTTACGAAAACCAACAGTCACAGCAATGCAGAGGATCATCAGCATCCAGTTGACCTCAGGGATGTATATCTGGCCATGGATTTTGTCAGACGTGTGCACAACTTTCACCCTGGGGAAGCAACTCAGCGACTGGCTCTGGTTGATGATGGAGAACGTTCCACTGATGATTGCTTGGCTTCCGACCACCGACGCCAATATCGCCAGCACTAGCACAGGCCACCTCACACTCTCTGCATTCGCACAAGTCCCGTAAATGACTGAAAAAAATATGAATCTATGAAAAAATAAGTGTACAATGAGAATAAGCCAGCTAGAAGTATACCAGGAACAGCGATGTAGAATCCAATTTGGTTGTCTGCGTCAAAGTTATGGTGTCTGGACAAATACGCAGCTTGACCCATGTATCCCAGAATCAAGGAAGGGTACACTAAAGAAGTGAAAGCAAGCTGCAAAAACAGATTTAGTCGCTTCAAAATTATGCAAATATTCATAGAGATACTATGTGACGTGCAGGGTCAGAGCATTGCCTGGATTGCGCTGTAGGAGAAATGTCCAAGATCCGCAAACATTGCTTCAGACCCTGAATGCCAGACATGTAAGGTACTATTAGACTGGGTTCATCCGGCTTCTCTGCAGCTGTTCCAACTTGGAAACGAAAGCGATGGTATCATTTCAGAACAATTTACCTGTCATGCATAGCAAAATTCCTCCCAGCGACATCCAGCCAGACTTCCTGGTCTTCTTCAGGAACGTGATCATGTAGCTGGGATTGAGTGCCTGGTAAACATGAGGGTTCCAGTGGATGATGTTGTACAAGCCGATTGCGCTCATGCAGAGCAGCCAGCACAGCACGATCGGCGCGAAGAGAAATCCTACACGATGGGTGCCATAGTGCTGGAGAGCAAACAGGAATACTAATATGGCACAGGTTATCGGAATGACGGCATCTGCGAAGGGTAAAAAAGGAGAGAAGAAATGGGTAAACTTTATTTTATGCTAGTAGCATGTGAAGTTATCAGGTGGAGGGAATTGGTGAACAGGGTAGTCACATGGCATCTGCAAGAACCTGCCCTCCTATATCATCCTATTTCTAAGAAGATGCTCGGTTCAGATGCAGATTGTGCTGAATATGTTAGGTTTAGATGATTGTATTATATACTAGTCATCATAGTAAAGTATTGGGAGCTATGAGTAGGTAGTTTGCCTGAAATGGTATTGTAAACCACAAACAAGATCCTCCAACTCTCTGGCAGTTCGTTAGTTGTGTTCAATCGTTAGTTGCAATGAACTACATGACCTATCAGAACAGCAGCAAAAAATAATACAACTTGATTTAGAAAAGAAAACCTTACATTCATGTTGATCCTTGGACAAGGAGAGCTCGAGCCCTGAAACAGCCGAGAACACTGCAGCAGAAGGCAGAGCAGATACAGCACAGGTCAGCAACTGAACCATCATCAGGTTATGACGAAACACACAGGATAGGTTTGGCTGAAACTGAAAAGGCCATGTATGGACTGCAGACTGTACGGTGGGGGGCTAATAGTAGAAGTGTACCGGAGATGGCCGGCGTGAGGACGCCGTCGCCGATGACCATGCAGGTGCCGATCATGACCATAACAAGCAGCGCGGTGTGCAGCCTCTTGTGCTTCTCGAGCCACTCCTTGACGCGTGACCTGCCTGCGACCTCGGGCGGGCACTCGAGCTTGTAGGTGGAGAGCTCCTCGTCGGCGACCTGCCGGTTGGGGAGGAGGCTCACATTGGCGTGGCGGCAGATGAGGGAGTAGAGAGCGAAGGTGCCTCCTATATATATAATCAGCCGAATCATATCATACATTCACATCGAGATCAGAACTGCAGTTTGGTGATGAGGCAGGACCGCAGGATGGGAGAAGGTTTGAGCGTTGCATACCCTCGCCGTTGTCGTCGGCGCGGAGGACGATGGTGACGTACTTGATGAGGGGGATGAGGGTGAGCGTCCAGAAGACGAAGGAGAGGGCGCCGAAGATCTCCTCGTTGGTCTCCGAGTGCGTGATGTCCTCCGCGAAGGTGCTCTTGTACACGTACAGCGGCGAGATGCTCAGGTCGCCGTACACCACGCCCAGGCTCTGGTACGCCAGCAGCAGCGTCGTCCGCCATGGCTCCCTCTGCAAATTAGACCAACCAACCACTCTGTCTGATCAGAGCCTGTTTCTTCTCTAGCAGCTTAGCATACAGTAGTAGTTCATCTAATATGCAGCAGATTGGATTCGGAATTCTGACCTTTCGGGGCGCCATGCCTACTCCGAACTCAGGATCCATCTCTGCGACTGCGAGATCAGGAAATTAAACCTGAGAAGCTAGCTAGCCTCTGACCATGAAGCTACGCAGGCCTGGCTTTGCCGTCCTGCTGCAGCAACGAAACGCATCAGCAGGAGATGGGCGAACAATGTGATGATGAGCCTGCCGGCCGGCCGGCCGGCCTCGGGCGGCGGCACTGCAAGATGGAGAAACAAGCAACGCAGCTAGCTAGACAGACCTCCAACACAGAGCAAGCTAAGCGAGGAGGAGGAGGACAGGCAATGCGAGCGATCGACCGAGAATCGCGGAGCGGAGAAGAGCCGGGCGAAGGCAAATAAATAAATAAATAAATAAAATCAGTAGAGAAAGGGAAGTGAGGAGGGGAAAGCGGCAAGAGATCATGGACGGCGCCGCACACTGAGCAGCATAGCATACATATCCAGGCAGGCAGGCTGCATAAAAGTTAGTGGAGCTTTGAGCCCCACAGGAGAATGGTGACGGATCGATAATGGTGAATGGTGACGGATCGACGCAAATGGGCACGTGTGGTGGGGATGAAGCACGTACAGCTCTCCTCTCCTCTCCTCTCCTAGTGCTCGCCCGTCGGCCACTCCCCTGCCTAACTTGTTCCGCTTCGCTCCGGCTCCCAGACAGAGAGATAAAGCAGGCACCGTGACCACTGACAAGCAAGCAAGAAGACGGAATGGCATACTCGTATTTGATTGAAAGGAATAAAAAGGAGCATCTTTACCAATTTCAGAATTTCTGCTGCGCATATAAACAAAATGAAGGCTTCGGCGTGTCAGGAATTGCCACGAGGCAGAGGAGCAGGCCATGGCCATGTGGGGACAGGGGCATGTGATCTTCACATTCTCGCTCTACCATAGCATAACAAGGCAAGGGCAGAGCATGACGGCCGGCCTTGTGCCGACTCCGAAAGCAGCTTTGCAGTGGCTTACCTTTCATCAGCAATGATGCGGAGGCAGCAGGCCAGGAAAAGCCTCCCCTGGATTGGACTGTCAACGCTAGTGGGACTCGCGGTCAGCCTGGTCTTGCACTCGTGCCTAAAAACAACAATCTTTGGACGAATAGGAATCGTTCTCTCACTTTTTTTTTTACCGTAACCAGGTTGATACTAGAACCTTGAAGCTAGGCGGCGCGACTGAAAGAGACGTATATACCCTTTCCTTTGTTTCAGCGAGCTGTATGTTGAGAGTTTGGCAGGAGGATAAAGGATGGGGTCCAGATCGGCCGGAAATTAAAAGCGGCGGCTGTCGACGACGGATTCGGCAACAGCCTTGCAGACGATCATGCCGCCGGCAAGCACATACTACTACCGAACAGAACGACTCTACTAGTAGCTTGTAAAAGGAGTGTGTGCTGGTTTTGGCTGAACGAAGCTCGAACAATGGAACAGATGAGCAGGTAGGTAGGTAACGTCAGCACAGCTAGCACGACGGGTCCCAAGAGATGAATTCTGAGTCTGATGAGAAGATGGCCGGTACAATACAACAAGCCTGGAGTGCGCTGGACCCCTGAAAAAGATATTATTCAGGCTTTATGTCTTTTTCTTTTTTTTTTCGTGGTCGTGCGGGGGTCGAACTGTCGAGTTCAACTTCATCGAGGATTCAGGAGCACCGCGCGAGAGCTAGAGAGAGGATATACAACCAAGAGCGCTGCAACCTGACGCAACAGAAGGGAATTTAAACGGGTGGGAGAGAAAGCACGCACGTATACGTACCCAGTCAATCAGCAAGAGCGCACATGTGCACATCACATGGGGAAGACGACGATGATGAACGAATGCTCGATGATTCTTGCTATATATTGGATTGGATTGGAGGAGTATATGTTGTCCTCGTGGATCTCGCGCGTCCCGATGCAGCTAGCACTAGTGCCCAATAATATTATCCACACGAATTGAAGCTGCTAGTAACAGTATTTATTGGGCAATGAATCGGAATCGTATGTATACCCTGATCGTCTTCGTCTGTTCCATGCTGCTAGCTATTACGAGAGAGCGAGCTGACCGAGGACGATAGGATATACATATACATATACATATATAGTAGTGGCAGACGCCGGACGATGCGAGCTGCATACAAGCATAAGCGGCGTGACGTGAAGGTAATGCTGGTGGTGGTGGATCTGGACGGGATGGCCCTGCCCTTGTCTTGTCCGTCGCTAGCTCTCTCTCCAGGATGAATGAAATGAATGATTGATTTGTCCGGCCCCGATCGAGTCCGTCCAATCGGAAATCCTTGCGGGGCTCATCAGCACGGCTCGGTACAAGACAAGCCGCATCTGTTTATGTTTTTGTTTTTTTTATATATTGGATAGAAAAAAAAGAGAGAAAAGACAAGCCGCGATCGATGCCTTCTCCAACGGAGGCGGCAAGGCAATGCTCGGCCACCGGTGCTGTCGCAACGCCCCGCGTGCGCATGAAAGCTTTGGTCGCAATCAGAGTCGATCGTACACCCACCCACCCACGCGCAATCAACGTGGAGTGCCCGGCCTCTAGTTCTTCCATTCCAGGTCGTCCCGTCCTCACGCGCGGCGCAATCAGATCAAACACTACGTACACGTACCAGCGCCGCAGCCCGGCCCGGCCCGGCCGGCCTTCAATTCACCCCATCAACGTACTGGCTGGTCTACGCGGTACACATACTGAGCTATATCTCCAGTGTGTACGTGGTTTCCAACCGACCCCGTTCGAGATAAAGGACCTCGGTACATACGTATCGATCACGTGAAAATCGATGGCTGCTGCTATCCACTATCTACTCATCTTGTCTTGTGTGCCCCCCTCCCCTTTCTAGCTGATCGATTCCTTGCACGCACGCTCACGGCTCACATGGTAGATATCGTGTTGATTTCTCTAGGCCGCTGATCGAGAGGAGACCTATCGAGAACACTAGCTGATGGCAGAATCAGAATGTCACTTTCGTCCCTTTCGGCGCGCTGGCCGGCCGGGCCCTCGAGTCGACTTGATCGGAGAACAGGCAGACAGGGTACTAGCGGCGCTCGATCGATCACGTGTGGCTGCTATCGTTCCCATGCATGTTCCATCTCTAGCTAGCTCCTCTTGGCCTTGGGGCATGCATGTATCTCTAGCTAGCTGCTACATAGTAGCACATGGCGCGCGCGGCCGTGAACCCAACACGCACACACCACGTTCAGATCGTATGTCCAAAACGCCACTGGGTTTCTACTCGGAAGTGAAGAGAGCTAGCGCCACCTCTTTTGGTTTTCTAGAAGCTGCTGCTGCTGCGACTGATGAACGCCGCCTCAGCTGCCTTGCCAAACCTAGAATATAAGGGGATGTACCGACCGTGGCTGCGACGTCTTTGATCGTCCCGTACCCAACCCATCATCATGTCATGTGCACATGTGGTCAGCACCTTCGATCGCCAAATGGCCTCACCAGGTGGCTGCCGTGCCGTGTTCCATGCACGCCGAGCCCTCTGCATCAGGGTCACGGAGCAGGTAAGCAGGCCGGCCGTATATATAAGGAAAAAATGGGCATGGAAAATTAAACTCGATCGGGATTTGCTCGCGTTGAAAGTAATCTCCTGATCGATGACATTAGGGGCGGTCGTACGATCCCAACACCTCAATGCAGTGGCCTATTTTGTTTCCTCTAAAATTTAATTAATTATGCCCACGGCGACACGTGTGGCTCTAAATTAACACGGAGTAGTTATCAAGACGTGTGCAATGATTTGCAAAGTCACGCGTTTATGACTACTGTATCAACAGTTTTGTTGACATGACGACTTAATAAGAGGGGGAGTTCATGATATGGTTGAATTCACTGAGACAGGTCTGAGACAGACCTAACCCAAGTCCCTAAACCCTGCCTGAACGTGTGGAAAAAAATTGGTCAACTTGAATGAAACGACCGTAGATTCTACAGGGATATGGTTGTTGTACAATCTCTCAAGAAACGGACTGCGGTCAACTGCTGCGACCTGCACTGCCTGGGGCGCAGCAACGCTCAAAAGTGTACTATGCAGATAAGCGGATAACGCTGCAACTTTATCTCCCAGTCCAGATGGATACTACTTGCATAAAGATCACCAAGCATGCCACGTAAGACTGGCACCAATCCTCGTTTGCCAGGTTGGAGATAACGCTATATGGTAGTGTGATTACGCTCTTCGATACACGCAGTGGCTGTCATATTCTCGCACAACTGCTTTCACCTTTCTGTCGTTTGCACAATTTCACAAAGCAATTGGTTTCTCACTCTGAAAGTTAAGAATCTCAGGGGAAAAATCAGCAATCAAAATTCGACGAAACACGACACACATCAAGCGGAAGGAGGAAAAAAGAAACCACAGGCCACCACGACACCAGCTGGATGCTCTGCACGCACGATGTCGCGAAGCAATGGGAAAAAACATCGTGCCATCCAAACGTGTCGGGCCCACCTGTAAGAGATGGTCAGAGCGCCTCTTCTTCTTCTGCTGATTGGGATGACACGTCATCGGATTCTGGGCCCGCGAAGAAGAGGTCCATGCAGAGCTCTCCGTAGAATCGGCCCACGAGCTGCACGAAGTCCGGGCAGCGGAGCTTGTCCCAGCAGCAGAGCAGCTCCTCCACGTCCGTCAGGTCCATCACCTTCCCCTCCTCCACCACCATCTCCATCAGCTGCCGCTCGAAGCTCCGGCACGCCGCCTCCACGTCGCCGGCCAACTCGCCGCTGGCCTGCTCACGCGCCGCCGCGCCGATGCCGCTGCTGCCCACCTTGACCTTGGCCGCCGTCGTCGTCGTCAGGGCCGCCGCGCGCCGCGGGGGCTCGGCGGCGAGGCGGGCCTGCAGCGCGAGCACCCTCGCGGCGGTGGTGGACACCGTGGCGCCGCCGCCACCGGTGGGCGTGTCGCTGTCCTGCAGGGACGGCGCCGGCGCGCGCGCTTCATCGGTGGTGGAGGCGCTGGGCGGGCGGGAGTCGTCGTTGCGGGCGTCGGCCTCGGAGCGCATGGACATGAGCGGCCAGAACACGGCGCGGACGGAGCTGAAGCTTCCAGCGCGGCGGCGCCGCCTGCGGGTGCCGGTGCCAACCTTCATCTTGCCGAACGCGCGGCGGAGCTGCTGCGCCGCGGGGCGCCGGCTCTTGTTGAAGGTGAAGAGCCCCGGCAGGCAGTGCCCCCCGTTGCATGGCTTGCACTCTACGCAGCACAGCGGCATTATCGCACAACGTACGCCGAGATCGATCGATCGAGTGCAATGCAATGATGATATGATTTGGTCTCAACGTACGGGTGAATGTGCTGTATCTGGTGATGAATTTACGAAACAATTGTGGAAATGTTGTTGGTTGCGATCGATGATTCAAACAAAAGCCAGATTTGCGATGGTTGTTGAATGAAGATGATTATATATGATGATGAATTGACGCGGAGCGCCATGGCCGATGGGTGGAGGTGGTGTTCACGTTGATTGGCAAAGTGGGGGTACACGATGAGGAGCTTGCTAGCTACGAGTGAGATGGATATTTATCAATTTCATTCCTGCTGGCCACTGCTACTACAAGGTATATATACCGTCTTCTCTCTGGATATTTCATGGCAACAGCACAGAAATTAAATGGCAATTGACCGAACAAAAAGTTCGGCAATCGCATGATAAAAGGAATTCAGACATTGTGATTCTTCAGTAGAACAAACAGCCAGTCAGCCACCTGGAGTTACTCGCACGATGGCTATGTACGGCTTGACAAATGTATATGGTTCAGTTACTCCTCCGTATCTGAAAGAAATTACGAGTAATTTGGAGTTTCAAAAGGATCGACGATCAATAATTGAGTAGAATAAGACGGCGTCGTAGACTAATTAAATAAAGAAATGTGCCCCCACCGCAGTTGGCTGGAAGCTAACTGCAGCAGAGGAAAGAGCGAGAGGCATCCATGTTGCACGAAAACTAGCTGTCAATAATTCAATAAGGCAGGGAATTTAAATTCATCAGAGCTGTCAAAACATATAGTCCAAAGATGCAATATATTGAAAGATCTAATAATTAGGTTTTTTCAGAATAATCTAATAATTTTAAGTATTAGTAACCAATTAACCATCATCTTTGTTGCTGGCGTGAGTTCTTAGCCTCACGACTGTGATCTCTGTTTGCCTCTCCCCTTTCACTCATGTAACTCACCACTGGAAGCCTTTTGTCTTGATATTGTTGGAGAAATTTACTAGAGATCGATGACATGCTGCTCCTGTGCTGGAGTTGGAATATACACAGGAAGCCTTTTGTCTTGATATTGTGGCTGCAAAAGTAACACAGTACTTCAAGTCATGAAATTTGTAGGGATATTCATGTAGTTACTTAATCCATAAATGTCCATGTGAACATTTACTCTCTTTTTTTTTCAAAAGAATGGGAATAGGGTAATGCAGTCATAGTACATGTTACATGTTGTGTTGAATGAACGAATTATTCCCTTTTATTTTATGATTATGTGCCTTCTACTCTTGTGTGCTTGTAATAGCCTCGCCAGAATGACACTTTAATTAAGTTTCCATCCCTGAATGTGACCTAAAGCACCTGTGATTTGTTTTGGAAGATAACAAAAGAACTCAACTCTTGATGATATGGCTAAATCATGTATTAATTACCGACATTATTCATACATACTATTCGTTATTACAAAGTTAGCATTTTGGAAAGAGTTCGTCTGAATTTGATTCTTTGGATATCTTCTGTGTGTTTGAATGGACACCCTGAATGGGAGCGTTTGTTGCTTGGATTCCATCAGAAGAGGCCTAAATTAAAAGCCCATTCCCAAGTTCAGCCCCGCAGCTCGTGGGCCGAAGCAAAAATGGGTGGGTATTTTTTTTATTTTATTGAATTAATTTTCATTATTATCATTGCATTGACTATTACTAAGCACCTGCGCGCTCATCATCACCAGAGTAATTTTTCGTTCGACTCGTCAGTCGATTTTTTTTCTTTTTTAATAACAAATAAAAAAAGTTGTGCATTGACGACAACGTACGGGTACGGCCAGAGTGGTAGACTGGTACGTGAGGCTTGGCAACCAACTGTTAGGTTGTTACATTAAAAAAAAAGAAAAAAAAACTGTTAGGTTGTGGTTGTTAGTCCCGTATACGTCGGTATCCACCAAACATGATACACAGATCCGTGCACGCACTCGTCGTCGACGCTGCGTGCCGTGCCCAGATCATCAGATTTCCACGCAAGTGGTGGTCACGTACGTACACGCGCCCGGCGTGCACGGCCAATCGAGGCGTCTCCGATCCATTCCACGGCACGATGCGTACGTCATCGGAAATATGAATGATCGAAGAAGAAAAGAAAAAAAAAAGGCGATCGAGGGCGTGGTCCGGCACCGAACTGCCCGGCCAAATAAAGCCGGCCGGTGCGAATCTGCAGCCGCTTGGATCGATCGATCCTTCATTCCTTGTCGCTCGAAACGAATGTGCGATGAGCGATCATGCACGCACCTTATTAGCTTGCTTTTTTTTTCCGAATCACACAGTACAGACACAAACGCTTACATACACACACGCACACTTACCCTACGAACGCAAAATATACATTACGACGTGCACGTGCTTGCATTGGTCTGGTATGCATGCGTCTGCGCGGTGTGGTAGGCTTCTTAAATTGTTGGAATTTTAATTAATTGCCTGCGGACGGCTCATGCACACGTGTGGCACTGCACGCACACGGACAAATTAAAGGAAACGACCACGGGGTGGGTAATGGCTCCTCCGGCCAACCGACGGACCATAGCACGTACGTACTGATATGTTCCAATTAACACTGCAGTACTGCACGTGCGATGCACCGCCGCAAAGGTGGACGATACATATTTTCCCTCTGATTTGCTCGTGTCTCACGTACGATCGAGTCAGGACCCATGCATATATACATCCCCCGGTGATGAGATTCATGCAGAGATAGATCGAGCAAACTCGCTCCTTTATTACTGAACCCAACAAGCTAAGCTTGACAAATTCAGGTTGGGTTGGTGGTTAACCACCCGCGTACTGTTGGTATGGCTGTGACCGGCAAGGCAATGCTCCCAGCCGCCAAGGTTTTGGCCTAGCTTGTTGCCCCCGGCCGGCCGTACTAGTGCTGGTATAGTGGATTAGTGGTGTGTCAGCAGCAATCCAATCAGCGTACACGTACTAGTACTAGATTATTTGCAGCATGCATGATTGCGCCCCCCCCCCCCCCCCGGGTCCCAAACTCCCAATGCAATCTACGATAATCCTCCACCCCACTCGATATATCCAACCTTTGGCATAAAATAACTTGTGGCTTTTCTTAGCACTGCGATATATAGATGGCAAAGCAGAACGATATGATGGAACTACTCGAGCAGGGTTCGCAAAGCGGCAATCATGCCCGCCTAACGGCTGACTGACTGTATCAGTCTATGATCAGAGGACACGCAGGCATGCATCGTCAGATCGATCATGCAAGTAAGTATATATCTGAAACTTAATCACCTAGCTAGTAACCGCCAAATAAAGCTAGATGCTAACCTCCGTTCGTGTCGACGCCTGTGCTCGGCCGGTCGGACAGGCATCAGCCTGAGACAGGGACTGACGATAGATGTTGTTTTCTACTAGCTCTCGATCGATGGATCCCCCATGGCGCGCGCCACCACCGTACCAAACCGCTGCAATGCCGAGGTAGGCGTTGTAGATGCCTAGGCCGGTGGTTACAGTGCAGTCCAGAGAAGAGGCAGGCCTGATCGCCGGTTCATCTTGGCATGGCACGGTCACTGCCTGTCTGCCTCTGATCTGCCGCGCCACTTGTCAAGATGGAGGCTAAGCTAGCCGTGAGTGTTCGTGTTCCGGCAACCACTGGCAGGAATGATCTAGGCTGCGGGATGTAGAATCATTCTTTCATTTGAGCGATGATGATGCCGCCGTGCCTGCTCTGCTCCATCGCCGGCTGCGCCCAATGATTCCTTCCTGTTTCTGCTCCGGTGGGTCGCCCTCTCGAATTCAACAAGCCAAGCCATGCTGCAGAGGTCCCCGAGCAGCGAGCTGCTCTGATTCCTCCGTCCAATCGGACAATCACCACCCAGCTTGTTCGTTTCCTTTCCCTGCCTGCCTCAGAAAAACGTACTCCACGCTAACGTACTACGCTTTGCATCAGAATTCAGAAGTCAGAACGCAAGCACACAAGCCGGATCAGTGAAGAGTCGGGCACTAACTACGAACCCGTCATGTCAAAACTCCACTAACTACGCTTCATTGTTCTGCTAGTTCGATCGTACTAATGCTGTACCACAGTGCTCCGGCTAATCTTCCCTGCAAGCGGCAAGTCGGCAACAACTGCACGACTGCTTCAGTGCAAGTTCTAGCTGCATTCTGGAGTAGGGAGTACTCCTACAGATGCATAGTACTCCTACTAACATATCTTTGCAACAAAAAAAAATCCCTACTAGCAGTAAACTAAAACGTGCACAGTGCACGGCTGGCTAGTTATTTTATTTGATGTTGCGGGACCAGACATACTTTGACATTGTGCGTAGGATGAAGGTGTAGCCGACTGCACATCGAGATTGTGACTGAGCAACGACTAGCGCCCAGGGTTCACCAAACCATTGGGAACCGGTCCGGTTTGACTGGTTCCCGCTCAAACCGCCCCGGATCGGTAGCGGTTCGGGGCGGTTTGAACCGGGTAAAATTCAAAATTTTTAAATTTGAATTCAAAAAATAGAAAAATGTCGTAAAAATTCCTAAAAATACTTCAATGTGCGTGTAATCTGTTGGTGTAAAAAGTTTTCAAATATTTGCTCATTTGGTATTTTTTTCGGTAAATACAAGTTAAATCAAAAAAGAAAAAGAAAAAAAGTGGCCGGCTCATTAAGGCCCATTTTTTTGGACGCAAACCGGCCGGCTAACCGCCAAACCGGTCTGGCTAACCGGTCAAACCGAGCGGCTAACCGCTCCAAACCGCCGGATATGTGAATTTGAATTCAAAATTGAATTTGTCCGGTTTCTAGCCCATTTTTTTTGGACGCAAACCGGCCGGCTAACCGCCAAACCGGTCCGGCTAACTGGTCAAACCGAGCGGCTAACCGCTCCAAACCGCCGGATATGTAAATTTGAATTCAAAATTTGAATTTGTCCGGTTTCTAACGGTAATCGGTCAAACTGAACCGGTAAACCGCTACCGGAGGCCGGCGGTTCGAGCAACCGGTTCGAAAAATAAAACCCTGCTAGCGCCACATGTGTGCAACTGCAATTGAATTGTCTCGCCCCCACGGGAGGATGGAGGATCAAGGCAAGGCAAATCACCCTCCTTTGGATTTGAATACAGGTGAGCCCAACGCAGTGGACCAAGATTGACTTTGTCATCAGACATCAGTCATCAGCTGATCCCTGTGCTGTGTCTCAGTGTCTGAGACTGTCCCCTCCCCTGCATTACTGTAGCATGCCGCCGTACCAAAAGCTGCCTGCGTGCCCCCCTCCCCCTCCCCTCAGCAAATGGCTGGCTGGCTGGTTCACACTCCAAACAAACCAACAAATGATGCATGCACCTCCCCGAATCCATTCCTTCCTCGTGTGCAAATTATTAAGTAAATCTGGTTTAGCTGCAGAGCTTGACGAAGAAGAAGTGGCAACGATTAGTAAGTGTTGAAAATTGGCTGCAAAAAAAGCTGTGTTTTTTTTTCTTCTTCTGAATCACTGTGCTGTCTGAATCCTCCTCAGTCCTCCTCTCACCCCACACCTTTGCCTCCCGGCCGGGTCTTTCAGTCCCCGGACGTTTGTGTGGTCCACCTGCCCCTTCCCTTTCGACAACAGAGATTACAGAGACAGTCTGGATTTCAAACAATTTGACTTTGTGCTGCCAGCCTTGCTGCATGTCTGTGTTGAGCAGCCCCAAGAATTGTGTTTCGCTACATTTCAGTGTACCACACACACATGCGCATCTCACAATTTTCTGTTTGGGACGTGACCAAGGATGTAGACGCAGTGTAATTTTTGTTGATAGCAACGAAACACAGACACCGGCCACAGCCCAAAACCACACGCAGCAGGTGGTCGACTGGTGATAAGCTAGGTGCTGCTCGGACTTTCCCACCGCAGCTTTCGTTGGCTCCCACCCGCGGCAAACTTTCTTTTGCGTTGCGCCATAAAAAGTGCCTTCTTCCCTTGGCTGCTGCATACATTGCCACACCCCCCTGCTGCAACCCAGCCAAGCCAGCCAGTGCAACACGCGAATTGAAGCAGAGGATATGAGGTCGTCGTGGTTCCACAAGCTGCGGCGCAAGAGGCGCGGCGGCGATCCCGACGACGACAAGCCGGTGGCGCCGGCGCCGAGCCCTTGCTCCCCGTCCCCGAACAGGGCCTCCTACTACGTCCCCACCAAGGACCGCGCCCCCGCCGGGGAGGACAACCCCAAGCTCCGGGACACCCACTTCCCGCGCAGCCCACAGCCAAGCGACATCGTCTTCGACGTCGTCGTCGCGCGCCGCCGGGACGACCGCTTCAAGGCCATGCCGGACCTCAAGCTGCGCCCCATCGTCACCAGGCCGCCAAAGCCCAACGCCGCCGCGGCCTCGCCGGACACCACCACCAACACCGCGGCCTGCAGGCTGCGCCGCCCGCGGTTCCCGCCGCCGCCGCCCAGCCGCAGACGGAAGGCGGCGGAGGAGGACGAGGCCTGCGGGCGGCGAAGCCGGCGGCGGCGGAGCGGTTCATGCAAGGTCCGGCCATGGATGTACGAGAGCCGGGTGGTGGTGAAGGATTCGGCGGACCCCGAGGAGGACTTCCTGGAGAGCATGGCGGAGATGATCGCGGCCAACGGCGTGAGGTCGCCGCGGGGCCTTGAGGACCTCCTCGCTTGCTACCTCGCGCTCAACGCTCCCGACCACTACCACGCCATCGTCGCCGCGTTCCGCCGCGCGTGGGTTCACCTCCACGCGCCGCCGGCCAACGGACGACGACGCTGCTTCCACGAATCACGATTGACTTAGCTACCTCTCTACCTAGTTACCTTCTTCTTCTTCGTCACCGATCGCTGCACGCACACGCAAAGATTGTTGCGACGTGCCTCCTGTGTACAGCATGTGTGATGATCCGGGGCTCGTGCGTTCATCTGAAAAAATTGTGGTGTGCTATGGTATGGTGGCTTACGATCACAGTGTTCTTGGCGCGGATCACAAGACCGCCACGGCTGCTGACTTGTTGCTGCAAAGCTGAAGGATCGATGGATGCTTCTGCTTGTGGGGTATCGCGTTTCAGTTACATTTCGGTGCTTCTTTCGCAAAGCCTATCGTTCGTTTGCCGCCTTTACAGATCAGGGTACAACAACTTGCTTCTGAAAAAAATGGATCATTAGCTCTTCTTTTTCCTGTTCCTTTCTTGTTTTTTTTTTGGTCCCCAATGTATCGATGCTAATGCAATGGACACAAGCTAATGAACGAAGCATCGTGTAAGCTGACGACGATGACGGTGCAAATCTGCTTTACGTTTTAGTTGCTTTGGATTTAAAGTACTAGACACACACACGTCGCGTCTCGATCTGCACGTGTGGCTTCCAACTTCTTCAGTTTCTAGCTTCTCTTGTGTCCAGCATTAGGTGGCTAGTGTATCAACTTGAAGATTAAAATAGAGGCAAGCCAATTGGCCAAAAGCGTGAACTCTGTCAAAGACAGATGGATTCTGATGACGAGGTTGTTGCGTCACCACCGGTGATGGATAAGTTAAGGGCCTCGAGGTCTGTCTGTCTGTCAAGGGCTCTCTTAAGTCCTTTGTCTTAGAGTGAAAGCTGCCAGTGAGCTGGTGATTAGGGGGGTTGAGTACTGGACACCTAAACAAACAAGGTCACGAGTCACAATGATTGATGCCGCTTTGACTGTTAAGTTGCTAGCACGTTACCGAACACTACTAATCCCAAAACGATCAAGGTACAGTTGAGTAAACAATGAGTTTCGCAGTGTTAACAAGGCCAGCACCGGAAAACAACAACAGAAGAGACCTGGTCCAGGTTAAACACGGCGGACACGCCCGTGTCCCGTACAGGCAGGTAACACACAGGGAATCCGGTGGCAGGACGGGTCGTTCTCAAGCCCCTAGCTAGCTGCAGGCCCCCATGCCAAGGCCATGCTTCCTCAGGTGAAATGGACGTGTCTGTGTGTCTTCAGTTATCCACTGGTCGGCATGCTCAGCTCCTCGACGCGACCGTAGTAGCCAGGGGCCTGCTTCGCCATAGCATAGCGCACTGTTCAGCTTCACTGCTGTCAACCCGTGCCACACTCCATTCCATGGCACAGGGCATCTATGGTGATGGTCGATCGACGATATGTGCAACGTGCAATGCAACCTGAGGAGAGGAACAGACGCCCAGAAAATATTGGTGTCACGTAGCCAGATTGAGCCGTCAGTTCAGTTTCTCTTAGGCGTAGCCGCATGGACGCACCCGTTGTGGGGGCATCTCGATCGTCTGATTGCTCTGCGCCGGCCGCGTGCAGAAAGGAGAAAAGATGGGCGATCCTGGCCTGCAACTGTGATGGCAATTCCGACAGTGGCAGCAATATAATGAGCAGGGCTGGGTGACCTTTAGCTTTATGACATGGGGCATCGGGTCGGTAGAGAGGAAAATGCAGCCATGGATTGGATCCGAGCCTACTACAGTGGGTGTGATTGCGGCATCCACCATTCCTTCTAGCGTAGAGTAGGAACAACAAGCCACACAACCCAACTCAAAAGTTTCTAGCAGACAAATGGATGAAAATGCCACTATTCAATTTTTTTTGTTCTCTGTTGCAATGGCATGTCTACTACTCCCTCCGTCCCATAATGTAAGCATTTATCATTTTCCGTGTCAACTTTTGACCATTTGTTTTATTTAAAAAATTTATAAAAATATAAAAATAATTGTCGTATACCTAAAATATATCGTATATATTTTATGTATATGGTACTTGTTTTTATATTTTCACAAACTTTGAATAAAATGAATAGTCAAATGTTGGTACGGAAATCGATAAGTGCTTACATTGTGGGACGGAGGGAGTAGTTTTCGTCAGAGTTGGAAAGTTTATCAGTTGAGGTTTAATTTTAGCATGTCAGGCTCTGAAACTGCTTGCGCTGATCATGATCGGAAGGGAAACGCGGACAGACACAGAGGGATACTTATGCATGAGATGAGATGGCGAGAAGAGGACAAGCGCAAAGTACAAAGATTTCGCCATCTCATCTCGCCCAGGCCGTCAGGCTCGGCAGCGCTGCGGCCGCTGCAACTGCAATGCAACCCTGCGCTCGTGATGATGGAATTGACTGATGTTGAAGACGCCGATCTGGTTCTGGACAGAGAGAGAGAGAGACAGGGGCAACCGGGGGGGGGTCAATTGCCCATTGCCCTGCAAAGAATGTCTCGCTTTCATCTTCAGAATCCATGGAGCGAAGTTATTGTAGTAGGTCTCGCCGTGATGCCGAGGGGCTTAAGGCGCGTGCCCTGCGTTCGTTCTTCATCCCGTGTCAGGCAGGTTAGAGAGGGAGCCAGACTTGTTCAATTCGGCCCATTTACAAGCCCATGTATTTAGTTTGTTCGATCGGGCCTTCAGTCAGAGAGAAACATATGGGCCATTACTTATCAAGTATCAACCAACCTATCATCTAGACAGGGCCGTAATGCTTTTTTTTTTTGGGTACGTGGACATGCTTGCTACACAATGTTTGATTTTGCTGTTTATTAGATCTCGTCACTTTCCTCAATGCGAACCAAAATAAGCTAGGTTTCCTAGCAATTAAATTCTAGCTTTTGCTATATACATCTGCCTTGTTTGAGAGGAAATGCCGCACAGTAAACCGGTGGTCCTGAAAAATGGCAGCAGCGGCCAATACATACTTGGGCTGTGTTTAGTTGGGAGTGGAGGAAAAGAACTTTTTCTGGGAAGCGTGTTATGCGAGAGGCATGAATAGGAAAGTTAAAGGGAATTGAAGGGGAACTTTTCTGGGAAACGTATTTCGTAAGAGAAATGAATAGGAGTTGAAAAGATCTTTCTCTCCCCCCTCAAACTAAACACGCCCTCGAAGGTACCATTCAATCAGTGTTGTTGAAACAGGGAGTATAACAAGAACACTCAACTAACGTAGCCGCGTCTTGATCCGTGCACACCTGGTTTGATGATACGCTGGCTTGTAAGGCACACTTTGGAATATTCCTCGTCGCGATGCTGATCGATTGTCACTAACCTGACCATCAGCAAAACTAATCACGTTGTGCCCTCCCTCATGCGCGTCGTAATCACGGTGCCCCTCAGCGTCACGCATCGTCGTCGAGCTTACTGATGCTGGAAGATGGTCAGAGAGTCGATCCAGTAGCCGATCAAAACGGCGACGTGTCTGCAAATACTACTCCCAGTTAGCAGCGCAGCGACAATGTTGTTACGTCGAGTCCAAATCAATAATCCAGAGGCGAACGGATGAGCAGGAGAAATGCAGCAGCAAACGTCCCCAATCGGATGATGCTGACTGGCAGCTGCTGACACCTGTCTCATCTTTTTTCTTTTTTTTTTCCCCCTCTCATCATCTGTACTAGTCTAGATTATCTTCTACTCAGCACTAATAAATCTCATCGCGCAGGCAAATAGGCAATGGACTGGGCCGGATAAAAGGGTAGTCAGTCTGTGGGGTGGGTCCCTTTGGTTCCAGAACAATTCCGTGTCACGTGGGCCCATGATTTCCTTTCCTTATCCATCTTCTTCCTTTTTCGCACCCCACAAGCACTCACATCAACCGCCCTCCGCTTTGAATTCTCGACTCGAAGGACGCTGCGGGAGAAGCCGAGATGGAGGCGGCCGTCCCCATCGTCTCTGCCCTCCTCCTGCTCCTCTCCACGCCGCCGCCGGCGGCTGCGGCCGCTCGGGTGCCGCCGCTCGCCACCGCCGCGCTGCGCCGCCTCTACGACACCTCCAACTACGGCAAGCTGCAGCTCAACAACGGCCTCGCACTCACCCCGCAGATGGGGTAACATCCTCCGCTCCCCACACCCCGGCTCTGCCTCGCTCTTCCCTCTTTCCGCTGGAATTTCTTTGACCCCGTGTGTGTCTGTGTGCAGGTGGAACAGCTGGAATTTCTTCGCCTGCAACATCAATGAGACGCTCATCCGCGAGACAGGTGGAATTTCTCTCAAACCCGCTGCTCTTGTTTTTTTACCCATTCCAAAATCTATGCCCAATTCGTAATGTTTCCTTATTTGGTACGCGACCCACTGCGTGCTCAGAGTAGATTCAGGTAGGTCAGGGATCACTGTTGGATAGACGTTCACTGTTCAACTGACGTGTTTGCAACCAGCACCTGTGTGTGTTTGCGTGTATTAATTGGGGGCAGATGCTTCCTCTAAAGCAGCGTTTGGTCACATGTGTAACTCCCTCCTCTGTTATTGAACAGCTGATGCGCTGGTGTCCACGGGACTGGCTGAACTGGGCTACAACTATGTAAATATTGGTATGACACTTGGCTTCAATTCTGCGGATTGTTGCCTCTTGGGACTTTTTTTTTTGAAAAAAGAAATCTTATTCCTTGTCTATTGGTTGCCTCCTCAGATGATTGCTGGTCCTATGTGAAAAGAGGAAACAAGGTAGCGGGCATTATTCATGCTTCCAGTTTCCCAAAATTTCAATCAATTTGCATTTGGGTACATGTGCTGAACTTGAATAGCTAGCTAGTGTGCAATGGTTGCTGACTTGGTTACATTATTTGTGCTGTGGCAAATCTGGGATGGGTCAATGCTCCCCTACAGCTTATCAGCTTCTGATAATTGTAGTTGTAACTTGCAGGAGCAATTGCTACCTGATCCAAAGTCTTTCCCTTCAGGCATCAAAGCTCTTGCAGACTATGTGCACGGAAAAGGTTTAAAACTTGGTATATACTCAGATGCTGGGTAAGTGAACTCGCAAGATAATTTAAATTTCTGATTCTGTTTGCTTTTGAATTGAGCACTGACAATAATGATTCAAGTGAAGGGGGAGAAAAACATAACTATATACATCTTTCAGGAAATTTACTTGTCAAGTTCGACCTGGATCACTCTATCATGAAAATGATGACGCCACCCTCTTTGCTTCATGGGTATGCCTAACAACAATCACTAAACTATAGTTGCTGCACAATATCGATTTGAAGTGTTAATATCATTATATCTATTTGTGCCTTGAAGATTTCAACTATGCTACGCTATATTTAAACGTGAAGCTATTGTACTAGTACATAATATGGTAATTATTTTTGTTCAGGGTGTTGACTACCTGAAGTATGACAACTGCTACAATTTGGGAATAAAGCCTCAGAAAAGGTAAGAAAAGTAGAAGACTGCTTGTCTTCATATAGTGCTGACGACAGTTTAGAACACTTAACATGTTGTGCTATAGTTTGTTTCATGGTGTCATATTTGTAGATATCCTCCTATGCGAGATGCTCTTAATTCAACTGGGCGCCAAATATTCTACTCTTTGTGTGAGTGGTAGGCCGCTTTCCTTTGGGTGGAAACTACAAACATGTCATGCTCAATTTCTAAGCTTGCTGAATTCAGATGTCTGTAACGTGTTATCATGCTATTCTATCTTAGGGGTGAGGATGATCCAGCCTTGTGGGCTGGCAAAGTTGGAAATAGTTGGCGCACGACAGATGACATAACAGATACATGGAAAAGGTGACTCATTCTCTTTCCAGTAAAGAGAGAGGGAGTGAGAGAACATAGTTATGTTGATATGATCTCAAACTGACCCATATTTATCTGGTGAAAACAAGCATGACCGACATTGCTGATAAGAATAACAAATGGGCATCGTATGCTGGGCCTGGTGGTTGGAATGGTAATTATATTAATGAGGACTACAAGCTGACCCCAGTTTTCCATGCTTTCATTTTTTTTTAAAAAAAAAGCGGGTCTCATATATTAGTATTGAATCTCTGTTTTTCTCAGACCCAGATATGCTGGAGGTAGGGAATGGTGGCATGACCTTTGCTGAATATCGCTCACATTTTAGCATCTGGGCTCTCATGAAGGTAAGCTTTCATGAAGGCTGGATCAATGTTGTCGGTCACATTCGGTTACTGCTTCAATCATTAATAGGGTACTTCCGTACTTGGGTAAGTTGGGTAGAGGGGCAAACTGAACACTATTGTGGAGCAAAACTGTAATTTTCATTGTTCAAAATCCTAGTACTGTCCTGAATCACTGCATATTTAGTATAAACTTTCTCGTTACATCATGTTTTTAGTGCTCGCGCCACAATATAAACAATATATCTGGATATTTTCTTCTGCTTGTAATATTAATAATTTGATAGATACTTACAAAGATTTTAAATGCTACATAGTTTTGTTTTTTAGAAAGACTAGACCAGAGGGGGAAGAGCCTCTCCTTGGGCATTTTTATAGGTAGGAACCTAGACCACACCTGGCCTAGAAAAATCCAGAAGGCTGGCCTGACACCTGCACCATTCGTGCGTTTGCGGATAAATGTTATATTTTTTTTTATTACTTTGTCAATTCTCCAGTTCCTGATATTTCCTTCCAATTTGGAAAAGGTGATCGTCTAATGTGTTAGTTACTCACGGTTCCTTGTATTATTATGCTTCAGGCCCCTTTATTAATTGGCTGCGATGTCAGAAATATGTCTTCAGAAACACTAGAAATATTGAGCAACAAAGAAGTAATTCAAGTAAACCAAGGTATTGTTCTGAATATTTTTTCAGAGAGAACATGTTATCCTGGATTAGCATTGTTGACTATTGAAATGTGTTTTTGAAGAAGTAACTGATTACATTATTCTTTTCTGCATACAATTTAACAACATATCAAATCTGATCCTATGGCAGAATAATTTGAATTGATAATGTTCATTTAATTATGTAAACTGCTGAGTTTTCGCATATTCTTTTTTCTGTAGATACTCTTGGAGTTCAAGGAAGGAGAATTTTAGGAGAAGGAAAATATGGATGCCGTGAGGTGATTTGGTTGTCAATTTCTAGTGTTTACGAGGCTATATTTTAGCAATAGGGTTTGTCCTATGCATAAGGTTATCATGCACACGATAATTCTTGTCTAGTTATAGCACAAGTGTTTTATTGGTGCGGAGAGTAGTTTCATGCATGCATGGTATTGGGCTATCAGAAATGAAACTTAACGCAGTTTCAAAGTTCAGTGCATCAGTATGCCAGGTTCACAATGTAACTCGTGTTTTGCAGGTGTGGGCTGGCCCCCTGTCTGGAAATCGGCTTGCTGTTGCTTTATGGAATCGTTGTTCAGAGACTGCCAATATTACACTGAAACTGCCAGCAGTAGGCCTTGATGGGTCTGCTTCCTATTCTGTTAGAGATCTGTGGAAGGTAAGTAAAATAATTTCAGTTGTTATAACTTTGATGTAGTGCATGGTCAATAAAAATCAGTTCTCACTGAAACTTGCATTCTTTTTCTTTTCAGCGTGAAACTCTATCAGAGAATGTTGTTGGAACTTTCGGCGCTCAAGTTGACGTGCATGACACCAAGATGTACATTTTTTCTCCTGCTGTCAGTGCAGTAGCTTCAATTTGATCGGAACGGGTGAAGCCTGGACGACAGCATGTTTTACCCAGTATATTATGGAAATAAACACCAGCAGTTTTGTTCCACTCCTGTTTCAGGAATGTCGCAAGATTGTTTGCTAGTTCGGGGGGGGGGGGGGGGGGGTCTCGTGGACCTTGTACATTTCATAAGCAGACTGGGCGAATTCTGCTGGTGTCGGGAGCATTTCTCTGTTGTGATGTACAGGACGTTCGGTTTCTCACAAACCTACGCCTAATACCCAGAAGGCTAGAGTCGCCGTCTACAGAATGCACGTACGGAAACAAGAAGATACACACAACACAACTTGCTGCATCCACCTAAAAGCCTTTTCTTCCATTTCTCTATTTTCAAAAGCTAAAAGGATCTACAGAGCACAGTTCTACTTTTCCTATCCTCTTCTTTTTGGATTTTCTATGCTAGAGGTGAAACTGTGTTACACTACGCCTTATAGTTGTCCCTTGCCTACACCTACAAGGGAACAAAAGATTCATCCACAAAAAAAAAAGAGAATAAAGAAATAAAAGGAGACGAGGATTATATCGTTTTAGACGGCACCGCACTGCTACCACAACGGTCAATAGCATCCAAGCTTACTATGCTATCAGACGAAAATCCTGCTGGGGCACCTATATCCGACATCCTACTGTATGTAAACTCCGCGAGCTTCCTCTCACTTTCCACTACGACGAATCGACGATTAGCTTGTTGGATCATCTCCGAGTCTTGTCATCAGTCTATGCGGCAACCAGCTTGGAGCGGAGGAAAGTCAGCTTCATCTCTCAGTTGGTACACTTCCTGTGACCTGCACGTTTCCATGCAAAACGTTATGAGATTTTCTTGGCCAATATCACTTCTACAACAAAACTGCAGAAGCACAATAGTGTCACAAACAGTTAAGAGCATGAGGGGCAAATAATGACATAAAGTTATGGTCTCATGAGGGGCAAATAATGACATAAAGCTATGGTCTATCGAGGGCTACCTGCTTTCGGTTTCGACAGGCTTGGTGCTCGTCAGCGCCGGTGTGGCTGGGGCTTCAGCAGGTCCTTTGCTCGTAGGGACAATGACTTCCTCTGCTCTCTTTCTGGTGGGGAGAGCTGGGAACGCTTCCTCGAACTGCGTCGAGATAATTCCCAACAAGAAAGGCCCCATTGATCCAAATTCAAGACTCTCCATGGCTTGCTCCTTCAGTTGTTGATAACCCACTATGGCAGGTGAGGGCTGGCAGGCTTTCAGTACCAGGGGATTTCCTTGACCATTGTGAGGAACTACCATCCCTGACGATGATGCTAGCGGCCTTTTCTGCCTTCCCTTGTCAACAAAATCTCTTCCTACTGACTGTTTGGTTCCACTCTCTATTGCTACGTGCTTCTTGAAATCAACAAAGTCTCCACATGGAATTGAGCTCTTGCTTGAATAACTATTCTGTTGCAAACTTGTTTGCTTCTTGGGTGATTGATTTGTTGCACTTTGAGTTGTGGTGTGCTCAGCTTGTGAACCAGAATATCCTTGTTCAGAGTACTGACGACCAGGTGCCCTCTGTCTTTGCTTTTTTTCACGCAAGATTTCTCTTTCAAGTGCCATCCGATCCTGGTATGAATAGAAACCCTGGAATGAAAAAAATAAATGAAGAGCTAATGAATAACAAGCCAAAGGTTTTATCAAGAAATACAATGACAGATGCATCATGGTTTATACCATAGAGTACTATTGTCTGACGCCTAAAATTAGAGGGTAATGATGCTAATCAAAATTGAGCCTAAGCCTTCTATCTGCAATTTTTTTTTTACCCTGAGGTGAGAATAATCAATTTATGCTTGAAAGGAAACAAGGAATAATATACACCACAGTGGACAATTGCTGCATAATTTATCAAGAACTAGGTAATTTACCGAAAGCAAAGCCTTTTCAAACCATGGAGTAAAAACAAATAAGATCACAAGCTAAGAGTTCTTACTGGTTTGGGAATGTATGTGCCAGTTCCCTGTGACTTAGGAGACACACAAAACCAAGAAACATGATAGTTATCCAAATTAGCTGAAGGAGACGAAGACAGTGCTAATCCGTTGGAGGACAATGGCAAATTCTGCAATGCTGATCTGCTGGACAACAATGGTAAATCCTGCAATGCTGATCCGCTGGAGGACAATGGCAAATTCTGCTGCCAGACCATACCCAATTGGGCCTCAGCACGTGATTGCTGAGAATCATTTCCTGTGCTATGGGAACAGTATACTGGAGATAATTTCCTTCTCTCACTGTCAATAGACGAAACTAATGATAGTCTAGTGCCATTATTCAACTCTGACTTGAAGATCATTGTTGAAATCTTGAAAGAATCCTCGTCTAGCGCACCAGCTAAATATACTTCTTCAAAAGCCTGTAGGAGTTCATCAAACAAGGACTCAAGGTGATACTGAACTTTGCGAAGGCATCCTAAGTGCAAATCCAATTCGCCTGAGAGATCCAACATATTTGACAGCAAGAAGGGCAGAAGTGGCTTCTTATCTGCATGTAAAGCAATCCAATCTGACTCATTAACAGGACAAGAACGGGAAGAAATCAAGATATTTGTATGGGTAGATTTAGTCAATATATGCAATTGATGGTTTGCATAAATATGTTGTGGCATATGTAACTTACTCGTGAGGTGTAAATATGCTTCTGTTGCATAATTATCAAAGCACTCTTTAATGTAGCCATTACCATTCTCACAAGAAAAGGACGACTGGTTGCTCAAACTCACAAAATATGATGAGTTTGCACTGAAATCAGATTCATATTCCATAAACCAGACTTTGTTCCAAGGAAGATCCTGCACAAGACATGTCGGACATCTACCTGAATCCTTATGCACATCTGTCACGCTCAAGTCCTTGTCAGGCAGTGAACTTCTGTTTTCACTCTCATTCATGCAAGACGTTTTCAACCTTGATCCATCTTCACCAAGTGCACTTTCAGGACCAAGCAAGGATTGGAATGAACTGTTGTCAATATCTTGTCTTTCTCCCTTTCCATGTCTCTTCAGCGTGTTTGAAAAAAATTCATAAATTTCATTGTGAATAAACTCAGGGGATAACATGAGAATTTGACCAAGCTTTTGTGCTCCAAATGAAAAAGCACTCCGAATACGGTAAAAGTTTGCTGCAGAAAATTAGAATACATCAGAACACGAATCATAAAAACCCTCATCTAAAAGTGATAAATATTGCCTTTGGATTTCCTCCCGAGGCGCGCGCGCGAGTGCGCACACACACATAGTTTTTTGGGTAGAAAATGGAACACACACACATTACACATTTTTTTTTTGGTAGAAAATGGAACACACACACGCACACACATTTTTTGGGGGAGAATATATGATATTTGGTATACATATATAACAAAAGAGGTGACACAGTGTAGAACAGGATACCTTTGCTAACGCTTCTACCGAGATTATTGTTGCTCTTGAGTGGATCAACTATGTTAAAAAATTTCTGACGGAATTGTGCATCGCATCCATCAGACTCATTTGGAATGACAACAAGTCTATCCGAAAAGCCTTGAAGGAATGCCTGGTCATGCAATAATTCATCATGTCCCGCCGTAGGTTCAACTGCAAGTCACACATTTTGATGATTAGACTAAAGACCACGTCACTGGTAATTCCTTAACAAAATAAAATAATTCAAGAGCACAACTCACCAGTTAGAGTTAAGTTTGGCAACGATGACAAATCAACAGGACCATTTAAGCTAATGCCATACTTGTCCCAATCGAACTTGCTAAAATATTCCAAAAACCTATAAAAGGCCTGTCAAATAAAGCAGGTAGATGCAAAACATTTAGTTCACATATTGCATAAAGCAGCTCATAAGAAGCCAAAAATGAAGCGAGTTCCAAAATTTACCTCCAGAGGACCATTCAGAGATTTGTGGAACATGTTGAATATGTAAAGGACAAGTGTTTCCAATGCATATGTGGATATCAGTCCATGATGAGCCCCTAATATGCGGCTTTCATGGTAACACCAAGTCTTGATTAACATAATGCTCCTTTTGAACAAATGGTTTTTCCCAACCTGACGGTCAACCTGAAACAATAACACTAAATAGCTCAATCTTGTTGTTTCTCAAACTAAAAAAGTTAAAGTGGAGCAAACACTTCAAGTTTGCATTTGCTTACCAGCTCAAGAAAACAAAAAGTGGACACACCGCCAATCTGGTTGAACGAGACATCAACAACAATGTTCTCAACAATACATTTCATGAGCTTAACCTGGTTGAGCAACAAAATTAAAATTAGTGGGCTGTAAAAAACTGTGCAACTCCAAAAAAAACTAAAGTGTGTCCACTAATGTGACAAATAAATGGGTCGAACATAAAGATGTGGAAGCGGGAATATAGACCTCAGCGTTGATAAAGTGCACGTCTGTTACTTTGAACTCGGCATCACAGTTCTCCTGCTCTGACTCGAGTACACTACGGACATCATCAATGAAAGTACTGTTTAACCATGTGTTACCCAGCACTGTGATATCAACATCACCATCGGGGAGATAGGTCCTCAACGGGACTGATCCAAATGCGAAGACCTGTATTACGATAATATAAAAGCAGCATTATTTAGTGGTCAAAAGACAGGAGAAAATGTGTTGTACACATCATTCGAGAAAAAAAATGTGAAGTACACTGCATTTGAGAAAAAAAATGCCACACACTAATAGGAAATCAACTAAGAAAACCTCACATGCATTTCAATCGAACAATTGGAACATGACATCCATATTTATTTAAACTATAAAATGATTTAATAGAATTGTATCTACAAATACAACATTCCAATTTTTTTACCACTTGGGAGTCCTAAACCATCCAAGAAATTGGAAAATCAACTTTGATACTTCGCTACACAAATTCTCACCATTTGGTTTCCTGTTAAATAGTGTATGAACAGCATCGTTTTTTTTTAATCAGAAAAAGCATGTCCCAAGGGGTGTGTGAACGGTGCGGGTGCGGCCGCACAGGCCTCCCAAGATTAGGGCCTTCATGTATTCTGTACACTGGCTTACGTATGTACAAGGTGACGGGGTAATTAGTTCATTAATCAACCATCAAAACTGATAGCGAAGAAGTCCTACAGAATAGCCCCAAATCTGCTGCATCAATGACAGTACTAGTTTCGTGATTAGTCTGCGAGGTAGCAAACAAACATCTTGTAACAGAGTGTTGACCTCTTGATTAGGCTGCGAGGTAGCTGTACTGTGTGATCTTGAACAGGTTGCCGATAGGTGTGACATGTCATGCATTAGATGTACAGTAGTAGAAGGTAGTGTTAGAATTTTATAACTGCTTCTCCACGCTAGGCTATCTCAAACGGATTTCTGTTATACATACTACCAAGCAATCATGGTTGCCTATAGCCAGCAAAAATAGTTTTAACTCTTATCATAACCCCCCCCCCCCCTCAGGTAAATTATTTGTTGGTTCATCTAGACAAGTATATAATGGCACACATGCCTGATTAATGGGACTCCTACAAGATATATATTGTTTCCGAACAGGGCCTCTGAAATTGTCAGGACGGCCCTGAAGGCGCCTGATTTATTAGAATACAGTACGAGGTTTTCCAATAAATCTAGATAAAGAAGAACTATGCGGCTTTCTACGAGTGAAATATGATAACGGCACACTGCTAATGTGTTTGGCTAGACACAACATTCCTACCAAATTCAATTTTTACTAAGCTGAAGAAATATGATGAGCAAACAAGCAAATATGGGCAAATTTGCAGATCTGTGGATGTGGTGGGTGACTATAAAGCGACGAATAACTTCTATAAACACCAGCATGAAATTTCCAGATCCCACCACTGTTATATACAAGACGGTGGCAAGAACCTATATATGCTGCATCGGCCTAAAATATTTCACGTGTGCTGTGGCGTTCCTATCTCATATGTTGCCATTGAGCAGGTTAAGAAGAAGGTGCTCGCTAGCTTTCAAGTAAATAGTACTATGCTGCATCAGCCTAAAATCTTACGAGGAGTTGTACAATACTTGGAAGGTACCAGAAGGTACCACACGGTATTTTTGTGGCTGATTAATGCTAACCGTTGATCTAGCTGAATATTTAGCTAAGTATTTATTTTAATAAAAAAAATATGTTTAGTTATTACCTCCGGGTACCTTCCTCTAAGTACCTCCTAGTACCGCCCGTTTTACCACCATTGGATCTTTTTAGTCCGGTTTTGCGGTACTTGAGGATTCATCTGAGGTACTAAATATACATCTAGCGGTTCAGCATATTAGAGGAGATATGGGATTAGGGTGTTAAGAATCGAGACAAGTTTTGGATGGCTGCTTGGTCAGGCATGTGATGAACCACCCAGGAATGGTATGAGTATGACAGCATCACAGCTCATCTAAGCATGCACGAGAAGACAAGAGACACGACCACCACGACCTGGAGTTTACTTTCTTTGGGAGGAGGGGTTGACCCGTTACCCCCTCTAAAAACCAGTCGTCCGATCCATTCGCACGGCACCCATGGATGGATCGTGCCTTTTCTCTGAAGACACGGAGAAAGCTACAGCCTACTACGCAACAGGGGCCATGCACAGTCCACGACAGCAAAGCAAAAAGACTCAAGTCTTAAATCATTCCTGGAACGCTGTAATCGCCTGCTAAAAAAACCGCTACTGTACTATCGCAACAGGATAGAAGCAAAAGCAACAGAGTAAAAAAGGTGCTTAAGAGGGCAGTAAGATGCTTAAGAAAATAGACAGGAAAAATACTCGCTGCATGATGTTACTTGCTGTCTTGCTGACACAAGGATTCCAAGAATCCAAGTGTGTACTGAGACTGACGAATGAATGATTAGTCAGAAAAGTACCACTATAAAAGGACCAGCGGTTGGTACAGAATAAGCATTAATAAACAGAATATCCCTGATCCCAATCACACGAGAGATCGATTACCTCTAATCGCAAACACGGACAGAATAGCAAAGCTTTTTAATCCTAATCCCAGTGAGCAGTTGAAAGCTACAGGAGCAGAGGAAGCAACTGTGGAGCAGTACGCTACACGGCGATTGGAACTAGCGTAGGCACACGCATGATGTCGCAGCGTCTGTCGTTATCCAAAGATGAAGACACGGAGGAAGCCACAGTGGATCAGGGTTTTTTTTCCGAACCGGGACCTCGAACCGCTGGCCAGCGGTAGCGGTTAGCCGGTCCGGTCTGACCGGTTACCGCTGGAAACCGAACAAATTCAAATTTTGAATTCAAATTCACATATCCAGCGCTTGGAGCGGTTAGCCGCTCGGTTTGACCGGTTAGCCGGACCGGTTTGGCGGTTAGCCGGCCGATTTGCATAAAAAAAAAATGGGCCTTAATGGGCCAACCATTTTTTTTCTTTTTCTTTTTTAATTTAACTTGTATTTGCCAAAAACAATATCAAATGAGCAAATATTTGAAAACTTTTTACACCAATAGATTACACACACCTTGAAGTATTTTTAGGAATTTTTACGACATTTTTCCATTTTTAAATTTAAATTTGAAAATTTTGAATTTTGCTCGGTTCAAACCGCCCCGAACCGCTACCGGTCCGAGGCGGTTTGGTCGGGAACCGGTCAAACCGGACCGGTCAAACCGGACCGGTTCCCGACGGTTTGGTTAACCCTGCATTGGACACTACAGCGACCCCACTCCACGTCAGACAGCAAACTGGCCGCTGAGCTGGAGCCCGTAGCTTTACGTTCACCGAGAAGGACTCTACATATACTAAGACCTATGGGCCCCATTTGTGGGTCACAGAATCATAGACCCACGCGTCATGGTAGGTAGCCGAGTTCGTGTAAAGGTCGCGCAACAGATCTAACCATGCAGCAAAAAAAATTACTGCTGGCAACTGATCCTAGTCAACATGGAGCTCGTAAAATAAGACCGATTCGTCATCAGTCAGGATAATAAGGATATATAGAATAAAAAGATTATCCCAAATCAAATCACATACTAGTGTGGTTCAATCGACCAGCACCTAGGTCCCAGGCGAAAGCGACGGGCGCACCCGCGGCGGATGGGATTGGGAATTCGTGATTCCGGCCGGGGGATTAGCAGCGGCGCGAGAGGCTTCCGGGAATGGGACATGCATGAAGAAGCTAGCTATACAAAAGAAGCATGAACTGGCCGCCGCTCGGGTCTAGTCTAGTCTAGCGGCGCCGACGCCACGCACGTCCAGCTGGCAGTTCTGCATCTTCCCCGGCGCGCAGCCGCCGCCGCGCGCGGAGGAATTGAAGACGCCGTAGCCTGCGCCGGTGAGCGCTGACCTCCGCCTCGGAGACGACCAAGGTTGAGCTCGTCGAGTTGAACCTGAACGACAGGACCGGGTACGCCGCCGCACATCAGATCGGGCAGTCGCCGGACATGGACGCCGATTTCCGTGGAGGGGCAAGGGAGGGGAGGGGAGCACGTACCTCGCAGCCGACGGTGGAGCCGATGAGGCGCTTGAGGTAGCCGATGACGTCCTGGCGGCGGCGCTCCGCCTCGACGGTGGGGTGCACGCGCAGCACCACCTCGCCGGCCGCCGCCTCAGCCACGCGCACCGCGTCCCGCCGGATCGCGGACGGCGGCGGCGCCCTCCTTGCCATCGCCGCCGCCAGCGTCTCGCTGGAGCCTGCAGCGCTCCCCCACGGGAGGCCCCGGTCGGCGCCGGGCACGAACCACCGGGGGCCTCCCCTGCCACGGCCACCGTAGTACGCCGCCGCCGCCGTCGCCATTGGAATCCGAATCGAATCGGAAGGGAATATATCAAAATAAAGCGCCGGCGGAATCCAAGGGGTTTTGCCCTTCCGCGACAGGAGAAGATTTCTCGGACTATTAATTTTTTTTAGCCCCCTATTCCCGTGGGGACTGGTCCGGTTGGAGTTGGTTTTGGTCCTCCGGTTCCGGTTGGGGGCTCTCTGATCTGTTTTGTTTGTCAGAAAGCTCAAGCTTGTTGGAACTGAATGGAATGGCCTCCCCTCCCCTCCCCTCCCCTCCCCAGCTTTTATATAGGCTACCTCACCTGCCTGCGCCTGCTGTGGTTTCCTTTATCTCTCCACCTCTCTCTTTTTTTTTTGTATACGATTTGTTAGTGTATGGACAAAGGAATGATGTACATGACTGCCAAAACCGGGGGCTGGGGGTTGGGCTCATGTATGCTGCCGTTTTCACACAGTAAATATGTACATATCGCTTGCTGGTGTAAGTGTAGAAAGAAAATATATATGCCTTTCACGTGTCATGGAACATGGATGGAGCAATGGGCTATTACACGAAAATGTCTCCATGGATGGGTTCCATTCTAGCAGAAGAATTTTTCGAGACCAAGAAAAAGGATTTTAATGCTATGGATCAGTGGCAACAAATTGCCAAGGACAAACTAGAAAAGAGCGTGCCAACTCCTCGCTTTGCCTAGCGCCTACGTGTTTTGCGACGTCGTCGATATGCATGGCGTTATGAGATAAAACTCCGGCGTTACCATGACGTCAGAATTGGATCAGTCGATCGAACATTAGTAGTTGCCCAGAGATAGGGGTTTGGTGGAATAAACGTGTAAATGGATCGCGTTTTTTGTCGGGTACCAACGGCTCTGCGGATGTGTCAATCACGAATATATTTGAATTGATAAGCATGTCCGCGTCACATATATATTGTCGGCTTATGTCATTGATCTGTTGAAGCGATTTTGTAGCCGTATATCCTCTTTTGTCGCTTATGTATTTACACGTCTGTATAAGTCGCCATGTCAACATGTCGTGTCGAACAAGATCCTTACCGACAAAATTGGAGATTTTTTTAAAAAAAAAACTTTGACAAGTGGCGCATGTTTGGATTTTTTTTTACAAAAAAAGCATATCTAGCTCGTTTATTGTATGTTTTGTCTATAATCTATACCAAAACGATGAAAAATAGACATAAGCTCAAAATGTCTTAGCTCCTCGATCGATAACTCCTAACAGCATGATTGATCGACCCAGCAGCGCACAATTTTCGTTTCTCTTGCATTATCAAATTAAAGATGTTGTATAGATAGGCATGGTGTACGTTGAGAAAAGAACTCACAAAATACGCATATATTTTATTCAATGTCCATTGTTATTATTTCTCAAAGGTTCGGAAACATGACAATGCAAGATATTGGTAGAAGCGTCAAACATTCCGTGACCAAAGAGAGGCACTGAAATTTAGGCGTAACAACATAGCTGCAGTTTGTTACTGCTAATCATGTGTCGAGGTTTCCATCAGGTATTGAGGTGAACCCGCCCCCGAAAATCCTCTTGGCAACTATTGATTTGACTACCCCATATAACTTACAATGCACAATGCAATTGCATTGATCTACAACCTTGCCATTCAAACCCAATAATTAAAAGGATAGTAAAAAACAGGTAAAGAATGAATTGGGAGAGAAACTGACTGAAGTCGGAAATTAACGGCGTAGCATAGCACTGCGGAAGAACGGGGTTGCTCAGCACTTTTGTACCGGTGTTCATAAGATCCGGGGGGGGGGGGGGGAAGAAAAACCGGTGGCAGTTGCTCAAGATAAACCAGAAAACAGACGAGTGCAGAGCTCACTGCATTCAAGCACTGCCATAACAGCAGACGTATTTCCGTCCTTTAAAAGTATTATGTGATCTCATTATTTATTTCCTGCTATACAGGTTCGAAAAAAAATCCTGCTATTTTACCATGAGCAAATCTAAGGCATATCATATTGATAATTTCCTTAAAAGATAGCTGTGTTTGATGAAGTATAGTACGTATATTTCTCTCCCATACGGAAGTATACGTTGCAGTATAGCCCTGGTAGTACATAAATGGAAAAAATATATATATACTGGCATATTGTTTTCTTGAACATTAGTTTTTTTCCCTTGATTCTTTTAGCATTAATTGACGACCGAGATGTGGGCTACTGCAAAATGCAAATCTTTTAGCAGCTTTTAATGCCTTTTAATTTGGCTATGAGCTATTGTATATTTTGGATCCAGTTGATAATGTTATTGGCTAATTGCTTGGTCTAAAAATAAACAATAAAAGATATGACAACATGCATGATCGTGGATCGGAGTGACCCACCGTTCGATGCCAAAGCAGACCACACCTTCAGGCTACAATTATATTGGGACGTCAGCAATCTCCAACGTATAATGCTCCCGATGAGCGGCACACAGTTTGCGCACTTGTGTCGCCCGTGTACGCATGTATATCTTCAGTGGCATGCAGTCGCAGCCTCGCAGGCAGTGGCTTCTGCCTTGTGTCGATTGCTCTGTGACACGCACGGCTGCCCTCCGGCCGCCACGTGTTCTCGTCGCTGCGAGCCTGGGATCGCCTACACTCCAAGCTGCAGCGCTGCACCCACCGGCTGTTTGCCCGTTTGTGGCTGGTGTGGTTTGTTTGCTGGGATCCATGACAAATGCAGCCTTATATTGACGTGTATTTTCTGTTTGTTTGCAAGCAGGTGTGTAAGTGCAATATATATTGAGCAAATGTTTCTTTCAAGTAATGTCATGTATATTTGACATGGGCGGTTTGTATTCTAGTTTAACTTTAGTCAGAAGAGGACATACTGACTTGAGTGAGAGGGGCAGGCAGGACTTGAACACTCTTGGCCAGTAGTAGTATGCTAGCTGCTCAGTGACGAAATCTAATATGAAGAACATTGACTAGGATTGCACTGACTTCTTGACTTTACAGCGCGATATGATCGATCTCACAACAAGCTATTACCAATTTACGAGTTCAAAAGCATATCCAATCCAGTTCTGGAGGGATTTAGCTTTGAGCTACAAGTAACACATTTGTTGCATGCACCTTACGCAAAAGAGGGTGGTGTATACACTATAGGTACATATCCATGCATGTTAATGACGACAAAATTAAAACTCAACATAAAAATGGATCCACGGTCCCGTGCATGCCACCGCGTGTTTTTGTGCTTTTAGTTTCTTCTTCTTTTTTCCATTTCATACATCATAAAGTTATTTGTGACTTTGCTGTGAGCCACGTTATATTAGAGTTTTTTTTTTATATCCACGTTATATTAGAGTTGATATGCAGTCATGCAGGACAGCAGGAGAGTCGCTGATCAGTTGGGCTTTGAGACAGAGCTGCTGATAGAATGACATGCATGTAGTAGGGCCAGGGCCATGAACTACGTGGACTGGACCTGACCTACATGTACTTTCTGTACGTGCCCTTTTGTGAATTGTGACCCCTTCTGAAGTTCTGTTTGCGCCAAAATCAGCATTTGTCCCAGGTTGGTTGAGCGTGCATGTATACTGGGCCCGTGAGTCCGTGACAGTGACAGCAGCAGGAGAAGAGAAATGTCCTGTACTTTTTTGTCAGACCGTGATCAAAGATGCCAGATGGACCGCCTTTGCTTTTATCCGACGGCAGTGTCCTGACGGCTCTTGCACCGCGACTTTGTCCCCAAGCCGCAGCAGAGGCAAGCACACCCACACAAAGGTATGTTTAGATTGGGGAAAGATTCTCTGAAAATATACTGTTCACTAACAAAACACCGTAGATGAATAGTGTTATGTGAGTCGGAGGGATGTGATGAATAAGGAAAAGTTGGATGAACAATGTTTTTTTTTAGGAATCCTGACAATTAAACGCACCCTAAAGTTGGTAACTGCAGTACTAGTACATTCTTCAACAGAGACGGGGCACTTTGGACTTATGATGATGGCACGTACTGTTCACTGATAAAAAAATTAACTAGAGTGATTATTAGTACTTATTAGCTAGTAGGAGGCCATAAGTAGTGGATCGGTCTCTCAGAAATCAAATGGAAGCGATGCCGTTGTACCCTGGGAAATCGTGCTCATCTGGTGCAAGTGCAACACACCATCCAGCGGGTCGTGTCGAGTCAGCCATCACTCGACTGAGATGGGGCCCTACCGCTGTAACACGAGAAAAACATGCACCTCAGACTAATATTGGGTGTCTGGATCCTAGTCTAAAATTTAGCACAAGTCATGTCGAATATTCTTTGATGCTAATTAGGTGGACTACATATAAAGTAATTATAAAGCCAATAACATAAGACCATGTTTCATAAAAAAACTAATTCGAGCCATATCATGTGGGGGGGGCGCAAAAAACCCACGTACTATATTATAGACTAAAAAGTGGCACAATTTACGAAGGGTGACGTAGCATCTCACGCAGATATTACATGAGAATTAGAGTAGAGTTGCATGGGTGAGAGAGGGGGGGGGGGGTTACATAGTGGAGAAAAGAAAAGCGTGTCAAGCAATCCATTGAGGTAGGTGCTTTTTATACTGTAGGTGTGGAGTCTATGTTAGCATTACATTGTCAAATCATAAACTAATTAGACTTAAAACATTTACCTTGTGAATTGACCTCCATCTATATAATAGTTTTGTAATTAATTTATATTTAATATTTCTAATTAATATCTACTCTACTTACATGACGATGCTACTACGGGAGTGGACTACGGGCCTTGTTGGGTGTCGCTTTCATTTCATGCCGCGTGCATGGGGCAGGGCCTCAGTGCCAGTCTGCCATTCGGACCAGCGGAGACGGTTTCGTCAGTGAGGAACCTGACAGTGCTGACACTCACAGTGTATATGTACTGTGTATTATGCAGTTTGTTTTGGAGAAGAGAAAAGAACAGTAGTACTACAGCACCTCCGAAAGTTCATCTATCTCCTTGGAAACACTCCAACCCCTTTCGGCAAAATGCAAGTTACACCTTTGCGATTTTGTTAGAAGATTAATTTGCACCATTTAAAATATTAGGGATGAAAGACGTCTTTGCATGTTTGAAGGATGAAAAATATATTTTTTGAAAAAGAGGAGACATGAGACTAGGAGCGGGAGAAACAAGGAGAGCATAGGGTTGACCGATTGGGGCCTCGGGGGGCCCTTACGCAGGCCGCTGTCAAGCCAGACTGGTGCGTGTTGGGCCTAACTGGTAACTGCGTGTTGGGTCGGGTCACTCGGCGTGCTGGGGTGACAGTCCCACGGCAGATGCGAGCTAGCGGGTTGGGCCAGTACGGGCACCGCGACCGTGCTGAGCTGAGCTTGGCCGGAAAAAAAAAAAAGCTCGTGTCATGCTGTCGGGCCACAGGGCCTCTGGACGTCTATACTAGATGCGTTGTTTTTTTTTTGCATATTCGTTTGTGGTCTGCTAGAGATGACTTATTATATAGGGTATATAATATATGCCAAGAAAAGAGAGATGACTTATTACATACATTTATCATATATAAATAAAAACATGCTAGGCCACATGCTGCAGGCGCCCACAATATAATAAATCAACCCAAGGTAAGGTTTATTTTAGCATGTATATTAAATTAGGCCGGATTTTGTTTTTTTTTAAAAAAGTAATCCAACCGATGCTATCATATATGTTTTTTGAAATGATGCTATCATATCTTTCAATATATAACATAAGAAATAATGTGTCCACAGATTCCCTCGTGATATATACGATGGCATTTATGATATTATATGTCAGTCCTTGAATGTGGGCCCTATCCGTTTCCACTTTTCCTAAGTGTCCACCGTCGATTTCTGTTTGGGTTCACGCACGTTAGAAAAAAATTTCTGATGACGAAAAAAAAAGGACATTTTTGGCAAATTTTATTTCTTTAAATAAAAATCAGCTCGATTTTTTCTTTAAAATTGCACGGCTTTTATTCGATCTAGTTTAATAACCCGACCCGTGGCGTATGGTTGTGACTGAGCTGTGTTGGTTTTGCGGTTTTGCAATGGTTGGATTGGATGGTGCTTGGTTTGCTACAGAGTTAACAGTGTGAGGAGAGGTGATATACATGTAACTCACATATCGTGCCAACAAAGAGGACATTTTAAAACAAAACAGTTCGAACTTACCAGACTACAGGCTCGTAGCTCCATATCGGTCGACGGCGACGCATCAGTCGTTGAGCGACCTGCTAGGTCGTCGTGGAGATTGGAGAGGGGATTATATTCGTCGAAACCATTGCACAGTTGCAGTAGTGTATCTGCTATCTGATCGGGACAGACTGTTCAGGGCGAGCCAAGGTTGTTAGATCAATTGATTTGACACTAACAACATAAAACTAATACATGATCATCTAATCTAACATAGATCACGCCTAGCACTTAGATCTAATGCGGAATGTGGTGGAACTTAGGACTTACTATTCATATTCATCCCTTTATGGATGCTTAACGAGATGTAGATGAAGTGGAGGTTGTAGTAGACCCAGAGGAACAAATGGATGTTGATGCAGATCAAGCCCGAGCCTCTAAGCCTTCCATCACCTTAGAGATGGATAGAAATAGGGTTAGGAAAACCCTTTAGCTTAACTCGTCGATTAAGAAAACTAGGAGTTTCCTCTTAGTTATATATGGTTGTAGGCTTGGGGTCGGGTCCAAAATGTAGGCTGCGTTTGCTGCTTTTTGGTCCCACTTTAAAACTTGACCGAGGTCAAGTAATTCCAACAAAGGTCACCACGCGACAGGTGCCGTCTCGCTGCTCCTTGAGCTGCACCGGCAGAAATGCGAGGTGGCAGCGCACGGCCTTTAGCGGCAGAGCACGAGAAGATCAGGAGGCGACGTCCTGAATTCAAATGAGCGCAAGAAAGGGATGTCTCATGGAGGCCAGCGGTGTAGCGATCTCACCCGAGAAATGGGCCCACTTAAGTATATTCCACCTTCCATTGGTGCTAATACACGAAAATGTTCCCAAGTGCGGATTCGACCGTCGAGTCAAGCTCGACCAACGGCTACTGAAGATCGTCCGTCCATACACTCACTCGAAGGCGAGTTCCAAAGATCACATCATTCCACAATTCAAATTACAACAAGGTTCAGAGTTATTACAACCAAATTGAAATGATAAGGTAAATAAGATAGTTCGAGTTCATGCAGCGGAAAGTAAACGAGATACTAGCGACGATCCATAGTATCGTCACGATGAAGTCAGCCGTGACGCTACTCCTCCCAATCCTCGGGAGAGGTCGGCTCCCACTCGATGCTGTAACCAGGAGGAAGCTGGGAGGCCCAAGCCATAGAGGCAGCTACCTCCTGAGGGGATGGTCCTGAAAATTTAAGCCACAAGCAAGGCTGAGTATACTAGTTATACTCAACAAGACTTAACCGACTGGTGATCACTACATCACCGACTCCTAAAATGAGAGGCTGTTTGGCTAGTGGGGTTCTTTTGCCAAAAGCGACTAAGCTGTTTTCTAATTTTTTCATTTCAATTTTAATTTCTTTAGTCTATCCATTCTAGGTGATCCTAGCTAAACAATCAAGTTTTGCAATACAATTATTCCATACAAAGATTTCATCCTTCCAAGTTTCACTTCATAATATGCCATACATCGGTCAAGCAGTCTCATTAACCGCGAGAAGCGGACAGTTCGAACCGAATTTACTACCTGGCCAGGGAAAACCCAAACATACGGAATGGTTGGAAATGCCAACACACCCCAATCCTTTCTCCTCTCTCTGCGAGTGGCTCCCGAGTCCCAATGCCTCAGGGTAAAGGTTTACCACTACTGGGACTCACGCAACTACCCTCATGTGCCCATGGGATAACGTTTCCAAGACAGAGAGCTGTCGGACCTGCTCGCATCAATCGGATACCGGGACTTACCGGTCCCATAAACCGTGCATATGTGTGGTACGTTCAAACGCTTGACACAAAAGTATCACATGTTTCCACTTAAAACATCGATAGACGGGTATCTACAATCATCCGCCCATCGTCTCTAGTGTTTCTGATATGAGTAGTCATACAACTCCTATATCTCGCGAGTGTCGGAAAACACTCGACTTCTATCGTTCTTAAGCATAGCAACTATCGAACCTAACATACTAGTGTTCAATCAAAGGAACCTATGATCATGCACTCTAGGGTTTCATTCAACTCCTTGAAACTTAAATGCACAAACATATAATCAAATAAATTGCGTAAGTAAAGTTAGGTTATGCTCCGGGGCTTGCCTTCCGGCTCGAAGCGGTACTCCTGCTCGGGGCTTGGATCCACGTGCACCACGTTCACCTCGGACTCCTGGGCGATCTCCTCGGCAGCGGGGACTAGCTCGTAGACTCCGTCGGCGAGACCCGAATCTACACGAAATGCGTGAATGCTTAAGTATCGAGATTTAAATAGTGAGTGTTTATTTAAATCTTGGTTGATGAATTGGAAAGGATAAACATTAATTATAAGTGAATATTTCCTTTTTCATTTTGAACCTTCACTTTGATTTTTGAGTTTTAGGTTTTTCTCTTTTCTTTTCTTTTTCTTTTCTTTTCCAGCTTTTAAGCCCTTATTCTATTATTCAAAAGTTGAACTTAGGGAATTTATTTTCATGTACCATTTGGCCAGAGGCCTGCTCATGCCAAGGCAGGAGCTTAGCCCAAAATTTGGCTCAAGATAATTTTTCTATAATTTATTAAAATTATTCTTATCTCTTTGTCTAAAAATCAAACTAAAATCCTACAAAAATAACTACAATGTTTTTGTCCAAATCACTTGGCACAGTGACTTAGGGTACCAAGGGTGACCTCTCTGCAAGTTTGCAGGTGATTTTGATTTAGGGTCATTTTTGTGGAATTTCACCATGTTTAAACTACCAAAAATCATTTAGCCATTTTATAGTGTCCAAAAATTACCATTTTCATTTTTCTAAGGTTTCTCATGTCTTGATTTAGTCTCTGTGTGAAGGAGATGATTTTTCACTGAGTACATTATTTTCTGTGATTTATTTCCCAAAACAGTAGGGTATATGTTTGGAAAATCATAACCCTAAATCCACTGGGAATTTTTGTGCACCCTTTGCGCATTAGGCTAATGATAACCACCCTAACAACATATCCCAAGCTCAGCTCTAGTGCATGTATAGATTTTGAACTATGATGAAAAGTGCTCAAACTGAAAGGAAGAATTTGTTCTTCTAGATTCACTGGTCACTAAAAAATTGGTTTGGCATTTTTCTGATTTTTCTACGATTTTCTACGAATTTTTGAAGTTGTAGTGAAAAGTGCTCAAAGGATAGAATCTATTTACGCCGTGAACCCTAGAAGATTTGAATCCTTAAAAAAAAAAGGGTCCCTGGAATCTTACAGTCGGCCCCCTCCGCGAGACGGAAAACGCCCGGTGATCGTCCCCCTCGAGCTTGGCTGGGCTCGAACGTGACGGAAATCACCCGCTCGAGGGTGGACGTTCCCCTCGAGCTTGGCTGGGCTCGAACGTGACGGAAATCACCCGCTCGAGGGTGGACGTTCCCCTCGAGCTCGCTGAGCCTCGATCGCCACGGGCATCCCTGCTCGAGGGTGGTCGTACACCTCTCGAGCGGGATGGGTGCCGAGGAGGAGTTGTTGTGATGGGCCTTTGCTAGAAAAAGATAGAAGACACAGGGAGGTCCCCGAGCTCGTCGGCGTTCGTACGCCGGCGGCGAGCCGGGGTCTCCGGCCTCGGTGAGTGGCGCTACGCGTAGAGAGGCTCACCGCGGTCCTTTTATGCTAGAAGTCGACGACGGGGATGACCGGGAACGTGCTCGGCGACGACGGTGGCGGCTCGGCAACTCCGGCGAGCGGCGACCGGCGACGTCGGGGTCGGAGAAGGTCGGGGAAGGGGTCGATGAGCACCAGTGCGGCACGGCGAAGCTGTTGGTGCCCTCGGTTCAGCCGGAGGAGGAGCGGAGCGAGCTGTCCACGTGCGCGGGCGGCGACGGAAAGCTCGAGCTTCTCCGGCGAGCGGCGCCGGCGGCTGTGGTGGCGGAAACGAGTTGGGGTGTGGTCGGAGAGTGGCAGTGGGTGATGGGGAAGCTATTGCGCGCCTCGGTTTGGCCGGAGGAGCAACGGAGAAGGCTGTGCACGTGAACGAGCTCGGCGGCGCCTCTGCGAACTCCGGCGAGCGTTTTTCCGGCGAGGAAGGGAGGGGAACTGTTGAGGGCTTAAGTAGGAGCAAGAGGGGAGTGGAGGGGTGCTCGGGAAGCACGAGATGGAGACCGGGGCAGCTCGGTGACGTCTCGCGGCGACAGAGGCTTGCCACGGCCGTGTTGGCGCCGTGCGCGGCGTCAACGCGCGCGCGCAGGCATGCTGCAGGCGGCAGACGCGCGTGGGCGAGGCGAGAAGGGACAGGCCGAGGAAAAGAGAGCACGCGGGGGCGCAAAAGTCGCGCTTTGGACCGGCGGGCAACGGCGGCGACGGCAAAATCCGGCGGTCCGCGGCGGCGACGCGACGGCGAGCGTGGAGTCAGCGCTACAGTGCGTCTCCGGCTATGAGACCTTGCCAGAGGCGTGCACCGCGTGCGGGGACACCCGGCCATGTCACTTGTCGGCTCAGTCGAGACCGGACGGCGGCAGGCGCTTGCCGGCGGCGAGCGCGGCACGCGTGGGCGCGGTGCTGGCAACCCGTGAGCGCGCCGTGAGCGGTGCAAAGGTCAACTGATTGGCATGGCTCTAATTTCAAAATTGTGAACATGACTCGAAAATCTTCCAACATGAAAGTTGTTTAGAATTTCATGAGACACGTTCCTGCACTTGAGATTTTAAGAAAAAGTTGAAATCTTGGCTGTAATTCAAAAAGGGGTAAATCCCTGTTTTGAACTGAATTTCTGAAATTCGAGGGGCTAAATGGCAAAATTGGCCAAAGTGCCCAAAAAGGAAAAGTTCAGAAATGTGATGAAGAACAACTTTTCTGTTTGGAGATTTTGATGTTATGTGGTAAAATCTTGAGATTTGGCTAAGATTCCATTTCAGCTTTGAATTTGAATTTGAAAATTTCAAATTCCTAGTTTAGGGTTTGAATTTTGAGATGCTTCCAAGTAGTTTTAGACTATGGTTTGAACAAGGAAGTTTCTTGGTTTGACTTCTTCTCCAACTTTCACCTTTGCACTTTTTCAAGTTCTTAGGAAGTTTTCAAAGTTTTCTTTATTGCTTCATTTAATGGTTTTTGACTCAATTTGTGAAATTTTTCCTTATTTCCCTTAATTTGACTTTTGAATCATGTTAGCTTAGCTTAAACATTGTCTTAGTGTTAATTAACACCAGGGGTGTTACAAGCGGCGGCAACACGACCTTGCGGGGCCAACAATGTCGCCGCTGGCAAACAGTTGCAGGATGTATCCTGGTTTGGATAGCTATTGATAATCAAAATTCAAATATTTATAAATAGACCCCTAAAATTTATACATAACCGTCTAATTTGGATCGTAATTAATAATCTTGATATAAATATTTACAAATAAGACCCTAACATTTACATAAACACCTTTAATTTGGATCATGATCTATAGTCACGATCCAAATATTTACAAATAGCTCCTTGTATTTGTAGAGGTCCCCCGAGTTTTGGCTTGCCCGTCCCATCCATCGATGGCTGCCACCGCTACCAGAATCCACGTGCCCTGTTCAATCCCTAGGTTCAACCCTACGGTTGCTAGTTAGCCACTGGACCACTACCATGCTAGATAGTCTCATGATTTGGAACATTTTTAGGCGCAGGTGATAGATGCAAGAAACCATATGAAAGAAGAGTCGGGAAACTTGATTCCGCGTGCTGAGACACGTAGGCTTGGGTCATTTGGCATCCACGGACGAGTCACCTTTCACATAATGGTAGGCCAAGGTGAGGAAGTTGGTTGCCAAGATGCAAAGGAAGGACTTCGATTCTCGATTCTCGAGCCTGGTTTGTAGCTTGGTCGCTTTGGAACGAGTGGAACCACAGGGTCTTTGAGCGCTCAGCTCTGATATTGATGGCTTTGGCGCCGACCATCATGGAGGAAGCTCGTCTATGGACGTGTGCGGGCTTCGTAGGTATCAGGAAGGCCTTGAGTCCTAGGCTTTCCTTAGAAGGTTGATTGTGGTCGGCTTGAACTTGTTTTCTTTTCGTTTGTTGGATCAACTTTTTATGAACTTCTTTTCCTTTCTTAATGAAAAATGTGATATGCACGTCTTAAAACCATATGGAAGTAAGAGAAAGAGTGCCTACCACACAAACAACAATCTAATCGTGAAACAAAAACAACCGACGCCCTTTTCCGGTAGTAAGATGAAACATTAAGTAAACACGAAAAAGACAAATGAAATATACTTAGATATCAACAAATGTAAATAGGCTGAGCTACTTTTCTGAGCTAGTGCCAAGACTTGCAATATCCACATGCAACAGAGGCTTCTAAAGATGCCATGGCAGTACAATGTGTTTGACACACAAATTGTTTTCGCGACCGAACTAACACACAAATTGTATTATTATGTCTGGGGTGTTTGGCTCTTTGCCAAATCTTACGCGCATTTTGCGAGCTGGTGCATCATCACTATAATACTTGATGAGTCTAGTGTACAGGGTCCCTCCATCCCATAATAAATACAATTCTAGCTACTTATATGGAAAAGCATTTGTCCAGATACATAGCCACAATTTTATTATTTCCGGATAGAGGGAGTATGTATGTCGCAAATTGTGTACAACACATGAATGGTGTTGACACTCGTTGATGACCTCAAGTCGCAAACCATGAAGCTCCAATGCGGCAATAGCCCCGTCTCGCGACAGGGAGGTGTACAGGGTGGAGGACCTTAGCATCCTTCTGCATCGCTACTGAACAAGACCCCCACCTAGCAGCCATTCTCAAAGCCAAGTACTACCCCAACACCTCCTTTTGGAAAGCACCTTTGAACTCCACCAGATCTCTGTTCTGGGCATCCATCCTAAAAATCAAACCTATCCTACAGAACCAATGTTTCTATCAGATCTCCAATGGCAACTCCAACATTTGGAATAGCCCCTAGGCTCCTTTCTGGGAAAACATTCATAACCACCTCCAGCCAAATTTCCCTCCAACCGATCTACCAAACATTGTCTCTGATCTTTGGCTGCCACATACAAAAACTTTGAACATCCCACGTATCCAGGCCATCTTTGGGGACCATATTGCTGCAGTCACACAACACATACAAATTCTCAACCATAATAAGCCTGACCTTCTATGCTGGAAGCCCTCTGTCACCGGAAAATGCACTGCTAAGGATGCTTACAAACACCTCGCCACCTCCACGCATGATCCTACTACTCTCCCTGGAACCCGAAACATCATACCTGAAGCCCTTCAACTCCTCATTGCTATTTGGAAGCACAAAACCCTTCAGCCTCGCTACAAAACCTTTGCTTGGCGCTTGTTTCGCCATGCCCTCGCTACAGGCGAGCGAGCAGGACAACTCACCCTAACATTGACAAAAACTATGCTAGGTGTGGCCTTCTGGAAACAGAGGACCATCTGTTCTTTAAATGCATCTTTGCTAGGGCGATCCGGTACGCCTCTTCACCGCCCATGAGAACAGACCAGCTACCGCAAGGCGCACAGGGTGTTCAGCTACAAATGACTGCTATTCTTGGACCTCCTCTTAACATGCAGGAAATACAGAGAGTGCTCACAACCCTTTGGTTCATTTGGAGAGCAAGGAACGATCAAAGATTCAACAACAAAGCCGGGATGATAGCTCAAGTCCTGCACGCGGTACAGGCTGACCACCTCACCGACAAGGATGACGATCTGGATGCAAACACTTTATCTTTGCAGGTTACTACCCACCAGACAGGCCGCCGGGCCACTACGCCCGAGGGCATGTCTCCAGCTGCCTCCCAGCAACAACAGCTAGCACTTCACCCGGTGCACCAGGAGGCTCAGGAACAGCCCAGGGTGGCTTGCTTCTCTGATGCAGCAATCCAGCCATCCCTGGCACGACACCAACAGAGACAAGCTGGGCTCGGAGTTCTCATCCTAAATGACACCACCATTCTACATCAAGCAATCCTCATCCAGGCAGTCTCTGTGACGGCGACCGACACCCTCTACGCGGAAACACAGGCCATGCACCTGGCCAAGGCAGCAACCACCCACCTCAACCTCCACCAAGCCACCTTCTATACGGACAATCAAACTCTGGCGACAACGATGCAGCACGACGACCCCATTTTGCATTGCACTGATTGGCGAACAAGACATCTAATCTCAGATATGGTGGCGACACCAAGCAACTCAACTGCACATCACATCAAGATCCCAAGAGAAGCCAACAAGACAGCTCACAGACTGGCCATAGAAGCTAAACAACTTGGCCACTGCTCGTCTCCCTGTCTTTACATTTGCAAAAACTTAGAATACAGGCAATCCTGTCCAGTTCGGTAGGCTTTGCAGCACATACAGAGCTCTGAATACTCTGTAACCTCTGTAACTCGTCTATGAAGCTTGAATAAATCTTTCAGTATCAAAAAAAAAAAGAGCTCCTCCTCCAGGTGCTTCCGTGCTTGGCAGCCGTCATCTTTGATCTGTCATTCAAGCAACGCGTACAAGCGTCCTTTTTAATTTGTCACCGATGGCATTCCCAATGACTGTTATGTCGGTCCTAGCCACCTTCGTCTCTTTCCAAGCTCAAATGCTCATAGTTAAGCAGGGAGATGCCTGTGGTTCCCACCATAGAAGAGAGATATACGTTGTGTGTCAACACCATTATCGTAGAGAGATGCACACCACACGCACATGGTTCTGACACATGTACAAGAGAAATGCCCAACACACATACTAAAGTTGACTGCTTGCATGATCTCATTTTTTATAACTAGCAGAGAACCAGGCATTAATACCCCATGAGTGCTATTGTCATGAAAATTCTGAGGAACACTTGATTCTTTGTAAATGATAAAGCCTCCACAAATTCAACTGCCACCTCAACATTTGTCACATGAGGAACTGAACAATCAGTTTGTCCAATGATTGACTCCAATTATTTCTCTTCTGCTTTAAATGGCTTCTCGCAATAAGGACATCTAATCTAACTACCAGACGAGCTCCCTCCAAGTTGTCTCTCCGATGGCGCTCCCTCTGACTCCAGCTTCACGAGTTGATCCTTCCACAAATTACCTCCTCAAGAAATGGCCATTGTGTACAGCACACAATATGAACACGTAGAAGAGAAATAATGCCTAACACAAAGACAGTCGATTGCGCGCTACTGCCCTCGGCTGGAGTGCAAATCTCTACTACTAAAAAGATCAATTGGGGTACTCGTCAACCGCGACTTTTCGCGACCGCTGAGTCCCCCTCCCGTCCGCGGTTTCGCGACCGCGACCGAGCTGGCGTCTTCCGCGTTCGTAATCCCTGGCGCATCCGCAATTGCCGTCCGCGCAAAAGGAATTCGCGATCACTCCTCCGTCTGTGAGCCGTGATTTCCGCGATCGCTCCTCCGCCTGCGACCCCTTTCGCTCAACAATAACCGCCGTCCATCCCGGTCCCGATCCTCGCGGCCTCTTCGTGCAACCCCTGTAAAGCTCGTATCTTCTATCCCCCTGCCTCCGCAACCTTCGCATGCCTTTCCTTCTGTGATCACGCATGACCTTTTCCTTCCATGATCGCCCAAGATCCGTTCCTTCCGTGATGACGCATGATACTCTCATTCCGTGATCGTCGCCCACGAGACCCTGCTGACCCCCCCCCCCCCCCTTTTCATGCCCTCGCCGATCCCAACAACTCAGAATCTGTCGCCGTATCGCCCGCGCCTCGCAACATTCACAGTCTGCGTTCAACTTGTCCAGCAACACGGAATAACGCTGAGGCCGGCAGCTGGGTGCTGATCTCCGGCCGGTTCCTCTCATCCAGCCGTAGAGAATGGATCCACACGGAAAGGCCGGCAGCCGATCGAGTGCTGGTCTCAGAAGATATATATCGAGGTGATTATTGATCCTCTCCTTTCTTAGAATTAGTCACGCCGTCGATCGACCATCTCCTTCCTCTCCTCACTACCGGAATCTCAAGTTCAACGCGTGCCTACTGCCTAGCTTGCGACATGATCTGAACTTGTGGGCATGCAGGAGGCCTTAATGGCGCTGTCTCAGCGTAGTCCACGATCTTAAATCATATTATGGGATCGTCATTATCTTCCATCCGGGGCCGTGATCGCCATGGTCAGTCACAGAAGATTGATGAGTCAGGCAGCAATCGGGCAACCATGACCCTCTATTCAACGGCCGTGCGTTCATCGTTGATTCGTTGTCCGACCGTGGAGTGTGGAGCTAGGGACGTTGAGGTCGCTCTCAGAAGGAACAGATCGGAGGTGAGTGTAAGGAGAAGTTAATCGTTCATATATATTCGGGTTCATGTTGGTAATTAGCATTTAGTAGTTAGCCTTGGAACTAATCCGGACGGAGAGCAAGTAGCAGTAGGCAGGCCATGATTGATTGGTATGTGGATAGCTAAGTTTTGGTGTTTTAGATGTTTTCTCTACTCACATTTGTTTAGTTCGTACATTGTTTTATAGCTGAAATATTACCGACAATTTTGTGTCTTTCCCTCCACGTCGATGTAACGATCAGTTTGCCAGCCACAAGGATACTAGCTGGAATTTATGTAGCACTTCTGGTCCAGTATACCAGCTGAAATTTATGTAGTAGTCCCGTCATTTCAAAGTGTAGGACGTTTTGTTTTTTCTAGGTTCATATATATTGTTATGCATCTTGATACACTATACCGTGAGCGTGTAAAATATGCGGCTGCAAAACACGGTGTCATGCTGCTTTGTGTCCTTACTGAACATTACCAAATATTTGCTTGTTATAAAAAAAACCTGAAAATGAGAAAAAAATACCATAGAAATATGGTGTGATGTGTTGATGCTGGAGCATTTTTTTCTCAGTTATGTATCTATGCTTATTTTCACATTACTATTATCTTGTTGATTGGTGTGTATATTCCAATACAAAATTTCTTCGTCCCGTGACAACGCACGGGCACTATACTGGTCTCTGCTGTACTATAAAAAAAACGATTACGATTGGGGTAGTCCTCGACCGCAATCTTTCGCGACGGCTCCCTTTCGTCCGTCCGCGACCGCGACTCGCGTCCGCCCCTGCCCCCTCGCGGCCGCTTTCCTTCCATCTGCGATCCGCTATTCTCTAATCACCCCTCCTCTCTTCCCGCATCGCCAATCAGCAAAGCACCGCCGCGCGGCCAGACCCAGATCCCCCGTGTCGTGCCCTCCTCCGCCGCCGCCCCATGGACTCTATGCTGCTCTGTGCTACCGCGTCCTCCACCTCTTCGCATCCAGCGTGCCCTTCTTGGCTTTTCTCGCCAGCGCCGCGGACTTGCCGGACCCACCTCACACCACAGTCGTCCTGGGGGACGGCTTCATCCGCGTGGATGCCGCGCTCCTCGACACCATCCCATGTCCCTCGCCTTCGCCTTCAGCATCGGTGCTGGTGTCGACCAAATCGACCTCCACGAGTGCGCACGTCGCGGCGTCACCGTTGCCAACTCCGGGCCTCCGGCACGGTCTACTCGGCCGACGTCGTACATCACGCCATAGGCATATGCTCATCGACGTGCGCTTCGTCTGCAGCGGGGAGCCAGGGGGAGACGAGATCGAGGCCGACCGTGATCTGGGACCAGCGGCGCAGAGATCTTAGAAGCCGGGACGATGCAGATGGAGGAGAGACGCACCAGCAGTTTACTTATCTAGCTTAGTCTTCAGATGTTACCTGCAATTTATTATGCATGTATTTCGTTCACTACTTGACTCTAGCATTGTTCCTTTTCATTTCAAGGTTCGTTGCTACCAGAGACAACAAGCTCCATAGATAGAGTCAACAGTTTATATGAGCGCTGGAGATCTACTAAGCTGCACGAACTGTTAACCTGATCACCTGTTTGATAGAATACTTTACTAGATAGAAACTTTATTTTCAATAATATGCCTTTTAGTTTGTCTTTTTCAGAAACTAGATATGCATACGAGGGTGATTTCTAGCAATATTCATCATAGCAACGCAGAGCAATTATCTGCATTTTTTTTTATCTTGTAGAAGATTACCTGAAAGCCAATATGCAGCGTCTGTTAAAACTTCTTTTCAAAATCGATTACTTTATTCGGACAATATTTATATCAGCTAAAAGCCAAGAATACAAATGAGTATTGTCAGTGGCTGAATTTTCCTATTATTTGATTGTTTTCAGCCCCTGTTCCTATATCATGTAAAATGTCACAAGATCGCTGACCATTTTATTTCGAGCTGGATTAATCAATGTCTCTTTAGCCATATGACACCATTCAATTGGTTTGTGCTTTGTGGTGTCTTGTTCGGAGGTTGTGCCGTTGTCATAGCCACAGAGAGGTACACTGCGTGTCTTGAGGTGTGGCGTTTTTAGAAATGGAGGCATTCATTTATAAAAAAAAAACTTAAAATAAATTCTGGATCTATGCTTTGACGATCGATGTGTAGGGATCTAAGCTAGGTTGTAGAATCAGGAATGAACACAATATTTGTGGTTCAATCATCTGTTGTGTAATGGAATGATTTTTGGTGCCTTTTCATTTAGCTTGCTCAAATTGATATTTAATGAAAGATATTGTTTTGTTTTACAACAATATAATTGTATCATTGAATTATTCTTTTGTGATGTTCTATGCTATCCGTTATAGAAATTTTTTATCACTCGTAGCAACGCACGGGCATGATACTAGTTGTGGAAGGCTAATCACCACGGATTCAGTCTGATTTGGGGTCATTTCTTCGCAAGGATGGACACATTTGCAATTGTCATTTTGCATTAGCTAGCCAAAATGTGTGCAAAACGTTCTTCCTCAGCTACTGCTGAGACAACACACGTTTCACACACACTTGACTAATTGAGTACAGTCAGCATCATCAAAAGATCTCACTTAAATTAGCATAGCAACACAAGATGTACACATTTCCAACAGGACAACTTATGATTGTTAAGTCTACAACAAAGCTAAATCAGATGGAGAAAAGGAATTCTGCAAAAACAATCACCCGTTGCCCACTCAACCCCTAACTCGAAAAAACCATGACACACAGAAAAATGAACCCAAAGCAAACATATCAATGTCCCTACAGAATTAGCCACCCCGATGACATTGATTGACAACCGACCAATGTTAACATAGATAGATATAACAAATTGAATAAAAAATAAGCCTACCATGAAGGAGGAAGCAGTGCAAGGATGTCAGACTATGAACAAAAGAACTCTAAACCAAAAGAACGCTTGTTGGAAAGCAGGGATGTATAACTAGAAGGTGCTATTGCTTTCACCTGCAGATATAGAGCTGCCCTCTGACTTCACCACGACCTCTGCCTCCGACTTCACAGCCACTGACCCTTTGCCAATGTCTAGCCCCTGAAGCCGCCCCAGAGAATCCTGCTGCATCATATCCGAGAGGGAATTGGGGTGGGATAGCATCTGGTGGCTCGGGACATTGGGAGGAGGCTGCTGGAAATGAGGCGGCAGATGAATATTTCCATGGTGCTGAACTGCATGTTGCTCCGAGAGCTGGAAGAATGAAGGGCTGTACGTGACATGCTGCATTCCCATATTATATGGTTCATTGAACTTCGACATCTCCCCCGTTGCTACCTTAAGCCTCTCCACTTCCTGCTTCAGTGCACCGTTTAGAGCTGCAAAGGTATGGGTGTTTCCATCAGCAAATAACACAAAGCCATCTCAGAATCACTGCATCAGTTGCAGATTTTTACAGGTTGTTCAAGCACTACCAGTTAACCATGTGTGAAATGAACTGACACGGTATAGTTTCTGAAATAGTGCTTCAGCTTTTGCAAAGTCTATGGTCAGCACTAGATCACTTAACAAAAAAAACTTCTACCTCTTGGCTAAGTTATCTGATCTGCCTAATGTGGAGCTAGGCTGCTACAATGAGACACCTTCACACAAACCTATTGTGAAAAAAACATGAGTGTTAAATACTCACCATCACGCAGTTGAGCCTGTTGCTCCATGGCCTGCAACCTTATCTTGAGCTCAGCATTTTCTGCGGAAAGTCCAGTTGTGTCTCTCTGCCCAGTAAAACACAAGTGTGAAGGATATTAATCAATGTAATAGAACAGACAGCGCTGTTCAGAGATTCAGAAAACAGAACTAGTTAAAGTAAAATATACTGGAAAACCTAATTCAAATTTTTTTGGGGGGTGGGGGTGGGGGGATGCAATCAATGGAGGTTGGCAAAACCACAGTGGTGGTCAATAGTGAACACATTTTTTTAGTCACATACTGAGCCTCACTATCAAATCTCTGACCTTGAGAAAACCATATAAAACAACCCCAGCTAATATTTTTACCTTATCACTGCATGTGGCGTTAGTAAAATACACACCATGACCACATAAATTATCCAAGCATGTGTTGACTTCTCATGGCAGATTGACCAGTTCAAAGGAAATCTTATTCTGACTGGTGACATGTAAAGCCATTGGAATTTGCTTTTTTTTTTAGCAAAATTGGAATTTGCTTTGGCTCATACAGTTTACAAGTATGGACAATGGAGTGGAGTTAGTTGCACATCATAGATGAAAAAAAATGAAATGTCATTATACACAGTCATTTTTTAACTAAAATAAATCAACTTATCACAGCACGGCAATACGTGAGATAAACAGAAGGGTGAGAGGTACCTGGAATAGCGTCAGCTGTGCCGAAAGAGTAGTAGCCTCTGTCTGAAGAGTTTGAACCTTCCGCTCTAATTCTGTTATATATCGAGCCTTTCTTTCCTTCGACCGAGCAGCAGATTGTCTATTTGCTATGATTCTGCACCAAAACAAGCACATGAACTCAATACATACTCATGAAATACAGGCAGCTAATATAATGAGCTGGCAAAGATGATTTATGTAAAAATAAAATTCAAACAGTTGAATTGGACAGATGATACAGCGAACTGATTATGATGATTTAGGTAATAACATAATAAATTTCAGCTAGTGGACTCAAACAGATTAATTGTTAAGATAATTTACATAGCGTAGCACATTGGCATGCACAGATGAAAGCTGACTAGCAGATCAAAAGCATAGCCTTTAGTCCCAAGCAAGTTGGCGTAGGCTAGAGATGAAATTAAAGAAACAAAGGTCAAGGTTCAGGCACGTTGATAGGTAGACTCCACGAGCTCCTATCAAAAGCCACTTCTTTGGAAATACAGATGAAAGTTGACTAGCCAAGATCAAATGTTTCCTATACATGAGTTACTTAGCAGACTCTTCTGTTATTACATTCTTCTGCCTAACGTCCTCAATTTCAAGGGGAAAACTGTATGTAGACAAAATACAATTGAGAGCAACTACGGGTCTAGGAAATGAATCAAAAGATGGTTGCTCTGCAGCACAGTAATAGCAATCCAGATATTAGTGAATTCCCTAACAAAAACATAATAGTTTCAACAAGTTTCAATAGGCATATGATGAAAAGAAAATCAATAAAATATCAACTGAAGTTACGTTGCATCTGTTAGCTGCTGAGGTGAACCTAGTGATCAAAACTAAAGTAGCTACCATTTGATAATGTTTCATAACATAAATGAGTATCTATGTTATCATTGTTATTTAGCACTATACAATTAAGATCACATGGTATTACATAAGTATATCATTGAAGAACTATTACAGAAGTCAATGCATGGCTGAAACTAGGGGCAATTGTCCCAGCCAGCACAAGTGTAAATCCAGGTTGTACAAGCTTACATGTAGTGCAAATTTTTGGGGAAATACTAATGTGCAATGCAGTTAACTGAAAAAAGAAAAGAATTGAACTCACGACGTTTTAATTACAAGACATATCAATACAGTACCAACATTCACCCCAACTTCATTTAGCATCTCGGAGGGTCTCAGGCATGAAATAATAGAAATGCCTTCTAGCAGGGAGACAATACCATAAAACACTGCATTCGTATTTATGCGGAAATTTTCCACCAGTTCCATCCTTTTTGCTAATTTAAGAATTTCTTCAACAGCTAACATAAAGAAGCCTTCAGAACTGAGTACCTAATACATGCATTGATACTAATGATGTTTGTGAGAGAAGAACTTCCCTATGCTATCTTCCTTGTATCAATAATTACCAATACAGAAGTGTATCATTGATAAATATTACCAAAGTCAACAAGGAGAGCAAACATGGAAAACCATTGCACGAATTGTCTTAAGTAAAACACTACATCATAAATATAGGAAAAAGCTAACCATCTCTGATGTAACTTTAATAACCGCTGAGGGAAACGGATAGGTTCTACCATACGTTCTAACATACAATCTTGGAGGATAACGCATAACGGTGCGGAAAAATGGCATAAAGCAAATCAATGCCATGTCCTTCCTCTTTTGACCTTCGCCATCTATTTATTTATAAGAATAAGTGAAACAATGCAGCTACATGGACCAATACACTAACCAAACAAACAAAAAAGGACATTTCAATAAAACCATCCTGAAGGATCTACGGTGTGTGCAGCACAGACAAAATGCCACCAAAGCAATTTAGATCCCGCCTCTTTTGACATACGCCTTCTTCCTATTTAAGACTATAAATGGGACAAAGAAACCTTGGCAAGCGACAAAGGGCGAAACGCTATATCCAATTCAGTTGTTCAACTTGCCGCAACCCTATCCTATAAGATAAGCTGCCTTTCACTATCCATGATGATTCCAGACCGCAAGTCCCAATGAGTTGGCAAGACCCACAGTGGCAATCCTTGTTTATTTCCTATCGATATGGACAATTTAGGAGCCCTTAAACCCCAATCCATCAGTAGATCGTTCACAGAAAGCAAGTTCTGCAATCCTACCTACCAACTGGAGTCCTAGGTAGTAGTCGCATCAGAGCGGTAGGGTGTTGGAAATGGAAGAAAAGGCGCCACCTTTTGGCTCGCTTGGGGTCGATGGCGGCGAGCTCGGCGAGCTGCTCGGAGGACATGGCCTTCTTGGCCTCCATGACCTCGCCAAACACCCCTCCGGCGCCGTCCTGCTGCCCGGCCGTGCCGCCAGCAGCCGGCCCCATCCCGAAGCCGTCGAACGAGGCGCTGTGGCGGTGCTTGGCGGGGCGCGGCGGCGAGGAGGTCTCGGCGGCGCGGTCGCGGTCGGCGCCGGCGATCTTGTCCATGTCCATGAAGGTGGAGAAGAGGCCGTCCTCGGAGCCGATCTCGTCGAAGCCGGCGCCCCCGGCGGCGCCCAGGTCGTCCGGGAAGCGGAAGGCGACCTCAGATCTGGCGCGGCGGTGGTGGCCCGCGCGCGGCGCGGGCAGGCCGCCGCCCGGGACGGGCGGGAGCGGGCAGGGCAGGTTGAGGTTGGGGCTCCGCCCCGGCGAGCGCTGCGGCGGGTCGCCGGGCTTGGGCGGCATCGCCATTGTGACGGACAGGTTCCTTGTCTGTCTGGTCGGCTACGGTACGGTGCGCGTTCGGGGAGCGTACGCGGCTACTCCTGCTCTTGCTACACTAGACAGTGTGGCGTGTTGGAATGGGTTCGCACGCAGAGAGAGTGGAGTGCGGGATCTGGGAACGAAGGAGGTCGGTCGGGTGGGCCCCTCCCTCCTCATCACACATGAGCATGTGAAGAAGATGTGATGTGCACGGCCACGGGCTGGGCTCGTATAGTCGTATTGGGACGTGGCAAATGGGCTGGGCTTCAAAGCCCATAACATGGGCTTTTCTGCCATGATGCATATTTGTAGGCAGCGTTTCTTTCAGGGATTTTATTATTTGCTTTTCAAAAACATTTTTATTGTTTGAGCACTTTTTTTAACAAGGTTCTCATGCACCCTGGTATGTTCCACGGAAAAACCATACTATTTCTGTCTGTAGGCAATGCAATGCGAGACTAGTACTCTCAGTATGTCAGACAAAAGAGACGAGGGATGTACACAAGTACAAATCAGGTATAGTATGTGAGTTGTTGAAGCCAAAGGTTTAAGCGTTAGATACAACACCAACCAACACAGAGCATCGCGGTTACAGACTTTTACAACACATACAACCTGCGCTTGCACAGCCTCATACGTACACGTAACGCAAGTTACTACTCCAGGAGAAGCAACACGGTGAAACCCAGCCCTACAGTAATTTAACTTTTCCACAACAAAACTCACCAGCTGTTCCTGAAAAAAACCAAGAGGAGCCGATAAGATATGCACGTCAACACACTGACAACACCCATCAATCACACACGCACGCTGTCAAGTAGCCGTGGCAGCAGCTGGAGCAGACTCGTCGGCAGCCTTCTCCTGCTGGTTCTCGCCGGCCTCGTCGACGGCCATGGTGTCAGGTTCCCGCTCCACCGACGCGACACGGCCTTCGTTGGACGTCCGCTCCTCGCTCTCCACCGGAGCCGGCAGGACCGTCGTGGCAGTGCTCGAGCTGCCAGCCGCCTGCTCCCCGGCCAGGCTCGTCAGGCCGTTCTGCTTCATGTAGTTGTCCAGGGGCCGGCTCGCGACCTCCATGAGGCCCATCATGCTCACCGCCGGCCGGGGCTGCTGCGCGCCGTGCTGTCCCTGGTGATCGTCTCGAGCGGCAGGGTGGAAGTTGAGGTCGATGTGCCCCTTGTTCGCGTCGGCAGCCTTGTCGAACATGGTCACATCACTGCTGTCTCGGGTGGTGTCCAGCGTCTGCGGGGATCTCGACAGGTTGCTCCCCTCGGGCTCGTCCCTGTTCATCCATGCGATCTTCTTGCTCGCCTCGGCCTCCTCTCGCTCCGACTGCCGTTGCTTCTTCCTCATCATCAGTGTCTTGAACCGGCGACGGACGGTCATGCAGACGTTGCAGGTGCACGCAGGGTTGTGCTTCGGGCCCTTGCCGCTGGGTGGCTGGATGCACACAATGCATGTGCAGCCAGGGCGATGCCGGGGATGCTTTGTGGTTGTTGCAACTGAAGCTGTAGCTTGGTTCCCAACATCACCGAACACCGCAGCACTGGCCAAGGCATCAAGGCTGGATGCATCCATTTCGGTGACATTGAGCTTCAGACCGTAGCTGCCTTTTCGCCGCCTCATTTCTGCAGTACCAGTCAAATTGTTGATACTAGGTTCCATTGTTATGTTTTAACTAGCAAAATATGCACAACATGAGCTCGCACATAGTACAATGACTAATCTGTTCCTCACTTCCTTATTACAGATACCAATCAACTGTTATATGGTAAAAGTTATGTATGATACACAAAGTTTCCATTTTAACAAAGTCAAGTGAGCTGTCCCAATGTCCTTACATGAATGTCCTCAGCATCCTAAAAAAACCATTATCAAGGTTAGGAGCTATAAGTAGATCGTACCTTCATACTGCTGCAGAACACACTGCAACTCCTTTGGGGTCAACTCTTCAGGTGCAGAACAGGAGCAGCTGCAGTAATTGAATTTTAAGTATATTATAGAAAATGAGGGTAAGAGTCTGACAAGGAATGGTGCCACAGAAAAATGGCCTGATACTAAGAAGTTCTTTTTTTTAACAGACTTATTGAGAGAGATACAAGAGACAAAAGGACATCTTTTAAACTTTAAAGTACATGGATAAATTTAGCTAATCCAGGAACAAGTCTAGCCATAATTCTTGATCCACCAAGACAATAGATAAGCCCCCATAACATGAGATCAGACAGAACAGATGAAGACCATAAAGAATGCATTGTTTCACACCAACTTGATCATACTACCAAAGGTTTCAGAATTTCAAGATTAGCCAAAAGATTTTATCTAATCACACATCAACCCAAAATAGATAAAACACAATATAGCATTACCTTTTTGGGTCCCATGAATTGTCGGTGCACGTCCATTTGGAAGCAACAATAACAGTAAGAGGCAGCCGGCGCCATTTTGAGCAATCGTCACATTGAATCCATTGATCTTGTTCCCTACAATACAAAATAAAAAAATGACAAGACTGGCACACTGACACCAACAGTATGTACATCAATCCATTTAGAGAACCAATCCATTCCTCAGTCAATGCAACAATTAGTTGAATGCCATCACTATTTCAATCATTTCCCCTTTTCATTTTGACTGTTAAAGTATTCTAGCGTGTCTGTTTAATGGAAGATATAAGATCCAGTCCCAATATCTTCTATAGCTAGTAAAGACATCGCCCAGGAACTAGATGCATCTCACTCACTGAGATTATGAGGAAGAAGATATTAACACATAGGTAATTTGATATTTTCTGTCTATGTTAGGGGAAAGGTCTCTAAAATGTGTTATGAAATAATACACATCGTCAGTTAACGTTATGGATACTATTCAGAACCACTCAAAGTAAACAAAATTGATGATCCTGTATCTTTTGTCCAATGATTTACTTACCCTGTAGCACGCATGGTGAAAATTGATCTCTTTGCAAAGACAGGGGGTTCCTGCATGTATGTGCTACAGTTAGATTAGGTCGAATATCATCGAAGTATTTTTTTCCCTGAACAAGGATCTATGAACAATGAAATGAATAGCAAACTTGCATCATATTCTTCAAATTCGTAGTCCTCAATCATCACAATAGTTGGTTTTGCAGAGGGAGCAGGACGTAACAACTCTTGAGCCTCCTCCCAGGTAAGCTTTAGTTCCATGGCATCTTCAGTGTCAATTAAGAACCTCCTGCTTTTGGAACCAATATTGCGACTTCGTTTTTGTAAAAACTGCAAAGACCCCTCATCTGGCCTGCTGCCGAACTTATCTGCCTTAAGCCAACTAACATCCCCATCAGCTGAGTTCATGTGATGATCATATAGAGAGCTTGGATGGAAATCTGCAGCCCCCTTTATTGATTGAAGAAATCCAGGATAACCACTTACTACTCCTAAGTTCTCATTTGCAGTAGAAAAGAGTGTCTCACTGAGAAGGGAACCATTTGCAATAGCTGAAATCTGTGAGTCCTGTACAAGACGTAATATACAAAATAGAAGTGAAACATTAGAAATCGGATGAAAAACAAGCACAAGCACTTGCAATAGGAAAATCTAACTTACTGGCAGACTGACAGTATTTGTGGCCTTCCGGAAGCCCATAACAAGTTTCCCTCCAGGTTCTATCCGACTAAAGGTTACTGCAAAAAAAAATAAACATTAGTAATTACGAAAACCTTGCTGGTAAAACAACTACAGAGAACATGGAATACATGCCATAATACTATGGAAGTAATTCAGTATAGCATGCAAACCCACATAAGAAATAATAAGAAGCTTCACACGACATACATATATAAAAAGTTGGACTTCAACCAAGAAAAAAGTGAAGTGCATACTGCAAATAGCCAAATAGTGATGAGCTTATGTGTGTCAAAAGAAATGAGTTGCTAATCACCTGTATCGCCAGCTTGTAATTGCAAGGATTGTATGCAGGGTGTAACACCCTCCAATACGTACATTCGACTGTTATTATTTGGCCAAAACCTAAACTGAAAATGCCATTCTTTTCCTCTTGCGTCTTGAATTGTCAAGGGGCGACCTTCCGGTTGAGAAATCGGGGGGAAATATGCCTACATAAAGCACCTTGTTAACAGGATGACGAGAAACATGAGGGAAAAAGATAGTCTAAGCCTGAAGTATTTTGTGAACAGACAAAGTAGACCATAACAATGAAAACGTTTGATTTAATTATTTACACGAGACTACAAGATTATACTAACATCATGACAGTGCTAAATAGAAATCATAGTGCTAGAAATTGCATAGATCAATATGTCCATGTTAATGTGTGTACACACTTAACGCCCTTCTCCTATATGGTTTCTCATACATGGATGGTATATATATACGGAACCTATTGACCCACCACAATACCATATTATTTCCATAAACGAAACTTATGATTTCATTGTTCATTGCTGAACAACTTTTGGAACATAAAGCAGTAATGTGCAATAAAACCATACTTTATTAATAAAAGGAGGCCCTATACTAAACTTACCTCAGCGCATGCTTTTGGAAGAACAAGGCGCCCTATGCGGCCTGCATCACTTGCACTCAGGACCTTCTCGAACAATGGAACGATTGTGGAATTTGAACTTCATCCAAATTATAGTTAAGGAAGGCAAAAGAAAACTATCATTAGGAGAAAAAGAAGGGGATATCGTGCAGCATATTATTAAGGTCTATCAGTCTATTGAACTATTGTGGGCACTGTATTTACAAGTAACTAAATATGTCTATGATCAATGTCACCAGTAAGTTAGTAAATTTTTCAAGGATACTCTCCAGATATTTGTTGCAGCTCTTGGTCTGTTATTCTTGGCCAATACCGAGGAAGTAATTGATTGCGCCCCCTTCCCTCAGCAGGTGGTCGAGCAACACGAAGATGTGGAAAAATATCTCTCGTTGGGTCAAAAACAGCACCTTCACCAATCCTTGGTGGTCTGGTCAAGAAATGCCGAGCACGTTGTGCATGCTGAAAGGGAGACAGGGCAGTGGCAAGTTCTCTTCCTTCAGCAATGGTCGTCGTTGGTGATAGTATAGGTCTTTCCACCACTGAAGTAGCCTCCATCCTGTTTCCATTATTAGCAATGCCCAAGCTCATGCTCAAACATGCCTCTGAAATCGATTCACTTGTGCTATCTATAGCTGGATCCTTATTGTCATCTCTTCGAGTACATTGAGGAGACTCTAATGCACTCTGAGACCTTGTTAAGAAAGGCCTCCCCATGTCTCCAATGCTAAGGGTTGGTTGTTCCCATTTAATCTGCCTTGAACCGTTCTCTATCTCTTTTTGCCTCAAGATGCTACTGCTTTGTCCAACCTCTATGCCTTTCACTATGAATGGGTGGTTGCTCTTATTTACAATAGAAATATCATCACTTCTGGAATCCAACATTAGGGAAGGCGGTTGTTCAAATTTTCTTCCCGATAATAACTCGTCACTTTTACCGAAAATGCGCAGATTATTTTGACATGGAAAAAGCTTTGGAACCACTTGACCAGAAGCCTGTAAAAAGTACAATCAGATTATTTGGAAAAGGGATGTATGGATCACACGAGGAAAGGATACTTACAGACTGAACTGCTGAATTTTTCATGCAAGCGACACATTGAACTCCTCCACTATCAAGTAGATCATAAGAGTTTTTTGAAGCAACACATCCACAATGGAGACGCTGAAATTGTAAATTTCATCAAAACACTGTTGCAATGCAACTCAGTGCAATAATTTGCACGCTATTTGCGCAGTGTCACCTCCTCACCTTCCCACAAAATGAGCAGTCTCTCCATCCCGATTCCTTTTGGTGAAATATGTCACAAAATACAAGCTGTTCATATGCCAACCTGTGTACACCAGAAACCACACGGCAGAAATTAAAACTGGATCGATCTACAGAATTAAAAAGTAAAACCTTTACTGGGAAAAAAGGATCCATCGAGAAAAACAGTAAGCTGAATTCTCAAAAGAAACCAATTCTCATGATTCGACAAGGCAGGCATGTAGTTCATTGATCAAATACTGACTGTCTCATGCGCAAACACGAATTCATAACTAAAGCTAAATTTTTGCAACCAAACAGCAGTTTTGATCCTTTCTATCTTATTGTTAATCCTTTCTAAAAAAAACAGCAGTTTTGATGGAATTGCATAGCACAAAGAGGCCAGTCAAATAGTCGCTTGTACAAACATAACCATAGGTCGTCCCTGACATCAATCCAATCAGAACTCATTGGGGGTGGGGGGTTGGGGGGGGGGGGGGTACTCCAATCAGAACCCATGTGAGTGTACTTCTCGTTTTCAGTGACCACTGTCAGACACACCACCGCTGAGCTCTGAGGAACTGGACACACAGACGAAATTGTCAATCGAGCTTGTGATCTCGAGCGTCAGCTATCGTGAATCAACAACTGCTACGAAAGCTAAATTATTTTGTCAGGATTTTACCACCCACGCAAAGCAGCAGCCGAGGGCAAAGAGTCAACGCAGCTCTGTTAAGTTTTTCCACACTTAAATCATCAGCCTACTATTTGCTGGGTTTGGTTAGGGAATCCAGTACTAGCACTAGGAGGAAGAATCCGGAAATCGCCGCAACTTTTATGCAAGAGTTTAATTAAAATCATCACCACTTTTTTATATATAAAGAAAAAGTAGAAAGGGGGGGAAAGGACATCGGAACGCAAAGAGGAGAAGAAGGCATGAACCAATTCATGCAATCCATGGCGCAGGCGCCTCATTCGGGGGTCGGAAGTCGGAACGCAGGAAGCTGGCGGCGGGTAGGTAGTAGGACAAGCAGAGAGGAGCGGACAGAGAGGAGGAGGAGGAGGCCATACCCGCACTTGTCGCAGAGCAGGGCGAAGCCGCCGGATCGCAAAGGCCAGCCTTTCCTCCAGTCCGGTCCGGGTCCGGTGGGCGGCGCGGCGCAGGCCGGGTTCATACACCGCTTGGCGACCGCGGCGGCCATAGCCATGGCCCCCTCCGCCCCGCTTCCCCCAGCCAGAGTGGGTCGGTGAGTGAGCGAGTCTTCCGACCGATCAGACCTCGGGTGAGCGCATGGAAGGGAACTCAGAAGGAAGTAGGGAGACAGGAGGAGAGGTGTGAGAGGAGGCGGTTGGGCAGGCGTAGCTTTCCGATGGATGTGGAGGGGGCAACGAACGCCCGCACGCAGGCAGGTCGCTGGTGGCGATTGGTGCATGCGGATGCGGCTGTGCTGTGCGGGGAAGACAAGGAAGGGAAATCGAGAGGGGGAAGGGATGGGCATGGGCGTGCTGGCTCGGCTCTGCTCTGCTGCTAATCAGACCTCAGCTGCCTGCCGGTGCCGGCCTAGTGGTTTGTTGTGTCGTTGTTAACGACTATGGTAATAAAGAAATACCAGTGTAGTACAGTAGTGGTCAGTCACAATGAACTCGCTCGTTGCATGTGTGTGTGGGGGGGGGATTATCTTTTGCTCTCTGAATTTCCTCTTGTGCTAAAAAATGGCAGGAAAGGAAAGCAGAGTGTTGGGGGTGGGCTGAAAGCATGCACGCACGACATGCTCTGTGTGTTCCTTTTTGTATGTATTTCCCTGCTGCCATGAGCTGGCTGCAGCGGAGACTGAGAGACGGATCATGGCTGCATATCCATGAGGTAGTAGCCTTTGCCTGGCCGGAGTGCAGGCGTGCTACTTTGCTGTCTGCCGCACCTGTACCATCGTCATGGTCTCATTGATTCAAAAAAGAAAAAGGCCATCTACTAGTACCATGTTGTTAATGCTAATATGTGGAAAGACAAAAAAAGAAAAAGAAGGAATTTGTGCCCGTGTTTAAAAGACAAGTATCCCTTTTTTTCAGAAACCATAAATACTGTAGCCGTTTCCACATGAGGAACAGAGGAGTCCCGAGGATGGAAGAATGCGTACACGTAACAGGATGCACTGCTACTACTGTACTGATCAGATGCGCATGCATGCTAAAGCTGTGTGTTCAGACTGAAAAGGAGTAGGAAGTAGTTTTAAATGAATAGTGCACTAGAAAACGTGTTCTGTGAGTAGAGTAAACAGAAAAAACTTGTTGAAGAAGTACTTTCTTCTGAATCTGGACACAGTCACGCACGCGCATGAGGGCAGAATGCCCGCGCCGGCGCCATCGGATACGCCGGCCTCTCCGACATTGCAGGCATGTCATACGTAACGTCGCCTTGAGACATGCCGTTACAGTAAAACGCATGGCACGGCGTCGTACGTGGCCGTCTGCCTGGCCTGGACCCCCAATATCGAGCTCGAGCCCTGGACACGTGGGTGAATGGGTTCGCCGCGCCGCGGTCCGTCGTCGATCGTCCCGGCCCCCATTGATCGTTTTCTTCCTTTTTCCCGTGGCCTCGACACGATCGGATCGGCTAGTATAATACGTACGTAAGTGCACCGGGCGGGCATGGGTCTCCGTCGCGTCGCCGACAGATCGATCGAGACTGCTCGGGACGCACCACCGTGCCGGGGAAGGAAGAAAAATGATCGAGGCCCACAGGACAGGAGGAGGAAGGCCGACGACGATTGGGCGCCGTGGCAGTTGCCAGCAGCACCACGTCAGCTCTTCGCCATTGCTTTGCTCGCTCTGCTCGGTCGGCCACCCGTGAATCTATCAAACTTTCATCGTTAAGTCAATATAGGCAAAGCATAGCGCCGTCAATAGGCATTACGTACACACTGCTGCAGTGCGCTGCACCATACACGCACACACTTGTAAAGCTTACAAATATCTTCGGAGGTTTTCTTTTTCCGAACCGTTCCTAAAATAATTACAGTTAAAAAGTTCACGATTTTTTTCATTTCCAAAGAAAATATATAAAAATATGTTTTTTTTCTTTTGTGAAGATAAAATGAAAAACAACATCAATACCCTCTGTCCCTCTAGCTAAGTCGCCGCTATGGTTAGCCACTAAACAAACGATACAAATTAAGATGGCCTTTTTTTTAGAATGATACGAAGCGGACCTTCTAAAATAATACAAGGCACCATACGTAGCTATCTTTGTAGACACATGAATGAATGCGACAGTTAAACGGAAACCTGCCTGACAAAGGATAAAAAAAATCACGCAAGGATTATAGAGGTGCATGCGCGGATATCTCATATCATATATGCCACATATCCATGGCTGAAGAAGGCACCAAATTAAAACGACGTAGAGCTGAGGGCATGAGTGCGTTAGTACATGCTAGCTAAGCGGAGGTTGTTGGTAATCCATCTACATCGTGATGTGGTATGGACGTTGATTTGCGAAGACGATAGGTGCTTGTGTGAATCTAATCTAGTCGTCCAACTTTTATTTTTTGTGGTATATATGGATGGAGATGGAGATTGCGTGAAATCTGAAAAGCATGCACCTAGCCTAACCCCGTGAAAACGGACAAGTTCGTTCGTGTTGCGCGTGGTGTCTAATCCCGATCCGACTCGACCCGATCGCCCATTTACAATCGTCAAAGAAAAGAAAAGCTAGTAGTATTTTTCCCCCCTTTTGCAGCGAGTCATGGTCAAAACGATTGGACATGTATGCATAATGTCCGGAGTAGTAAGACGAGTAGCCCTGCCCAATAGTACTGTATGTAGAACGTCCGGAGTACGTACGTGTACCATGGGATGGGGGGAGAGGACACCCACCGTGCTGCTGCTGCTGCTGCGGACGGAGTAACCGGTGACGACGCACTGCACGGACACGTGGGGTTGCCTTCCTGCCGCCTTTGCGATTGCATTGCCTTGCCGTTTGCGTTTGATTTGTATGAGCCAATCAATCACTAACAACTGTTGGAGTTCGGCGCCGTTTGCTACAACTCAACTGACTGTTGTGCTGTTTTTTTTTTTTGGGGGGAAGACTGTTGTTCTGTTTTGTTTGTGGGAGTATACTATCCTGCGTTTGCGTGTTGCCTTGTTGGATCGGGTAGGCCAGCTGCTTGCTATACCACTTGTTTGTGTCAGGGGATGGGGTTTAATCTGAGGCCCACGCTCGCTATCTAGTATAAGGTTGATGGTTGGGCCCAGCCGGCCAGGCCTTTGATCCATCCACAAACAGCGGGCCAGAATCTCCGCCTCGCCAGCCGCCTGCAGCCAGCTATGTTTGCGGATGGGATCCACCACCTGCCGATCCGCAAATCGATCGCTTGCTTTCGCTCGCTGCGTATCATTTCCTTGCAACACGCATCAATGCATCATGCATGGCATGGCCCCTTGCTTGTCACCCCTGTCTCTCAGGAGCTGCAGTGTTCTTGCAGCAGTGATCCCAGAGAGAGCAAATCTGACCACCGCACCACTGACTGACAAAATGGAGGAGGTGCAGAGGATTAAAGGCTGATATCACAAAAGATACCTTTATTTTGGAACAGTGGCAGGATCGTCTTATTTTTTTCTGGGCATTTTTATTATTCAGGCCAATCAAAACACTACTACAAACGTCCAAAAGTCTGAACAGCAGTATTTACAGAGACTCAGAGAGAACGGCAACAAGGAATTCTAGACTGCGGTAAGAGAGAGAACCTAATCTGCTCTGTTATCTTCAGAAAAACGAAATGAAACGAAACGCAGTGTGTGGAACGGTCCATGTGTCCTTCAGAATCATAGGCTCTATGGAGAATCAATACTACCCAAAATGGCAGCTCCAAGCCCCACTTTCTCTGTACGGAAGGATTCTTTACCATCCACGCGATGCTACTGGCTTTATGCTACGCCTGCTCCATGTAAGGGCTGTGTCAAATGTCCGCATGCTCGACGGGGCGCTGTTGATTAGGCATTTCTTGGCTCTCCAGGGGCATGTACTGAGCCATGATCGCACGAATCTCTGAATCCATGTAGCTCTGAAATGGGAATCATAGGAAAGTTATGAATCGGCAATACGATAAGTAACTTGCAATCTCTACAGCAGGTTGCAGGGGGGCAGTAAACGGAAAGGCTGGGGAGTCGTTTTACCCTTAGCCTATATTTGTACACGGCGTATGCTCCTGCTCCAGCCAAGGCGAGGCCAAAGAAAATAACCCATAGGAAGCCCCAGCCCACTGACGAGGTAGAATGTTTACCTGCAGCATTAAGGGCAAAAAATTGATACACATTACGAGGACTGTTGGAAATAGATTGCCTATAAATTTTGAGGTATTGAGGTTCAGACTACAGATGTGCAGATAACTGAAACATAACCTCCGAACAGGTTTCAGGCTAGATGACTCACTGATGCAAGTATCATGCTCTCTGATGTACAGCATATTGCTGCCGCCGCAGCTGCACTCGTAGCTTCCCCATGTATTCTCACAAGCGCAATTCTTGCATTGGCAGAAAAGGTTCTCTTTGCATTCATCGACGTCTGCAAAACGCAAGCAGAAAGATAAATAAGGAATATCTACAGATGAGCGAGCATATTGTGCCAATGTGGCAACACGCACAGGTCATTTCTAAGAGCAGTACCTTCGCAACTGTTCACCCCATCACCCTTGAAACCCGGTGGGCATTTGCAGCCTTTAGCTTCTTCATTCTGTATAGTTTCCGAAATTAGTTGTGTTTCAAACAGCAGTCACAAGCAAAACTGAAAACTAGAAGGATCTCTGAAAGAGATTGTTATCTTACTGAGCAGGCTGAGACAGTCTTCCCATTCTTGGTCTCCTTCCAGCAGCCCCCATTGTTGATTTGGCACCTACCAAGGCCAGAAGCTGCAAAAGGCAAGCCCATTAGCATAATTGGAAAAATAAAGTAGATCAGAACATAGACCTTATGGAACAGATGGTGCTAACAAGACTTCAAGAAACAAATGTGGTAGTATACCTTCACAGTGGGTGTACCCATCACCAACAAACTTTACACCGTTGACATTAGGGCATTCACAAACACGACCACGGAAGGTGTCCTAGAATTATGACATTCAACAAATTATAAATGTGTATTCAGGCATGAACAATGATGAATAAGGTAAACAAGTAACATGTTCCCCCGCTAAAACTATACCTTGCACGCAGAAACATTGGTAGCCTTGTCTAACCAGCAACCTCCATTGTGTTCTAAACATTCATTTGTCTCAATATCTACAAAAGAAAACCACCCCACAAAGAAGGAATGCTGCATTATTAGAAGCCCAAAGCTTCAGGGACAGTTGTTAAACGGAAAGGTAAAAATTCACAAACCTTCGCGCAAGCAGATATCAGGTTCAGTTGTCTCCTCAAATCCAGAGCATACTGCTTTTAGCACAGATCTTTTTTCCAGCTTACCTAAAGGTTAGTTTAAAAGTTACATAAAACGCATTGGCTATAAGAGAAACAAAAAATGTACACGATGATACTATCCATACCTCTGTATTGTCTGTTATTGACGACAAGAGTAGGAAGTATAGTGACATCACCACGAGAACCATGACCAATCTAATGAAAAATAAAGCGTAAATATTATCAAACTATAAAACTAGTGAAAAATGAATAGATGTATATCCCTAGTAGTATATAATGAAGTGTTATGGTTTATCTTACTTGAGCATCCTGTTCGGCTTTAAGGACTGGATTTTCTTTATCGGCATCAGGATCTCCAACACACTGGTTGATTTTCTCAATTTCCAATCCTGTAAAAACGGCAGATGGATAATTGTCCTAGGAAGATATATTCATTTTCGTATAATTAATAAGAAACCAACAATATAACAGCAAATAAACTCTCAAGGAGAAAGTTAACAGTACCCACCAAGTGACTTGATAACATCATTAGCACATTCACGTGTGTACTTCTTCTCCTTCATTGGGCACCTAACAGCGAAGTCATGCACATAATCCCACCACATCCATGGCTTGCGACTTTCATTGCCAACCTTGAACACACAAATTTGAATCAGGTTCTGAAGCACGACATCTTTTCCATCATATCCAATGCTGAAATCCTGCTCTGGATCTGGTGCGCAGTATCTCCCATGATTGATACATTGCGATTTGCACTGTTTACTCAGGACAAAAGCTTCTGGGCAGTACCATGTAATATAGTGAGGAGTGAACTGGGTGTAGCCCCTTTTCTCAAGGGCTTGAGCTATTCCTCTGAAGCTCCTCACAAAGTTCATTTGCATGTCACATTTAGCACCGCATTCATCGTTGCTGTTTGTCCAGAATTCATACTCAACACGCTCATCAGGATGTGGCAGGGACTCCCTCCAGTCGAGAAGGACATTAACCATATCTCCATTTTGCAGCGCTTTCCTGAGGTCATCTCCAAAACTCTTTGTCACAAGTGCTGAAGGAATAGTGATGTTCTCTATGTGCTCTTTACCACTAGATTCTGGAGAGTCCATTGTGATCAAAGGCTCCACTTTGTCGTCGGCGACAAGAACTGCTGCAGCTCCAGCATTTTGTGCATTCCATCCCTTGGTTGTGAAGTAGCAGTCTGCACACCACAAAAGATTTAATAAAGAGTATAAAACCCAAAATCTTATGGATGCACAACCAAGAGAATCTTGTGGGTACACAACCAAAGGAGGCATATATAGAACTAAGCAATCGGGGCAAGCAAAGCCCCAAATTATCTTTCCTGACTCACTCAAGGCACAACAACGCCACAAAACTGTACCTAAGTCTTTCACCAATCAGAGTATTTGCCCAAAATTTCAACGACCCCTTGTATCTTTTCATTGAAGGAAAAAAAATAGAATTAGCCTTAGGTATGTATGATAAACAAGTGCAGTGTTAACTGGGATCGGATTCCTTTCTGAATAATGCAAGCAGTACCAATTGACACATGAAAGGAAGGATTCAAAACCCATGCATTTCCATGACTATGAAATGTCAAACTTTTCAAAACCCATCGTGTTACAAATATTTTTCCCCCCATAATGCGCCGACAAAACTGTGTTCCCCCAAGAACATGAGTTCAGACCGAATCGACACAGCAACTTAGGAAGTACAAAGACTTCCAGGTTCCATTCCCCCCCCCCCCCCCCCCCCCCCAAAAAAAAACCCCCAAAAAAAAGACTTCCAGGTTCCAAAGCATACAAAATTGATTATTAACATGTGCAGTCCAGTATCTTAAACTATCATTCATCCTGTGCTATGGGCTAATTTAGTTGATCGAGGACAAATGAAATGAGAAAGCACACGCGCAATAACAAATTAACAAATCACTACCGATCATTTCTGGAGTGTGAAGCCAAAAAAAAGGTCTTTTCTTAAAAAAAAGTGGTAGATTTCAAAAGACGGAATGGGAGGAGGCTGATGATGACGTACCTCCGCGATCGACGAGGAGGAAGACGGGTAGTCCGCCGGGCTTGGGCTTGTAGGAGAGGCCGAAGTCGGAGAAGGGCTTGCAGGCCTTGGCGTTGGCCTTGGGGTAGACGACGACGCCGTGCATGGTGCCCCCGTACTGCGGCATGCCGAAGTTGCCGATGGCGCACTCGTAGACGCCCCGGAGCGCGGCGGGGGACGTCACCCGCAGGCTGTTCTTCTCCACCACGAACCGCGCCGCCGCCCGCTGGGCCAGCAGGAGCACCAGCAGCGCGCAGCGCCACCACGCCGGCGGCCGTAGTCCCATCATGGACGAAGCGATCAAGGTAGAGCCTTGCCGATCGAGAGCAACAAGACGATCGGATGCGTGGGTTCTGGGAGGCGATGGAGAGCTAGCACCCTTTCCGTGCGGTTTGGGTGGCGTCGGGACAAGAAAAGGTGAGGCGAGGCTTTTGCGGGAGGAACCGACCCCCGTGCGCCAAGCAAGGATGGATTTTGACCGGACCAGGCCAGGAGGCAGCAGGAGCACCTAGCGGCGATCGGGAGGTCGACGACGGATCCAGAGAGGCTTGGAACGGAACGCTTCCAAGGCGGGCAGCACGCGGCGAGACGGTGGCGAGGAAAGGCCGTGAAGATAGTTGGCGTGGCGTGGCGTTTCGGGGACAGGGCACCTTTACGCTCTAGCGCTTGGAGATTCGCGCGCTCTCCAAAGGGAGGGGTCTTGTAATCTTGTTCTTCTTGCTCAGGCCAATCGCATGGAATGCATCAGCATTGCCTCACCGTCTCAATTCCTGGGATTTCTCTTAAAATTTGTTTGTTAAAAGTATACTATATTTATTTGAGGAATTTTTTTTTTTGAGGAAGTTAAAAGGATACTATGATTTACTGAAATGTTTGCATCAACAGATCCACAATCATATTCACAAATGGATGATAATGTCAGGCCGGGTAACGATCCAATATCAATCGGATAGATATCGGTATATCAATTTACACGAACAGGCTAATGATCAGGCCACAAGTTTGAAAACATCCAGCCGAACAGATAATTTTGAAACATCATGAAGACCATATAACGGTAACACAGTTGAACCAAGCAGCTTCTCTGTGATGAAAAATTAAGTCAGATAATAATCACTCCCCTCATGAGGATTACATGCAAGAGGAAAGCCTACATCTGAATGAAATCAAACAAGGAAACATTGAGGGGTCCATCTCATATTATTTGCTGAGTCATATCCAAGTTCTCTTCACTCAGAAATCATCCCGCACAAAAGTAGTGTCTCAAAGTTGATGCGTCCAGACTCATGCCTCTGGTTCCGGTTTCTCGAAGAAAGTTTTCTTAATCCATCCAAATGGCTGCAAAACAAGCCCAAAAAAGTTTCAGAATCCCAGTATAAAGAGGCACTAAACCCAGTATGGTTCACAACAGGCACAACAACAGACATCAATCAAGGAAACTAAGACCTGTATCCAAACACCAGAGATCATGATACATCACAACCATGTTCAAAAAGATATAAATTGCATAACAGATCCAACATCTCATTAGTGAGTCAAATAGAGTGACCTCAAACTGTTACATAACAGAATCACATGTGCTCACCAAATTACAGCTGCAAGTGTCATTAAAGGCGCAGGTCTACAGCCACTAGGGTGAGAGGAATGCAGTTAGATCACCAAAAGGAGGAAAGCACGAGCTTCGTTGCTATTGGCATTACTGTTAGGAATACATCTAAAATTACAACCTCAGATGATCTATGAACCATACGACAAACAAACTATCAGGAGCACACATGATCAAGTGATCAACACAGACCTACCACCTACCAGTACACTTCTATGCAATTTAGGACACATGTCGTATATGAGTTGATACAGTATCAGAACCATCGGACCTTGTGCCCGGAAGCATATACAGAAATGGAGAGGTAAAACATGAACTCTTCATCTGAATGACCAAACAGACAACTTCAAAGAATAACAATGCTCCTATGACTGACTGAGTCGATAAACGTTTTTTTATTTCACTAAAAACACATTCTTATTGCACCAACTACATCACAACCCCTCAATGCTTACAGCTTACAGAAGCTCTTCACCGAGGAGGATATACGCACAAGATATAACTTGGCTATAAAATGAATAAAAAAAGGGTAGTGCAAATCAAGGCACCAGTGAAAAATAATAGGATCAGGTGAAAGCAAAATGCCACATGACCACATGGGTTAACTAAATATCTATTTTACAATATCCCTATGTGTTAGAAATTTCAAGTGGCACACACCATTAGTCAGGATCAGAATTACGTTAAATTCGTACCAAGTGGTAACTATAAATTCATGTTTTTCACTAAATTAGCAACTACTATATGGTGGTCAAATGTCATGATGGCATGATAATGATGTAGTATCAACTTTCTGTCTACTTCAACATGTGCCGAGCTTATTTATTGCTAAATTTCTGATTCATGACACATTCGACATTGAAATTCAGATAGATAACTTATAGCCTAGGTCATCACAAACCGTTGGCTGTTCATCCCCTTCCACCGCTTTATTCATTACACCTAGAGAGCAAGTTTGACTCCGCAATAAGCATCTAGATATTCCCTCACAAATCACAGCCACAACAGACCGGTTAATCGTTGATCAGAACTCAGGCCACGGATCCTTAAGATCGATCAAACCTCGGCAGATCCAGATCGACAACAACGAGCACACAAACATCACAGATCCAATCCGCAACAACCAAACCCTAACACTGACGCAGCAAACAAATCCATGGATCAAGCGACGGCCGCGAGCCTACTTTCTAAGGCAGCCACGGTCAATATGCAGGAAGTTGGCGGCGGATCCGAGACACGAGCGGCCGATCAATCCTGACCTGGACAAGGTAGAGGCCGGCGGTGCCCGCGAAGACCCCCCATGAGGCGGCGGCGACGATGTCGGTGGACTGTGGGCGGCTGCGGGGCGAGAGGAAGCGGAAGAGGCCGGAGCTCGACGCCGGGAGAGCCATCGCCGCCGCTAATCTCGCTTCGCCCTTGGCTTGTCGTCGACGGCAAAGGGAGGTGAGGTGAGGAATGAATTGACGAGAGGAAGGAGACGGGCTTGTAAAGTTTTACCGGTGCGGGTCGGGTCGGGTCCGTCTAAATGGCCCAGAGATGTAGGTGGGCCGAATTGTGTCAGTCCGCCGCCGAAAGCTTTGACCTGTTTTAACATTGGGCCTGCTGACTGATTTAAAAAAACACATGACCTGATTTTTCCCTGAGAAAAAGGAAGATACACGCTCTGATATTTTTTTTTTTTGCGGGTAACACTCTGATAACTGAGTTATATAGCAGTTCATGTCATACACCCTAAAAAACCAGCTCATGTCATACATTTTGCTATGATTCAGCTGAAAATTGGAAAACAATAAAAAAAATGTGTATTTTTATTCAGACAGGACTGCTTGAGAGGAACTGTTTGGAGTTCGTTTTCAAGTAGACCCGCCCTGTGAAAACGGCTTGGCATGAGAAATTGACAACATGGGAGCATGAACGTGACCGAAGGAAATATACATGCAATTTGGTGGATCATGTGCCCCACTTGGCATCTGCACAGTGCATGGGACAAAAGACGCTACAGTGAATCAGTTGAGAATTCAGTTGTGCACGTCCAAAAAAGATGAAAAAGAACAGGTAGGTGGCTATAGTGTCCATACCTATCAAAGCTCGGCATTATTGCAATGCCGCCGGTTAACTTTTCCAATGTTCTCTCGTGGAGTTGGTGAAGTGAAAGAACAAACAAAATCTACCAATCACTGAGACGGCAGTGAGATTTTACTTTTTTAGAAAAGAAGGGAGATTTTACTTGCGTGGCAGGTGGTTTTCATCCGCACGTAAAATCTATCGACCTAAAAAGCACCTGTCGGCACATCAGTATCGCATATCCAAACTTATGGATTCACGCAAAGGATGTTAACAAAGACAGCAGCAGATTAGCATTGCTCGACTGTAAAGCCCATGAGCAATTATTGCAGTGAGCCTTCAACATAAGAAACTGGCACACTTGGGAAGTGTGGTGAGACCGTGAGAGTTTAGAAATCGTGAATAGTTGAGCACACTCAAAAGGGTCCCCAAGTGAAAGGTGAGCGAACACTAGAGGTAGTACTTAGCAATGCACTATGTCTATTATGTGTAGAAGGTTCAGAGAATTGTCCTGTCGTTTACACATCTTCAGAACATTTAACCGAAAGAACCTGCCCCTTTAGACGACTTTAGTCTTCAGTGGAAAGCTCTGGGTGACTTCTTTATTTCCATTTAATAGGCAGAATATGTCAAGCCAAAAAGCACTATATACTTTTACAGCACCAGTTGTAAAGTTCTTACATGACAAGAAATATATTGGATGCAAACTGACTTGGAAGAACTTCAGATGACCACGGACTTTAGTCTTCAGTTGGTTCTCTCTGATGCTTATCACCTCGAGAATGAACTTTTTTTTTTATTAATCGCTCAAGATCTGAATAGACTACTGAGATCCAACCGAACTTATCTGTCGTAGGGTCCATTCATGCACGTGTTGCCTTCACTCGTTGTTGAATTGATCAACAAATCCAAGTTAAATCAGTGTGACAGCAATCCGGTCCGACAATGTCGACCTCAAAGCCTATTATTGTAACTAGAGAGCAATCAACCACTAACCTGCATGGCCTCTACACTCAAACTAAACTCAGTTTTCTGCAGTTGTTGGACTGCAAATTTCCTAATCTCGCATCTAATCGTGCAAACTAACCAAGATCTAGTTCAAGTCACCACCAAAGACAACAATTCAATTTTGTCCTTCACATGGTTGTATGGAGTACTCTCTACCATGATATGTAGTGGTATAGCACGTTCAGAAAGAAATTCATATACCTTGTGCATGAACTGTATTATTTTAGCCTTAATTAGCTTTGCTTCTTCCATGCAGCTATTCTGTTGCACGCTTGGCATGATAGACAAATCATTGGTGTTGGAGATATCATATCATACAAAACTTTGCCTTGTTTTCAGTAAAGTGATTTCAGTTAGGTTCCTTTCTCCCTTGGTTGCTCGGAAGGGGGGGGAAAAAACAGGGCTTTCTTTTCATGAGATTTTTTGGGCCCAAGGCATGCATGTGTCGAGTGGTTGAGAGCTAGCCATTTTAATTTCCAATTGTCGGATGCCCTAAGAACAATTGCACGCGCTATATATCGTGCTAGTCAAAGTCTTTGGAGTGCAGGACTTGGAAGTGGACGAGAGTGAGCAATATTGAAGTTGGCCTGACAGTAACTTGGCCGAGATTAAGGTTTTTCTAACTCGCGTTGTCATGAGGGACCTACGTGGATCTGCATCGGTCCAACCAAGCATCGATGCAGCAAGGCTAGTGGTTACTCGACTAGTGACAGGCATGATCTACACAAAGCCATATACAACTAGCTTGAAAAGCATTAAAGAGAGCTGGTAGGCCACAAACCGGACTGACAATGGCAAAGAAACCGTGTACTGATCCTACTTAGTTAATTGATCAGTTCAACGAGTGCAGCTAACTAAAGTGCACATTCAAAATCTTGCCAAGATTTTGCCACTGGCATGATGCTACATATTCCGTTTAGGATTCGAGTCGCGCATCTGCTGGTATCAATCTCAATCTTTTATTTGCAGTGGCCTTGAACAAGTTTGCACTTTGAAGCATGCTGAACAAGCATGAGCCTTATTCTGATTTTTTAATTGGCAGAGAGGTCCCGGGTTCAATTGTTATTTTCTGTACTTGAAACCAATATTCCCCTCTTTCGAATTACATCGAGTACTTCACTTGTATTGTGTGGTTGAATTATACACGATAGAAATTGTTTCCATTTTTACCACAAAAATACAAGAAGTGAACCTAGCTAAATTTGGATCTCTTTTATTATTCTTCCTAATAACATAAAAAACCGCATGATTCCTCATATGCTGGATCATGTAGCATAAATTACATTACCTTTTCCATTTCATCATATATAATTACACATATTTTTACATATACATGTGGACTGCCTTGATCCAGAAAATAATATACATATGTTTTACACAAAACCCCTGTTCAGATGAACTAGAGAGCTAGTAGCCCCTTATTGTATTAACCATTACACACCCATGCATGCATGTGCATATCTGGCCACATCAATCTATTTACTGCTACGACCACTACTTGTGCAACTAGTGCATGCATGCAAATTGCAAACTAGCTAGCTTGTCGTCATGAGTCATGAGCCATGCATGCATCCGCCTTTGTCAAAGATCGAAGCCAAACAGGTCGTCGTCGCCGGCGTTCCCGAAGGAACCAAATGAGCCGGTCACGATTCCGAGGCTGCTAGGAGACGACGGGAAGCTGGCCGTGCCAGCTGGGCCACAAGCCATGTCACCGCCCCCTCCCGGCCAGTACTCCGCCGGTGCGGACCCCACGGTGACCGACGAGGTCATCCCGGCAGATCCCACCACCGCGGCCAGCTCCGACGCCGGCGAGCTGCTGCTGTGCACCTCCTCGCTGCCGCAGCGGTTTTCCAGCTGCGACGGCAGGGAGGAGCTGTATCCGACCAAGCGAGAGACGAACAACATCGACGTCGGATCAAAGGCTTGTTGGGGAGGAATAATAGTGGCGGCGTGTGTGCTCGTGGATGCTCCCATGGTGGTGGATCCGAAGCTGATGAGGTTTGCACAGTCCGGCGGAGCGCCGGCGTCGATGACGAGAGGGATGGTGGAGGGGTCCCGGCAGGTGTGCTGGCCGTAGTAGCTGATGACGAACTGGGATGGGTTGTCGTCGGAGGTCTGGACCTGCCTGGTCGCCCTGCACCCTTGGTCTGGCCTATGCGTGCACCTGTAGTAGCTCCTGCATATCCCATCCCGAGAGACAACTGGTCTAAGATGCTAAGGTTATGTTCATTCACGCTGCACTGCTGCAGTAGCTGATGAAGTTCGATATGTTTCTTATAAGGTAGCTATGTCAATGATGAACATGCTTAGACTATATGGCCCAGACCCCAGATAGCAATATATGTAAAGCGTTCTAATAATTTACTGAGTAACCAGTGTTTGGAAATTTACATGCATTGAGTTCCTCTTTAGGCAAAAGGGAAAATTGTTTCTTTTCCTAGCTAGGCTTCATTGATTCAATGATAAACATCTTCTTCATTTAGGCATCAACCAGAAATGATGCACACAACCATGAAGTATACATATATTGCTAGAGTTTCTTAGATCAGCAGCTAATACAAGCGTATATACCTTGGGTTGGGCGAGTCTTGAATGTGTTTTTGCCCGTACTTTCTCCATGATTTGCCATCGTCGAGCGTACTAGTTGTGACCATATTCAAGAAGGGGCTGTGCGACCTGTCATATACATATGTAGATGCATACACACAAGATGAAGGAGCAGTCATATATACGTACGTCAGATTTTAATTGGAATACTACTACTTGGATCGTAAGGTAGAAGCACCAAAACCTGGATTAGCCTTTTTTACTTTACAATTGGAAGCGGTCTTGTTATTAGCAAGAAGCATGTTGGTTTTTAAGTTTCTCCCTATCATTGGCACATGCATAAAGACTAAAGTTAAGCCCCACTACTAAACTTGGCCTACGTACTAGCCGCCTAGCTAGGGTATTTCTCCAAATTGCAAAAGGAAATGGCATAAGGCACTAATCATATGGTGTGTCATGTCCTAATGCATGCATGATGCAGGGAGAGCCATAGCTACTAGTTGCACAGTTAATTAAGGGCCGGTTTTGATTAACTTTTCTTCACCTTCTCCTGGTGCTGGTTCGCCGCTGCGGCCGAGCAGACCCGGCCACCGCGCTAGCTCTCCTCCTCCTCCTCCGGCCCTGGCCGGCGCCGGTGGTGGTGTCCAGAGCCGACAGAGCGCTCGAGAGGCTGCTCATCATCCCGTCTATGAGCTCGCTGGTCCCAGGCGCAGCAGGTGCGGCGGCGTCCGCCGGCGTGCCCGGCGGCGTGGGCGACCCCTGATGAACTATGATGTTCCGGAGCATCTCCGCTTGCCCACGCAGGTCCATCAGGCTGTCCACCACCGCCCGAGGAGCCGCCGCCGGTGGTGGTGATGAGCGTCCGCCGCCGCCGTCGACGCCGCTAGCTGAAGACGCCATGCTCTCGCAGCAAAGCCACTGGCTAATAAGCTAGTCGAGCTGCGGCGGATCAAGTGCATGCATGTCCACCTGCCCTGCTAGCGGCCGTAGCTAGAGCGGTAGGGTCGTCGGTCGGGTGCAGCGGCGGCTAGTTTTTATTGGTGCGCGCCCGCCGTGGGAAGGAAGTTGGGAGGAAAAGGGAGAGGAGGACGGCGAAAGAGGAAGTGGCGTGGAAGAACATGCAGGCACATGTGGGCCCTGCGCTGCGCGCGCGCAAGAGGCGACGAAGCTGGCCGTCATCGCTCTGACGCACCACCGTGAGGTCAGCAGGCCGGGCAGCCGACTCATGCTCATGGCTCAGAGTCACAAGCAGCGATACGGTTCTGGTCAGCTGGTGCATTCTGTGATGGTTTTATAAACACTACAGGTCATACGATTTCGAAATGTTAAATAATTCGTAGAGAAAACTTCAGTAATAGCCATTCTGTGATGGTTTAATAAACACGTACTAACGCATACAATTTTCATATGTCATGCAGTGCAGCATGTGCATGCTGGAGAAAAATGGCAAGTTATCTGCATCCATCCTTGTACAAGTTGCGCGCCATGCAATGCAACAAACGATGATCCAGAGGAGAGCATCTTCCAGGACAACTACACCTCACGGCCAAATTTCTTATGACAACGAGTCCATATCTAGGCTGACTAGTCTTTGCCCTGACACATGCATGACGGGAACACGGCCACCTCCCGTTAAGTTAAACTAAGAAATTCTGAGCCCCACAAGTTTAATATCCTTTCATACGTGGCAAAGTCATGTCTCTGTCTTCAGTACATGGGTGAGACCAGAAAATTAAGAGGAAAAAATGGACTAAAAAGCCATGTCCCAAGACAACACTATCGCCATTTGCCCTGTCGACATGCATAGCTGGATGGATGAATCCTCGACGCAAGTCGGCATAGGAAACCGCTGTCGAAAGTGAGCGTAGCCCGGATATGCAAGAAACTATATATATCAGATCAGCAACCCAAATAAAGCGAAGATGCCGTGCCCGACTGCCCGTCGAGCTTTTGTTGCATCTGGCTCACTGAACCTCCAGCAGGAGATTCCCAAATCCCACCAAATAAAAGCGAATAAATGGCACATGTATATATGATAGCTAGGAGTCATTCCAGACAGAAAAAAAAAACTGCCTCGGACCATAATGATATAAAATTAACCTTTCAATTAGTAGCCTAAATGCCGCTGCGTTCATGACCATGATACACTGGAATAAGTCTACATGGCACTGCTCGAACTGCTTTATCAAAACTATACATGCTTCTGCCTTGGAATTCTCAAAACGAGAGAGTCATCTACTAGCTTGTTGGTTGTCATGTTCCATAAGTCGCCTTCTTTCAGCAGCTAACCCAGCTGCAACAGATGGAGGCAAGCTCCTCAAGCTATCATCATGGTCTTGATTTGCCAGTTCTGGGGGTTCATCAGATGCTGTCATTGGGAATAATGACTCGACATCCTTCAGGGTCAAAACAGGCTCATCTTTGAAATTTTTGGATTTTCGGGTTATAGTAGAGCAGACAGCTCTGCTCCTATTCAATTTGAAGATGCTCTCTTCTATTGTTTTCTTCACCTGAAAGAAAAATAAGTCATTAAAAACCGTCTCCAACAATCAAATGAAATGAAAAAGAAGTATGTAGCACTAACTATAAAACGGTGAACAAATGTGCTCTTGTCCTGCCCAACTCTATGGATTCTGCTGATAGCCTGTGCCTCAGCTGCGGGGTTTAGTAATGGCTCCATCAGAATAACATGTTGTGCTTCCAGTAGATTAAGACCATTTGCCCCATGCTGTATAAGCATCAGTAGTACTTGAACAGGCTCCATTCTGGATATTGTCTTCTCCACCTTATCTACATTCGTATTGCTCAACTGACCTTTGAATTGGGAAAGTGCTGCATGCGATTTTCTGAAATGGATATGAGCTTTCAATAAGTCATTCCATTACTGAGTAGTCAGAATAATGAAGCGATGGAGAGTACTTCCTCAACAATAACCATTTAGCGGAAAGTCTTCTTTTTTTAAAAAAAAAAGGAACAGTGAAAGGCCAATCAACAAAATTTTAAAACCATGATTAGATATGTTTTGAGATGTCCCACCTTCCTCCTTTCATCCGAACATATGAAATGTTGTTAGCAGCAAGGGAGTGCTCTAATACATCAAGTACATCGTTCCAACTTGAGAAAACAAGAACTTTAGCCGTTCCATCGCTTGAGGTGATTCTCAATATTCTTCTTGTGACAGCTTCGATCTTCATGAGAAAACCAGAAAACAAAAGGGGAGATTACTACACCAAAACCCAACATACAATAAACAAACAAAACAGAAGTGGTGAAGGTTGTTTTTGGCCTATGATATTCACTCTGCAAATAGTTTAACATCAAGTGCATTGTTAAGTGTGGTTAGATAACAACATTTCAGGACTCTTGAGAATATAGTCATTCCATTTTTAAGATATTACATGATTAATTATGTGATTGCCTATATTAGGAATCCAAAGCTAACATTAGGAATGTATAGCTGTGATTGATTCATTCCTTGCACTCACATGTGTCCATGTACTCCAGCCATATTGGCTATATATATGAGAGATCACCCCCCCCCCACACACACACCCCTATTATGGTGTGGTGTTTCCTATTCACTTCCTTCTCTACAAGATAGTTTTGCATGTTTCAAGACAAAATAAGCAGTAACTGCAGATTGTGCAGAACACATAGAACAACGACAAGAGGAGATGGCATGAAACCTTTGTCCCATATGAGCCTTGGACAGAAATAGTGCCTTCAGCCAAATCTTCTGCGCTCTTTTCAGCTTTGTCACTATGTTTCTCGACTACAAAAGCAACATTTTCAATATCTGTATGTTGACGGCATGTAGGGCACATGATCCATTTTTTACGTTTCCCAAATTGCGTTGCAGCTTGTTCTGTCATATAAAGACAACCTGAGAGCAGTAAGAAGATAAATTTAGTGAAGGTCAGGAATTATGAACAAACAATTGGCAATTTGGCATGATTATCGAACTGTATGCCCTGATGCTAGATTGTCGTTATACTTGGCAGAAGGTTAAGATTGCTCATGTAAATTCAACACACTACAACCAGACAACCATGCTATAGTTTGCAGCAGTGAAAAGTAGTATTTATGCTATCTACTACTTTTCTTCAAATGATATACCTTCGAAGAAATTTAGAAAATAAAAATAGCATGAATAACTCACATTTGCAGCATACAAAATGGCCACACTGGAAAACCATTTTCTGGTCAAAAACCTTCTCCTGACATATTGGGCATGGATCATTACTAATATCAGAATTGGTTTGCCCTGTGACAGAACATGAAGCAGCTGTATCAACAGCATCGCCTGCTTTAGGCAATGATTCGCCATGCTTGTTAATTGTTTTCTTGTTACATAGCGCCAACCCCTAAAGAGCACAAGTGTGATCAGTACCAATAAAAACACACAAACACCAAAAGCAAAAAATTGAAGTACATTAAAAAGGATTAATGAAACAACAAAAACTCCATAGCAGAGGTAGAAAGATGATATTTATCCAAGTAAATAATATCTTTGAAAACAAACAAGGCATGCAAACTGTAGACTATAATGTGAAGCTCCATAGCAAAAGTTCACTGACGGTTATTACATACCTTTAAATACCTGAGTTGACCCCTCACACGGGCTAACGATGAGAGAGACATGAATTTTTCACTTGTAAACTGAACATTATATGGTATGATTTCCTCTCTAGTTACAATATTGACAGCGCTAGGTTCATCATCTCTCTCTCTGAGCTGCAGTCTTGAGATAGACATCTTGATCTCATCATGAGCACGCAATAATTGATTTTGAGCAATCGACAAAAACCTTGCTTGAGAAAACTCCTTGCGCATAGCCTAAGTCATATCGTGTCATGGCAAAATTTGTTAGTAAGCATTACAGCGAAACACTTGAGCATGTCAAAAGATAAACTATTTCTACCTCAAAAAGAACTAAATGTTTTTTAGCAATTGCAGAATATTGCTTTCCCAATACTGTCTTTGAGTGATTTCGGATAACCCTCAACATGGTCTCAGTTCGAGAAGGATGCCTGTAGACCTGTAAACATTGGCAGCACAAAAAATATAATATTGGAAAACCGAAATGGATCCATATCCGTTGCTTGGAATGCGAGATCAAATATAAAATATTCCGTCTTTTTCGAAATGAAAGGCACGGGTTTTATTGTGTGCGGTCTCCAGTGCTACACTTTGAGCATTGATATATCTAAAAAGAGTCGGCCCAGAAATGAAATAGGATAGCAATGCCATCGTAAACCATAATTATTTAGTTGGCCCAGGAAACACTATTGCGTACCCACTTGCATCCCTACTTATTGGACACATGGGAAAAGACATATAGAAGGTGTAATATTTTTTTTGGAGTTGTGGTTGTAATGTTATCCTAGAAACAAAAGGTGGATAAAGAAAAGCGGCAACTATTTAACTGTACAATATGCAGAAATAGAAGTGTGTGTGGCACGCACCTGTATGTTTTCTCGAGCTGACCTAGGATTCTTATTGTCATAACCAGGTTCAGATCCCTCATTGGATTTTTTATTACGGAAGAAGTGATTGAGCTCATATTTTCGCCTCTGTAGGTCCTGTGCTTCTTCTACTGAATCGATGACAGAATCATTGTTCGATTTCTTAACAAGAAATAGCCGTGCTTCATACATCTAAAAGAAACAATACGATTAAAGCAACACATGATGATTTCATAGGGACATAAATACCTCAGAAGCTTTGGTGCATGACTACCTGAAAGAGTTCATCTAGCTCACACTGGATACACAGAGAACCAGAACCATCGTAACACTTTGGACAATATCTCTGACCCTCAATGTCCTCATCCCTTGGATTATCCATTGTGTTGTCAACTTCCAAAAGCCTGTCCATCAGCTGTTGCCTTGAACTTTGTAGAGAATCAATATCAGCTTGAATTGCATATTTTAAACCAGCAATACTTTTAACCCTGTGAAAGAAGAAAACAACCAGGTTAACCATCAAATAAAGGCACAGATTTTATTTTGTGATATGAATGCTTGAAAACAAAAATCACCATAGGTACCATTGTGAATAAACTAAATAAATAGGCGAACTGAAACAAGTTTGCTACAGACCTAGAAGACATTCCCCTTGCACCCAAACCAGTGGTGCTCCTAGTAGAAGAATTATCAATCTTCTTAAGGAGTTCGTCAACAGAAACATTGTTCTGTTCAATACAATCCAAAGCATGTAGCCACCAATTCATATGCTCATTCTGTAGCTCCTTAGTGATATTCAAGACCTAAATGCAGGCAGAGGCTCAGTACGAGGGAGAAAAGGGTAAGGCTTGGATCACATAATGGTTATCAAGTATTAGGAATACAACAGGAGACAAGAAAATATAAATACACTAAGGTCACTTGGTGCAACTACAAAATACAAAATAAGAGAGACGTGAAGTGACCAAACCTCAGTGAATGATGCATTAAAATCCTTCTGTGCTACTGTCAGCCTCGAAGTAAAAACTGACAAGTACTTTTCTGTGATTGTGTTGCAAGTTTTCCTCAAGCACTCATCAGCGGAACATTTCAATGATGAGTGGCCTTCATCAACGTTCTCTGTGTCCATCTCTCCAGTTGAGCATGCTTGTTCAATAACATTTTCATCTTCGTCGGCCGTTTCCATACCATTAATTGTCAAACTCGAAACACTGTTCCCACATGTTTTATTTCTCTTTATGCAACGTGTATCAGTCTCAACAATGTTAATCTCCTTTCTTTTCCGGCTTAGTTCAACTTCAGAAGCCTTATTTTTTAGTGGGCATTCTTGTAAATATTCGGAACTATTTCTAAGCAGTTCTGCAAGATTGTAGTTAATATGAAGATTCAATAGAGGGTCAACACGGAAATCATCGCTATTTTCATGAGCCAAAGCTAGTGCTTCTTTGTACAATGAAATAGCTTCTTGGTTCCTTTGTTCGATAGCAGCTAGCCCTGCAAGACCATTCAGGGCAACTACAATTTTCCTAAGCTCTTCCTCTCCTTCAATTTTTGCCTTACCAATAAGAACCTGGATACAAAAGTATCACCGTCAACACTGAGCGCATTATTAAAAAGTTGCATTAAAAATATTAGGTCGCAACAAGAACTGTAAGATAATTAGCTATTCACCTGTAGAATTTCATCCATTGACAAAGGGTTATGCTGCAGGGAGCAGAGACCAGAACTCCCCACCTGCGGGTGGCAACATGCCTGCCTAAGTTTCAGCAGTGGGACTAGGAGCTTGGCAATGTCATCATTGGATAGGTAAACATTTAGTAAAGCATTTGAATCTGCAAACACAAGGTAAAAAATAAACTTTACGGAAGGCAGCCTCACACAAAATGTTTTAACAGTCTTGAAAAATTTCTATTGCCCAGAAATGCCTCTGACAGGCATTGTACAGAGTGTTGCTTTTTTTTTTAGTGGGATATGGAGAATAAGATAAATGGAAGTTTCAGCTATTAAATCATCTCACGTGGGATTGAGTGAAGCAAACAAAGGAAGGAAAAAGAAGCAGAACGTAATAATAAAATCACTGTGTCTATATTCTCTACTTAAAATGTCCTTTCCAACTAGTTATCTTGCTCATAATCTCTGTGGAATAGAATGAAAACCCTGCCCCAGAGAATCAATGTGGAAACATCAAATGTTTAATTTGGTGGACGAAGTACCTGAAGTTGATTCGCTTCTGTTGACATCATCTCTCAAGCTTCTAATAATCTGATGTGCATGGTCCATGCAGGTTGCATGCTGCTTCTTATAAAAATATTCTTCAATGGAAGAAAATATGAGCCATGAAAAACACTCTTCTTGAGGAGGCAGCTGTAATTCACCTGAGACATGAATTTTGGAGGAGCGCCACATGATTTCCTTAAAGAAATTGTGCGTATAGTTCATAGCTATTCTGTCTCCCCTCTGCAGTTTGATTCAACGAAACAAAGAAAACAACCACTCAGTCCAACTATCTCATTAAAAATGTTATCAAAGTCGACCAAGTAACAACAAGCATTACATACACAGCTATGGCAGTATTATCCATTATCAAGGCCTACCAAGTAGTAACAAGCATTACGTTCACAGCTATGGCAATATTTTTCATGATTTCTTGTATTACTATACCAAGTAATAAACCAGCACTAAAATTGTCATTGTATCATCAGATTTTCCAGTTCTTTTTAAGATATACTTGCCTATGTTCTCAGACCCATACTACCCAAATTTCTGGCATCCATCACGGTGTTTTAAGTTGCCAGTCTAGGTAAGTGATTAACAGTTTGTAAACGATAAGCATTATAGCATGACAACGTCTTCCAGCATCGGCATGTAATAAACACAGAGTTAACAGCGTCAGGCAACATATACCTCGTACGGATCTCTGATAATGTCCACCCACCATCTATATGTGTCAAATGGGCTTGTCCGTAGAAAACGTAGAAGCCCAAAGAGATCATCAAGCCTGCGCTGTATCGGGGTTCCTGTGATACACCAGCGATTTTGAGCATGTAGCCTCATTGCCATCTCAGTCACAGAAGTTTTGCTTGACTCTACCATTTGAGCTTCATCCAAACAAAGCCGCCACCAGTAGATCCTTGTTAGGACAGTTGGAACGACAGGATATCTATAGAGCATAATGACAGTTCAGCGGAGTTTTCAATTTTGCATAAATGGCACAACTGGATAACATGTGGGATGGTTACAAGACTGCAGACACTCAAAAGGAGTAAGCTTAGTGAAGCAAACTATTTTTCAGATCCAATAAGTTCTTTGTAAAACTTAGTGAAGCAAACTGTTTTTTGTACAAACATAAGGGAGTAACATGCACATCGCATTCCCTGTCCCCTGCAGGGGGAGTTGCTCTAGTATAATCACTGGTGCTCCTTTTCCTTCAGCAGGTGCGCAGCTTATGTTAACATGCATTTTTATGTGTTCGTTTTTTTGTACATATTGTATGGCATCTCTTTTACCCATTCTATTATGACAGGCGGCTCTTATGCGCGTTCGAGGGGGGAAAGATCATTTTTGGAGTAGTTTCAGCTCAATGATATTTTTGTAAGGCAGCAGCATGTATGTGGGTCATATAGCTATGTTAATTGTAGTTATTGTTTCAATTTAGCTTTCTCTGCCATACTGCATCCCCCCCCCCCCAAAACAACCAACAACAAACAAAAAAACTCATTTGCCTCGAACATGGAAAGATCTATGACTTCACTGTTGTAAAGACAGGTATGTTTTCCTATTATTTACGGAGAATAAAATTACTGGCACCAGTTTATCCTATCATAACAGCCTTCATTGTGGAAACTATGCATTACTTGCCTCTTTTGAAATCTCAAGAAGCGGCGATCGCCATCATGCCGATCAAAATCATGTGATAGATCTTCTTTCAAGACATCATAGGTTGTCAAGACAACATCAGCAGTACTAATTTCAGTCATATCAAATTTTTGGACGGTAGTCAGATCCAAGTTCCTTGCACCTTCATAAACGTAAACTTTCAGAGATCCTGGCCGTGTGTGTCTAGAGTAAAAAATAATTATTAGCACTATCATTATATGCAGATAATTTTACCATATAAAACAGGTAAGCCAAAACACTTAAAAGAACAAAAATGGATAAGGCGCTTGAAGCTTATTCTCACTATAGATTGTACAAAAAGAGGGAGCAAATTATCTAAAAGCTTGTTATCATGGCCATTCTTAATTCATATGCATCCATCAGAAGGAATTTTTGACAAAAAAAAGCTGTGGAACCCCTACAACAATGAAATATGCAAGCGGTGAAGACGAGAGTGAGTTAAGTGACTGCATGGTGGGAACAAATAATAATCCCACTTTCTAAACAAGAGACAGAGATATCAAATCTGATATTGTGACGTGTAGCCTGGAGGCATTGAAGAATACTGATTCTGCTATTTGGAAAATATCCGCAAAAAAATTCAACTAACATTTCAATAAAGAAATCATACCGGGTAATCTCAGAGTGCCACTGTGCCAATATTGGTGCCGGACATACTATCAATGTAGCATGGCTGAATATATTAGTTTGAGCTACTTCAGTAAGCTCCAAGCACAGGGCACAAACGTATTTGTCTTCTGTATCAACAATCGAACACTTGGGTTTCTTTTTCCTTCTAATCCTAGGCTTCATGTTGTTTTTTTCATTTTTTGATGGTACATCTTCAGCACTGTCATCAAAAAGTATCTCTTCTTTGGGTGCATAACCGACACAATCAGCATGTTGCCAAGCATCACAAATATCACATTGGACCCACAGACCCCTGTATGCAGAATTTTCACTTGCAGCACCACAAATGCACTCAACCCTTTCTACTTTCTGCCTCTTTATTTGACTCATTTCTGTTTTGTTCTGGGAGATAGAAAACTCCGTTGAAAATTGTCTACGATGGGCAAAAATGCAAGCTAAAAGCTCGACAGTCTTCCCCAAGCCCATTTCATCTAGAACCAATCAAGCACACAAAAGGAATGTCAGCGGCAACCATCCAGATTAATCAAAACCATGAAAGTAGTACAATCACAAGTCTATCACAATTTTTGTACCAGCCAAAATGCCCCCAGAAACGTAAGGTGGAGAAGGCTCTGGTTGCAACGAAATGTTTCCACTGCAAAGTAACAGATACATGAAAATCTGAGCCACTCAAAGAAAAAAAACGCTGTAAAGTAACATATATGTGAAAATATAAGGTATTCACAGGAACACATATATTTAAAATCAGGACTTGCAGAAACATCATGTGTTCAGAAATAGGTCGCTGAAATAGTACAACGATATGAAAAGAACTTAAGAAATCTCTAGTATAGTTAATGTAGCAAGATACAAACATATCGACCAGATATGATTAATGTCTATGCACTTCAGACTTACTTGAAAGGATTGTAGAACATACTGGAGTTCCTGTGAACAAATTCAATTGGAACACAATATGGGGCTGACTTAACATATTCTTGATGGAGTATATTTCCCTTTTCACGTTGAACCATCCAATGTGCTGCACGGAGTTGATATGGCCTGAGCTGGGGAACTAAATCAGGAAGGCCACCCTCCAGCTGTTTTGCGTTACTAATAACATGAACCGAAAAAAAAAAAAGAATTATCATACAACAGCCAGGAAAAGGTACCCTACATCATCATAACAAAGCTTTATAACTCAAAACACAGATTCTGACCAAGCAGGCACATATGGCACACCATAAGTTCGTAACAATGGCAGCGAGTACTTTTCTAAAGATTAATGCTTTCACATTCATGTTAAAGCATGTGATTATGAGTTTATAGTAACAACGAGACATAAGGTACTCACAGTGAAGGCTTAATGGACTCATAAAAAGCAGCAAGATCAAACTGTGAATCGCTTTTTGGTGTGGAGTCAGCAGTAGCACCATCATCCGTCGACACACCAAGGCCATCAATCCCATACAACACAGCCGATGTCATGACCTCAGGACGCAACCAAGCCATCATATTCATCAAACTCTTCCTCCATGGATGCCTAGCTACCTCCAGCAGCGATTCGCACGCGCTGAAAGCCTGCTCCATCACTTCCACTCCAACCCCGAATGATTCTACGCGTGCTTCGCCCATATCCCGAAATACCCTAAGCGACTGAACCCGCAGACTGACGAATCTCAAGCTTACCAAATGGGCGAGGCCACATACACCTTCATCGGGACCATCAAAACACCCTGACACCACGAATTCTTCCTGCTTCTCATGGACGACACACTCCAGGAGCACGCAATCCGACGGCACAATGGGCCACTGGCCCATCCTGAACCCCTCCTCCGGCGCGTCGCGCACCCGCAGGCGCAGGGAGAACCTCGACGCCCCGAGTACCTCCTCCAACGCCTCCTCCTCCCCGTCGCCGGAGACACTCACGTCTCGGAGGACCACCTCGGCGACGTCGCGGTGGTCGACGTCAGCGAGGCCCCACGTGCTCCTATCCACCTCCACGCACACGTCCCTCCTCGCCTGCCCCTTGGCAGCGCGCTTCGCACCCCCGCTAGGGCCCGGCGCGTCGGGGTCCGCCGCAAAGGCAGCGCCCGCCGCTCGAACAGGCCGCGATTTCTTCCTGCCCATGCCTGATTCAAGCAGCGCGCTGAACCATTAGGCGGGGTTTTGGATGCCGGAGCGGAATTGGGCGCGAAATCTCGCGGTGCTTCAGTGATTGGAATTGGAGGCCACGGAATTTTTTACCAATCGGGGGAAGAGATGAGAGCAGAGATGAGTCACGAGTGGCTGCGTGCACGGGATGAGGCGGCGCTCGGGAGATTGGTGGTGGCTCGGAGGGAGCTGGTGTTTACACGACGGAGGAGGTTTTAAGAAGAAGCGGCCGGCAAACCGCGAACAAGGGGAGAACGGAGGAAGGGAGAAATTTTGACAATCGACACTCAATTCGTAGGTCTTTCGTAGCACTAAATTTGAAAAATGTTTCAAAAATATAACTCTAGGCATACAAATTCTTTTGATTTGGAGGAATTTTCACATATTTTCTTGATTTTATAATTTCTTTTATCTCCAAACCATGTGAATGGACTTTTCAGCCGGAGACTGGGGATCCGTGGCCGCCCGTCCGAAGGGGCGGTTGGTTTAAGTCCAAAGTCTTCGGTTGATAATTTTGTTGGTAGATCTTGTAAGCTGTTGACGACACATTAAAAGGAGCAACGACATTATGCGTCGGTGAGAAGCATCGATAATTACTATCAAAACGTCCCTTTGAGCCTTTGGGGCCTGAGGAGAGAGCATTTGCCACATCCATGCAGGAGAAGAAAGATTTTTTATTCTTCAGAGCAAGGGGTGTCTGATTCTTGGACTAAATTTTAGCTCTTGTCATATCAAATGTTTAAATAGTAATTATAAAATATTAAATATAAAATTTTACTTTAAGGGAGCAATACTCTACTTTATTTAAAAAAAAGCATGCTACTAGTACATCAGTGTCTATAAATGTTTCTTTTAGAAGAGTTTTGATTAGTCACAACCTCACATGTTGGCACGATCTAGTTGCTCGTATTAGCTATGTACAGTTAAACAACAACAATGATGTATTTAGATGCGACCTTAACCATTCTATGTTATTTACTATTATACAATGCTTTAATTAGCAATGGTAATGTATAATATGATAAGAATTTGTGAAATTTGAGAATGCCCTTAAAGATTAAAAAGGAGGAGTTGTTCTAACTAAGACAACTTAGCACGTAGGAATGGGCATGGAAACAAAAGGTGGTGTTGTTGTTGCTGTGATGAGACAATACGACATCTCTTTATTGATTATCATATTGTGAAATTCCTATGGAGAGCCGTACAGTTTGCCTTTGATTTACAACCGCCTACTAGTATTACTCATATGTTTAGTAAATGGTTTAGAGGGGTTGACACTGAATTAGGAGTATCTGCTTTATGTTGGACTATATAGCTTAGTAAGAATGACATTATTTTTATAAATACCGATGAAAATAAATATGCAGGTACTCTTCCGAGGAACATATTGGCTCCAGTTTCGGGCGTAACTACAAAGGTATGAAGAAGATAAGGAGATGATGAAGAGGGAAGGCCAAGTCATAGAGGTCATGGTTATGCAAATCTTTGCCAACTATGAATAGAGGTTTAGTAATAGAATTGATCCTTAAATAAGCGTCTTCATCAAACTTGTTGGCTATTTAGGCATGCAATTTATGTTTAGGAGTGCGAACGCAGACATATGTGTTGCAAATTGTATAATCACTGGTTGTAGCCTCATGTGATGTGAGGTCAAAGTTGGGTACTCTTTTTCCATTATCTAAAATAAACAAACGCATACTTAAAAAGCTTCTGAAAAATTGGAGAGCGTGCATGAACCATAGTTGCCATGCTCCATGGTGAAGTGTCGAATACTCTAAAAGCTAGATATTTGCATTGTTAGATAAACATGAGAAAACTCTAGAATTAGATATTTTATAAATAATAGTGTAGAAGATGAACACATGGCAACTCCACAAAAGCCATGAAATCCTATGTATAGGGGTGCTCTCCTCCCCTTCTCATACCACGACATAAATGATATATGAGTCATAGGTGAGGGGATGATAAGCCATAAAATCATATATACAGAGGCGCTCTCCTCCCCTTATCATACATACCAGTTGCATACCAATACTGTATCCACGAACGGAGCTAACTTTGTGCACCAATATCATATCGGTAATATTAAATATAGTACACAAATCATTTAAAGAATTTCATCCCATATATCTGATTTAACTAAAACAAATTAAAACATTCAATCACAAATATGCAATCTAATAAGAGAGATGTTTATAAGATAAATATTCAATCTAAGAACTAGTTCTCGATCTGAAACACGCCAACATAAGGCATTCTTGTACGGTTGTGACCAGCAATAAATTGAGCACCTCATGAGTGTCTTAATGCGCTAGCTACAAGCATGGCAACGGTTATAATCCACAATCTCATACCATCCACCTAAAAAGACACCATAATATTTTTGAATTATTGTCCTAAGAACAATTCGCACAAAATATTACACTATCGGAATGTCACTAGGAATAGTATATCTATAATTAAAGAAACAACGGTAGAGTCAAATCTCAATAATATAGATCTATCATAATCAAATACTTACCAAAGCAAGAACTATCAACTGTATATACATGGAGTACACGCATCAGCTCAGCAAAAACAAATGTTTGGCTGGTTGTGAGATGCTTTGCTGGGGGGTCATAGCAGTGAAGTTCACATGCACAATTATTGTACCATCCAGCTCAGAAAAGCACTTTGACAATAACCCTCTTACCATCTTAAACTTGTGTTGTGTTATTTAGAAAATTATTGGTAAGCAACTGGACAAAAGCATGTATATAGGCGCAAAGGAGAGCTGTGGGCTGCTGCTGCTCTCACCAGCAAGGCTAAGGTTATTCTTCATCTAAAGAAAGGCAAGACAAAGATTGCACGCATCTGTGGTCTTCACTTGTCATGAAATGACTCCTTCTCACCTCGGTGGGGCCCTCGGCCGGCTCGGCTCGCACCTCGCGCGGTGGACAACCCACCGACTGGAGCACGGGGCCCACCGCTCTCGTTCGATCCAACTTACTGGTGGGACCGGCGGTGGTCGGCCCACTTGCCGTCGTCAGGGTCGGGGTGGGCTGCAGCCTGCCGCGCTACAAGCAAGCAGGCAGGCAAGTTGGCCAATGGCCACTGCGTGGAAGTGAGAAGTTAAAATTTCTACAAATATACCTTCTTGGTGGAGTTGTAGTGATCCAATGCAAGTGTGACAAAATGCTTTGCCTAAAGGCCATACAAAAAGACATGCTTCCATCTTCAAATGCTCGGTAGTCCGTGTTACAAGACCATAAATTGTCACTACCTTCAACTACCGTAGTTTGTAGTTGAAGACCACATCCTCAAGCCTGATAGTGGCAAGCCCGCGGTTGACAAATTTAGCCTTGTATTCGCATAACAGAACCTTCGCTTCATGAGTACCACACAAACTCTCGTCTTTCTCCTTTAGCTCTTCCGCCATTTTTATACAATGCTACCTCTCCCGCTCCTCCAAATCATTGTCCTCTTTTGATCCACCACTACCGCTTCAAAAGTAGCACCTCCTCTCTCGTCTTCTGTGCATCTGTAGCACCAAATCTGCAGCAGAGCCTCCGGGGGAATCAATGAGTTCGATGTCAGTATGGACCATGTCAGCTCGTCACGTGGGATCCTCCTCCACAACCTGGGCTTCCTCTGTCTCGGCACGATAGTTCGGCGTTGAATGGACCATGTCAGCTTGTCATGTGGTATCCTCCTCCACAACCCAGGCTTCCTCTGTGTCGGCGTTGTCGCGGGCATGGCTCCGAGAGGTGAACCGCTCTTGGAGAATCCTTCTATGTCTGAGGGCACCGCCAAGCTAGGTCGTCCCTGTGCATCAGATCACCTAGGGTTTGATTTTCCATGTTGGGATCGGATCTTAGACCTACATTAGCTAGCAATACAACACACTTAGAAACAGTGAATTGTCAAAACTGCCAAGAAGCTTAGACCTACATTAGCTAGCTTAGCACGGCTCTAGTTTATTCAAAATTGATACTAGCTTGCAGTACTTTTTCAAATACCTTCATCTGGATCTGGGAGTGTTGTTGGTTCAAATTGGCTACACAGCAAAGAACACGGACAAACTTCCTCAGCTCTCTGTTGTGTCGCTGGGCCATTATAGTCCAAGACGACATCATCAGACCTGGTGGTGCCAAGGCTGCGGTAAAAACTGACGAATGTAGCCCTGAATTCGCGTAACACGATCTTCTCTTCTGTAGCACACACATCCTCGTTCAGCTCCTCCAACTTCTTGGCATGTTCCAGATTTCGCTGCATCCTCAGCTCCTCGAGTTCCTTGGCCTCCTTGGACCCTTTCTGCACCACTACTAGTTTGAATGTGTCCGATTACGGTAATGGGCAGGTGGGCTGCTTTCTCGTCTCCCTCGAACGACAGCGGCACAAAATCCGTGGTCCCTGAGCGCGGCAGAGCCTCCGGGGGAATCAACGAGTTCGTCGCTGGTATGGGACGGTCGTGTGGGGATCCTCCTCCATCGCCCGGGTTTCCTCTGCCTCGGCGGCGTCGCGGGCGTGGCGCCGGCCGACGAGCCGATCCCGGAGGATCCTCCTGCGCCTGAGGCCGCCACCATGCCCGGCAATGCAGCGTCGCTGCCTCCTTCCGTCGAATCGCGCTAGGTTTTCCATGGCCTGATCGGATTGATCGATCTGGAGATGGGAAGAGCCCTCGGTGGCGCGAGCTTATAGGGGAGACAGATGGTGCAGGAAGGCATGACATGATTACTTTCGGGTCCCTTTTGTAATGCTTTCGTGATGAAATTTAAGGTGTTGAACTATATAATGCACGTTTTGTATACGTATGTAATGCATTTCGTGGATTTCTCAACATACTCCAAATTATTCGGCTTTTCTCTTCCAAAGCAAGATCCATCTTAATGCTCATTCTTTCTGGATATTTACATTTCGCGCGCGGTCGTCTTGTAACGAAAAGCTACGGTTTTCCAACGCTCGGGGAGTCATACTACGCCACTTGTACGATTAGGATCCATGAAGTATCACGGCCGTTTTGGACACGTATGGTTCAATTTGGAGCAGGTTTTCGTATCTAAGGCGTGTCAACGGGCTCCAGTTTGTTCAAGTTCTTCCCAAAAATGTCTGATCTTGATGCTCATTCTTTCTGAGTTTCGTAATGCTGAATATCTACATTTTGTTAACGCAGCATTTTCATGCTCGAAAAAAAATGTCAAGCACTTTGCTTGTAAACCCAATACCACGCCTAAAATGAATGGTAAAGCTACACTACACCTATACAAATTCTAGCCACCTGAATTGGAGTGATAGAATTCCAAACACTCTGTTACCAATATACACGAGCTATATATATCACTTGATCCTGATGGCTCCCGGTGCAGGCATCCCCTTGCCGATCGGCCAAGCAGAGCCTCTCGCCGCCGATCTCCTCAGCACGCCATCGTCTTCCTCATCCGAGTCATCATCGACGTCGTCGACGCAGACACCTTTCCCTTTCCTGTCGTCGTAGCAGTGCCCCACGTCAGGCGTGGTCCGCTCGCTGAAGCTCTCGTACAGGTCAGGGGAGTGCCGCAGCAGCTCGCTCGCCGACCCGTACCCCATCAGCCGGTGCAGCCTGCCCACGCCTCTCGCCCCGTCGATGGTGCCGAACGACGAGTTCCTCGACACGTGCAGCGGCTGCTCGTCCTCCGTGGAGTAGCTGCTCAGCCCGAATCCGTCCACGAACGGCGCGAACGGGTCCGGCTCTGTGTGGTGCATCTCGGAGCCGTCGTCTGTGCTCAACTGGTCGTCCTTCTTCCTCCTGCCCGGGTCCCTGTAGGAGTAGGAGAGAACCGTCGAGCAGGAGCCGCACCGCAGCTTGCGCACCGTCTTGGTCGCCACGGCGAAGTCGGCGGGCACCTGGACCAGCGTGAAGCAGCTGGAGCAGATGATGAACGGCGCGCCCTTCAGCACCGGCCGGCAATGGTTGCGCGGTGGCGGCCGCCGCTTCCTCGTCGTCTCATTGGCTGCCGGTGGCTTATTATTACGCGGCGGCCGCGGCGCGGATGGCTCTTGCGTTCTGGGCCGGCAGCAATAGCCACGGCAGCTGCTGCACTCCGGCTTGCCGTGGTGACCGCAGCAGCCGTGATGGCACGACGCGCTGTGGCACCACGGGTCGGCTCTGCACTGCCGGTACCGCCGTGACGGCAACCCACGGGGCCCGGCCTTGACCGCACTGCCACGGTGGACATCGCCGGCGGCGGCGGCATGACGAGCTCTTGTGGCAGGGAGCCTCGAGGACACGGCACGCGTGGCTTGTTGCTTGGGGAGACGAGGAGGACGCGCGCGTGGCGTTGGGTTGAGCTCTGGGGACTTGCTGAAAAGTTCAGAGAGGTCGCCTTTCAGGTCATCCACCGTCTTGAGAATCTTCTGCCGCAGGGGCCCCAAGTTTTGTGCTTGAAGCTCCTGGCGAGATGGGCTCAGCGCCTTTCCCCGGGCACCAACAGCGTCATCTTCCTCCTTTCTCGACACAATTGGTGCGGCAGACTGCACAGCTGGGGCTGCAGCTGGTTTCAGTTCTTGTTGGCGATGGTGGTACTCCGGCTGCACCGTGGCGTCACCTGAATGCTTCTTCCTTGCAGCGTCGGTTGATTCAGCCTGGCGTTTCATCCTCTTCTCTTTGTCATCCTGCAATTCAGCATCTTCGTTTCCTATGGCGAAGTGGACACTGACGCCGGCATCTCTTGCTCTGCTGCGACCTTCAGGATTACCAAAAACCTCCTGATTGGCAGCAGTCTGATCGTGCCCCCTCTGCTCGATCCGCGCCACTTGCTCAGAAACACGATTCCTCGCGGACACGAGATCGCCGGACTTCGTGGTGTCGCTGCCTTGGCGCCTGCTGTTTGTGGCGTCAGGGGTACTGCTGCTGGTGCTCGCAACATCGCCGGAAACATGCCTCGTCTCAGACACGAGATCACCGGACTCACGCCGGCTCGTCGTGTCAATGCCTTGGCACCTGCTGCTTCTGGCATCTGCAGCAGGGGTGCTGCTGGTGCTTGCAACATCACCGGAATCATGCCTCCTCGCCGACACGAGATCGCCGGACTCGCCTTGGCTTCTCGTGTCATTCCCTTGATGCCTGCTAATTGTAACAGTCGGAGTGCTGCTGGTGCTGGCAACATCACCGGAACCGTGCCGCCTCGCCGACACGTGATCACCGGACCCGTGCCGGCTTGTCGCGTCGGTGGCGTGGGGCCTGCTGGTCGTGGCGCCAAGAGAAGTGGGGGTGCTCGGGACATCGGTGGAGTCCAAGTGTCTGCTCTGGGGAGGCAGCCCACTCCTGGAAGGCGAGCCCGTAGTGGTGGCCGCGTCTCCTGTGTTGCCGGTGCGGTTTTTCGCTGTACAGGAACAAAGAGAATCCATGAGAAACCTGTAGTACAATGACCAAGCATCCAAATGCTAGCAATCAAAACAAGAGCCAATGCAACTCGGGGTGGTTTCTGATCGAGTTTACCTCGAAGGCTAGTGCCGCATCCACCGCATTGGTAGACGGGTGCGCTGGGTTCCTCAAGAACGCTGTGGCATCTCGGACATCTCACGCGGCGAACCGGCCTGCTGGTGTCTGAATTCTCCATGAGCCGGCAGGCCCCAGGACATTAGGAGCTGTCGATGATCAGGAGAACGCTGCCTGCGGAGTCAAAAAGTCAACAGGGGAACACATGAGCATTCTGTTCACATAGTACTAGTTTGCAGTTGCACCTTATAATTGTAGAGATAATTAAACGGACATCAGGAAACAAATTTCTGTACTTGTATGTAACGTCTGGTAGGCAAGGTCTTACTTAGGGCGAATGATGACATAGACAGAGCGGTAAGCATGTAAGTAAAAGCGACACCTACTTTGTTTGAACTGTTCTTTTTTCTTTTTCAGCGAACGTTTGAGCTGTTCTTTTTTTTTTTTACCCCTTTCCTTTTGGTGGACATTAAAGCAAGTGCAGCAAAAACGCTCATTGCTCCCGTCCCACTTGGAATAAATGATATGTGATATGTCTGATTGGAGGATTTACAAGTCCCCTTTTCTCTGATTGCGTGCCTTTGTTTGTCGTCGTCGTCTGTTGGGCGTTGCGATTATATCAATCCAGATACGGATCAGTTTTCATTTCATCTTTAAAAAAAGGAAAAAGAAAATTATAGTGTATACTGTTTGACCCCGTCTCACAGACAATTGTTCTTTAAAAGCAAAATTCCTCGGCTCCGTCTGCCCACCAGAGAGCTACTGATGCACATGCCAAAATGGCAAAATACGCACGCGAGCTGCTGTTCCTCGCAAAAAAGAAAAACAACCTGGCGGGCTGGGCTGGGCTGGGCTGGGCAGATCCTGGCCCACCACTGCCCACTGACCTGTGGGCCTCCCTCTGTCGACCGCGGCCGCCAACCCAACTCCTTTCCGCTTTCCCCTTCCTTCCTTCCTTCCTCTTCGGGACTCCTCATCACTCCGCCACCACCAACCATCCATCCACGCGCCCCCCGCGCTCCTCGCCGCCGGACCAGCAGAACGGATCGACGCCGGGGCATCGCCGCTACCCCTCCCTCCCACCGGCGAAAGGTACCGCAGAATTCCCCGCCCTCCTCTCCTTTTGTGCCGCTTAAGCTTCTCAATCCACGCACACAGGGATCCCCTCTCCTGCGATCCACTGGTCCAGGCCGCGAGAGGAACGAATCCATCGTTTGCCCCCTCCGGAAAGCATGTGATTTTGATGTGGTTGCGCTGGCGAGGCGAGCACCGAATTTTGGGCCAATTATTATTCGGTTGCCTCAACCAGAGAGCCAATAGTTTGCCCGCCCAGGTACCTGAACGCGGGGCTTAATTAGGAATGCCTGCCGGCACCCGAAACTCCGAATTGGTGTACCTGCTAGTACTAGATAACGCGGATAGGGTGATAGGACTGGAAGGCATTGATGAATTCTTAGATTACATGCATAGGTCGTGATAACGTTGGTAGGATAATTGGATAAGATGATTTGGGGTATGCTTTTAGGTACTAACCATTTGTCCTGCTTTGTTAGAAAGCTGGAAAAGGCAATTTGTTATTTGTTGGTTTCAATAAAAGCAGGGTCTGTGTCTCTAAAAGTTTTAGAAAAAATCAGCTGCGTCATCTCTGGCTGGATATATAGGTATACCTTTTATAGCATCGTTCGGTTAATCTATTTTTCGGTTATCGGATGTGCCCATGATGTTGGAGAATGCAGCAATTCTATTCAAAGGTTTCATGTAGCTTCTCCTGCTAAAGAATTCCTTTAGGGTTACAGCCAATAATGACACATGATTTTTTCACCTGTACAAGTTTCTTTCTCCTCTCTGGTCCTCTTTGCAAGAAAAGTATGGCTAACCAAATATTCATTTCGTGTCCAGCATTGACTGCTTCGGCTTCATGAGTTCAGGGAAAGCACTGGCATCCAGCGTCTCTCATTCAACTGTAAACAGCAGCATCTTCTTTCTCTGCCTCTTTGCGGGATACTTGGGAATTCCTGGTGGAAGCTTCCACTTGCAGCCTGTTATTGGCAGTGGAGGAAGCCTAATTTAGTCCTCACTGCGGCAGAAGTCTTTAGTGCAGAGCTGTCCTAGGACTTGGTAGGCCTTTCGAAGATGGTTTCCTCTCAGCCTTCCTCTCTGACAGCAGCCCTTGCACAAGGCCCCAACCTCTGCCCAGTCAAGATACTTCTCCCAATGGGCCCCCCAGATGTCGTCTCCTCTGAAAGTGTCGAGTACGATTTCTCTGATGTTTTTGGATCCACACCGATCCAAACGCCAACAATCCTTTGTGGTCACGGCCCAGACAGCCCTGCATACACTGTTGAGTCCAGTGAAGAGATTTACAACGATCCTGTTGTCATCATCAAGCGATCCCATTCTCTTGTCGGTCCAACATCACTCATTAGCCGGTCGTTGTGCCTTAGCAAGCTCAGTCTAGGAAAATCAGAGGGATCATCAGAACTTGTAAAGTGCCTCTCAGAAGAAAAGGAGCAGGAACAAGGGCAGCTCAGCGATGAAGAGTTTGATAATGCTACAACAGAGGACGAGGGTGTTGGGCTTGATGACTTTGAAATCTTGAAGCTTGTTGGCCAAGGGGCATTTGGCAAAGTATTTCAGGTGAGAAAGAAACATACTTCAGAGATATATGCAATGAAAGTTATGAGGAAGGATAAGATATTGGAAAAGAACCATGCTGAGTATATGAAAGCCGAGAGAGATATATTAACAAAAGTCGACCACCCTTTCATTGTGCAGCTGAGGTATTCATTTCAGGTAAATTGTTGTTGTGTTAAAGATCTTATGTTTGGTGAAATCTGAACGCAAAATTTAACACGCAATGGTCTAACCATGCAGACGAAATATCGACTTTACCTTGTCCTGGACTTCATAAATGGGGGGCATCTTTTCTTTCAGCTCTACAAGCAAGGGTTGTTTAGGTATTTTCTATTTCTTGCTACTAGTTTCGTTCGTCAAAAGGCGTAGCACTAGTACTGAAACTGAACTGGTTTTACATAACAGGGAGGAGCTTGCACGAATCTATACAGCGGAAATTGTATCTGCTGTGGCGCACCTTCATGCCAGTGGAATTATGCATAGGGATCTCAAGCCCGAAAACATCCTTCTCGATGCTGATGGCCATGTAAGAATCCCAGATGACAACCGGCATCATTATCACACACTTCAATTTGCTGACATCCCTTCCTTTGCCCTGCATTTCTAGGCCATGCTCACTGACTTCGGCCTTGCAAAGGAATTCTGTGAAAATACTAGATCAAACTCATTGTGTGGCACTCTTGAGTACATGGCCCCGGAAATTATTCTTGGCCGGGGGCATGATAAGGCTGCGGACTGGTGGAGCGTGGCAATCCTCCTTTTTGAAATGCTTACGGGCAAGGTGAGTTGCATGGGGGTTGTATCAGAGCTATGAGAAAGGTATTGCATGCAGATGTTTCCAGCTCGTTTGCGTCCATTACTTATACTCATTCCAATACATTGCAGGCCCCTTTTGTTGGGAACAGGGACAAAGTTCAGCAGAAGATTGTAAAAGAAAAACTGAAGCTTCCTTCATTTTTGTCAAGTGAAGCTCATTCCCTCCTGAAAGGCGTAAGCTTTTACATTCATGTTGGTCTCATCTTGGTTTTATCAGTAAAGAAACGTACCTTGATTGCGCTGACGTTATCAATCCCCGCCACTTTCCAGTTGCTGCACAAGGAGCCCAATAAGCGGCTGGGCAGCGGCCCTGGGGGCAGTGACGAGATAAAGAACCACAAGTGGTTCAAGCCGATCAACTGGAGGAAGCTGGAGGCTCGGCAGATCCAGCCGAGCTTCCGGCCGAATGTCGCTGGGCTGACCTGTATCGCCAACTTCGACGAGTGCTGGACGAAGACGCCCGTGCTGGACTCGCCGGTGCTCACCCCCGCTGGCGGCGGGCACAACAACTTCGCGGGGTTCACTTATGTCAGGCCTGCGCCGATCCTTGAGGAGATGAAGCCGTCGAGCTCTAGGCTGAAAGACTAGGCGTAACGCGCATGAAAAACGTGCGTACAATTTTGATCGTGTAACATTTTATGAAGCGAGTTGTCTTCTGCAGAAGAGATGCTGTTTGTCTCGTGTTGCATATCAAACATGTATCGTATGCATGGAAACACTATAGTTGGTTATATCATGATTTACTGCAATTCAGGCGAGACGTGCTACAGTTTTTGGCGTCGTTGCAACTGGATGAGCTACGGGACAACAGGCTTCGCGACATAATTGTTCAACATAACCTTCATTAATAAAAGGTCTTAAATATCACTTGTCATCTCCTTGTAGGAACATATTAATTTCAATGAAAAACGATACTCCATCACATTTCCTATCGGTGGGACAAGTCTTCAACAATTACTCAATTAACATTGCATTTATAATCATATAAATATAAACTTATAACTAAACTAAATCATTAATTATAATCACAAAATTAATATAGTGACGTCCATCATGATCGAATGTGAATGGGAGTTAGGAAAATGGTGGTAGTATTTGTTATTGTCGCATCGATATGTCACACAGAATCAACATCACTTGGTAAACCCATTCGATAACCACCTGTTGTGCAGGCTCAACTGCCATCGATGACAGCAGCTCAATATTGAACAGCGGCCCATAACACATTGACAGCTCAACAGACATCTAGCATCGTTAAATTGATACGGCCCCAAAACCAGCCACATATAGATAATGAAAAATTGAAACTCAGCCGCATTAGCATGACGGGAAAAAGAGATGCACAGCCACTGAGGTCGCAGTGCAAAATTAGTCACCAAAATGGAGCACTTGCTCAATTTTAACACCATATAGCAGCTCACAGGACTAATGATCCAAAGCTTTTTTGTTTTGTGTTCAGGCCTTCCGACGACCAACTTGAGCAACAAATCCAGCCTTGATTGGAGCAACAGACCTTGAGGATCCACACTATAGATAGCAAAATAACAGTTCATTCAGTGTTCCATAAAATACACAGCAAAGTCTAAAGATGATCTAAAAAAAGAATAGCCTCAGAACTTTGCAGATAATATCACATGTTTCACTCAAACAATGTAGGCAAATAATTCTGCAACTCATCATAGGCCCAAATGCATGGAGATTTGCAAGAATGAGGTCAAACTAATGTTTGATTCGTAAAAGAAAATTCGGATAACAATATAAGAAACATGAAATATATGATTCACAATGATAATGGAACTGATAGCAGTACTGCATGCCATGAATTTATGACTTTGTTTAAGCCTCAGCAATTGCACTTCTTATCACAGAAGACTTGTCAAACAATGTAGACAATAAAGTTGCAATTCATCATTGGCAGAACCAAGAACCATATACTTATGTGATGGTGAAATGGAATGAATATAACGCAAGAATGATAGTTACTAAATATGATCAATACAAAAGGAAGACACGGATTTTGCAGACCCTATCACATTGATTTACGACCTTGTTTAAGCCTCAGTAATTGCACTTCTTATCACAAAGTCTTGTCAAACAATGTAGGCAATAAAGTAGCAACTCATCATTGGCAGAAACCTTATACTGACATGATGGTTCGACAGAAGTGTCCACTAGAAGTGTTTAACAAGTGAAAAATAATGTGGAAGTGAAACAGGAATGGAATTAAATGCAACAATGGTAAGGTTGAAATTTGGTCTTCAAATATGATCAATAAAAAAAAGGTAGACTCAGATTTTGCAGATCCTATCACATTAACTCAAACAATGTAGGCAAATGATTCTGCAACTCATCATAGGCTACAACAGTATGGCTGCACCAAATAAGGGCTAACATATTATATTATAGTCCACAAATGAGGGGACATATTTGTGTCAAAACAATTGTTTCATTAGAAAGAAGTCGAATGCATGCAAAAATATCTCGATCAGCAAAATGAGTGATGGTATACTGACAGCAGATAGTAAATGGCACAAATTTATTGAATTACTTTAAAGCCTCAAAAATTGCAATTCTTATCACGGATATTCAAACAATGTAGGCAATAAAGTTGCAACTCATCACTGGCAGAACCATATGCAAACAATGCGAGGATGAATGCCATGAACTAGCAGTGTTCAAGGTTGAATGTCCACAGAGCTGATGGGAAATATATCAAGATCAAAACCACAGGCCCCCCACTTATACATGGTTTTGCATGACATTTTACCTGCTCGCAACGAAGGAAGAATAGACGATTTTCCTTGGATAGAATGGTATCAGGGCTCTTGCATCCATTGCAGATGACATACTCATCTGAAAGGCACAAAAATCACATTAAGATTATGCTAAGGATATAGAGTACATGAACTTAAAGCAACTTGCAGGGAAACAGTAAACAATCACCATGTCTCTTCTAAACAATTCAGCAGGTACGCTTATAAAAGGAATGCAACACATATGTTCAGAAAAGGGCATACTACAGATATCGACAGAATCGAATTGGAAACTTACTAATGTATCTCCTCAGGATTGCTTCAAAATTTTTAGGAGCAAATCTTCCTTTGATCACCAACCTTTGCTGCCCATCAAGTGATCCACTTGTTCCCATTTCAGCAAGCAAAAACATCATCACATGCTCAGGTTGCCTATGCATCCTGGAGACATAATTTCAAATGAGTTAATCATAATTTCAAGTGACAAGGTTTACTTGTGAAGCATCAGTTAAAAATAAGCTAACAAAGTGATGTTGAAACTTACGTTTTACACAAGTCCATAAAATTAACAAAAACTGTCTTCTTTGTTCCCTCCCTAAGAACCTGAGGTGGCCTCATAACTGTTCTACGCCTGTCGCCAGCAAGATCTGGGTTGTTCTCACGGAGAATGTTGAACACTCTGTCCAGGAGCTGCAAAAGAAATACACAATGTCAAAATTCACAAGTTAAAGGTAGCATGACACTGAGTATGGGAGACTCGCAGTGGAAAAATGTAATAAAAATTAACAAACAGAATGATGCAACTTTATGCTCCCAGAGAAACAGGTGCCAAAAGCACGCAAGTCATAAAGAGGAAACAACAAAATGCAGTTGTAATCTCATAGAACATTTGAATCATTAATCTACCTTGGATGTAAAGCTCTGGATAATTGCCTACCATATTCCACTGAAAGACCATCAAATAATCCTTTGTTTATTACTAATGCACAGAGATTCATGTTTAAAAGAAAAAAAGAATTTGCAGAAAAAATAGTTAAGTACCTCTTCATATTTGTAATCCCGGTCGGTTCCCTCCCAAGGGTATTTAGGACCACCTCCAAGCTCGATCCCTTCGCCTTGTTCCTCCTCAGCTTGATCACCTAAAGAGCAGGGACTCAGATATTGCAAAAGCAGTCAACAAGAACAGGGTTTAAATTAATACCAAATGAAATGCACCTTGTGTGTCCTCCCCATCTCCAAGGTCAGCAAGCGATGAATCAAGATCCACCTGAAAATTTCAGGATGAATAAGTGCAACGCCTCAATTCATTTGCTGCTACACATAAATTGCACAATTGAGCTTAAGTTTCCAAAACCTAACCTGTTTCTTCTTCTTCTTCTTCATCCCAGTGAAGTTGAGTTCAGCAGGTTCTGTGACTGAGGAATGACAAGAACCACATTAACGGAAATATTCCAATGATCAATTATGAATAGATTTAGGTTGCAGGAATGCATACCTGTCAAGCTTTCTGTCTTCTCTGCCAGCTTGTCCACTTCATCGGATGGATCTTGGATGACAACCTTCTTCTTTTTCTTCTTCTTGGTTGGATCAAAGGGGGCAAGCTGTAGGACATTGAGAAAAATAGGTAAATAAACGTGGTCATAACCAGAAATGAAGTGAAGCATCAAAGCATAATTAATCAACTAACAGTGTGCCAAAAGGACAGTGATATTTGAGCATCTCAGAACAAGCAACAACACACCTCATCATTCAGTTTGTCATTAATTAATGTCCCAAGCTTTGCCGACTTCATTTCTAACTAAATGGTTTCTGGTAAATTTGCTGTTGTACATGTTAATATAACCCCGTGACAGTGAAAAGGATCACAACTTCCGGGCTTGAACAACTGTGCACGATTTGAAACAAAAGGTTGCATCAACGAGGCCCCTAACCCTATTCGATCGATACCACACTAAGGGTAATCGAATAAATGAGGTCTGTGTACGCAAAAGCATGCCCAACAGACCCTCAAATCCAATCTACGAAAATGTGCAACCTCAACGAGCTACATCGCAACAAGTCTCGCCGAATCACACTATAACCAGCAGGCACCGCCCATATAAACCATTACAGAGACGGAGAAAGAGCCAAGCCGCTCACCTCCGAGACGTCCTCCTTCTTCTCCGCGTGCTCCTCGTCCGCCATGGCTGACGCGCCCGCCTTCGCCTCCGAGAGGCTCTTCCTCGAACCAAGTGCTCCGATCCCTGCACCGGCACGAAGCAGGTCAGATCGAAAGCGGGGGGCCTGATTCGATTCGATTCGATCGGCGCGAGATGCTCGTCGGAGTTCTTACAGGCGGAGAGCGCGCGCGAGCGAGAAAGAGAGTGTGGCGGCGACGGCGGCGTGGGTCTTCGGGTTAGGGTTTTCTCAGAATCCGCTCGCGTTATCTTTTCTACTGCATTAATCTTTGGAGATCACGCTAATGTTAGGGTCCTTTGCGCAAAAATGTGCACCACCTTAAATCCCAGCCGTTTGATTTCGATCGGACGGATCTCAGTCAACGTCTTGTTGCCGGACTACGAAATACGTCACCTTGTGGGGGTCTTACTGAAAATCTTCTTGTCGACGAGTCAATCTGAGCCTTTCGTTTTGGATCGAACGCAGCATATCGTTCTCGAAGAACACCCTTTACACGATTCGGATTGATCTTGCGCCGCCGTCCTTTCCGCCACATTGCGAGTTTGCCACATCCCACATGTGAGGTTGTTCTAGACTTCATGCAGTGGCGGCGCAACTGCGATTGCTCCGGGGTGCGGCGGCAGCGTGTCAAATGTCGTTGCGGAATGCGGATTGGGCACGGGCTCACAGTCAGTCCAGAGGTGCTTGTCGAATGCTCTGAATTCTGAAAGATGCAGTGACAATGAACAACGACATGGAAGAAGTCTAGCAATTCCATTTTTTCCAGAGGAAAAAAATCTACAATCTCCATAATACAAGGTTTCATCAATCTTTCAATGAGAAAGCTCAGTGTTTTCTTTCTGAAGCTTAATGCACCTGATGTCAACAATGGTTTACACGAACTCAATCACAAATCAGCTAAACAAATTAAATGAGCTGCAGCTGGCGAAGCAGACGGAGGGGGACTGCACTGAGCTGGATTACACTGATGGCGGGTTGGACTCCTTGGGTTTTTCATCAGAGGATGCTCGGCTCTCCGAGGCGGACTGCCGGAGCCCCTCGATCATCCTGATCGCCTCCTCCATGGTAGGGCGCCGGTCGGGTGACTTTGCCGTGCACGCCATTGCTATCTGGAGCATTTGGACCAGCTCCTCTTCGATGTTCTGCTGCTTCATCAGCTCGACATCGAACACCTCGGCTGTCCACTCCTCCCGGACCACGGAGTGCACCCATCTCGGGAGGTCGACCACATCATCGTTCCCTTGGGTCTGAAGTGGGGCTTTCCCTGTGAGAATTTCCATGAGGAGGACACCGAAGCTGTAGACATCAGACTTCTGGGTGATCTTGCGGTTCTCGACTGTCTCAGGAGCCCGGTAACCAACTACAACACGAGATGCGTTGACCGGCACACTCATCAGACCACTGAGGCCATAGTCTGAAACACAAGGATTGTGATCTTGGTCTACGAGGACATTAGTTGACTTGACATTGCCATGGGTAAGCTTTGTGCCGCCTTCTGCATGTATGTGTGCAATTCCATAAGCTGTTCCAAGGATAATCTTCACTCTGGAATTCCAGTCTAATGGTGTCTTCTCAGTAACGCCCCTGATACCTGTTCATCAGCCGAAAACAAATGAATGTCTCAGTTACCTGGCACGAGTTGCACTTTGTAGCATGAAAATTTCAGGCTATGTAAAACCAGGAAAAATGCAGCTTCAGCCTTCAGGCAAGTGGAAGATGTACATATGAAGGCAAGTTCTCTTTCCAACCATATTGATATCAAAGGAAAAACCCAATAAATATCTAGTTATTGACATAGCTTTTAACTTTTGAGGTTAAAATTGAGAGCACTAAATATATAGCATGGCATGGATATAACAAGTTATGCTATTCAAGCTTTCAGGAACCCTGGCCTCTTATTAATGTTCTTAAATTGGGTATAAGTCAATTACAGAAAAAAATAATACATCCGCAGGAGATATGTAAGTAGCAGTTAAAAAGCATACCATGTAACATGGACGAAACACTGCCAGTGTCAATGCAATCATATACGATAAGCTTCTCGTCTTTGGAATAGTAGTACGCCCGTAGTGGGATTAGGTTGGCATGTTTGCCCAGCCTCCCAATAAGCTCCATCTGCTGCTCAAACTCTCTTTTCCCTGCCACGACATCTTTTAATCTCTTTACTACCACGACAGTACCATCCTCAAGTATAGCTTTATAAGCAGTTCCATAACTCCCCTTGCCAAGGACTTCTGCGGAAGCTCTCAGTAGATCCTCCAAGTCAAAGCTATAGGTGCAGCCCTCCAAGAAAACTAACTTGTTTTTCTCGGCAATTTGGACACCACTACTGAATTCTTGTTTTGGCTTCTCACTCCTGGTGACTGTACCCTTACCTTTGGATTCCACATCACTGTCACCCTTGCCTTTCCTCTTCGATAAGCAAACAGCCAACACAACCACAACTATCATCAGCAGTGCAAATCCACCAACAGCAACTGCAATTATGAACCCTGTGCCTAGTTTCTTCTCGTGATGTGGGGAAGGTGAAGATTGTGGAGATGAAGATGATTCAGGTGAGGGTGTTGGTGAAGGAACTAAGCATTCAGCTAGAGGTAGTCCGCACAGACCAGGATTCCCTAAGAACGAACCATTTGGAAATGTTTGGAGCGAACGGGGAATTGGGCCTTTCAGCTCATTGTTGCTCAGATTTAGTTGTTTCAGACTTGAAAGCTTCAGATCGGGGATGGATCCAGATAGAGAATTAGCTTGTAAATTTAGCACAGTTAACTGTGTTAGCTTTTGTAAACTTGCAGGAACTTCTCCTGTGAAGGAATTGTAGGAGAGATCTATTACACCAAGGCTAGGACTGAAGGAAGAAGGCAACCTTCCTGAAAACTCATTGTGCTGTAGGTAAAGGGAACGTAAAGAAGGAAGCGAGGCCACATCAGATGGAAGATTTCCAGACAAACGATTAGACCGTAGGCTCAATACTTGGAGAGAATTGAGCTTTCCGATAGTGTTTGGAGGAATAGCTCCGATGAGACCAGCAGCTGGTACCCTCAATTCAAAAATGTGTGACTGATCTGCCGAGCATCTTACGCCATGCCATGAACAAGATGATGTATTTCTATCCCAGTTGAGCTTGTTGCCATGAGAGACTGCAGAGATGAAATCCAGAAGGGCCTTCTTCTCGGAAACTAAGTCTGCGACAACCAGGGTGTTGAACAACGATAACAGTAACTGTATCGAGAGCAGAATATGAAAAGAGCTCCTAAGATTGAGGCAATCCATCAGATGATCTCCAAATGGGCAAATTAAATGAGCAGCATATTCAATTGCATAATTCAGGCTGTAAACAACCCTGTTCAATCAAAAGTAGAGCACAATCAGTGACAAACTCGAGCATACTGAAACTAGGATATCAAGTGCAGCAATGTTTTTCATTTCATCAGAGGACATATCGGCAGTGTAGTGCGTGCCCCAGAGCAAACAAATGTGTCTTCTTATGCAAAAGCGGTGCACGCCTGTGCAGCTGCACGACGCAGTGGGGCAGCACAATAGACTTTACTTTCCAGCAAGTGACTCATGACACTGAGTCACTGACCAAGACACTTTGAAAAAGAAGAAATTCCCATCAATATCTAATGATTACAGAGTTTTCATTCCAACCAATTCATCTTTGCTTTTTCACTAGTTTATTATAGAATGCATGCAAAATGAGAACTCTGTATGCAGTATGCACTATGAGACATCAATGAAATTTTTATGCTAAGCTTGATTGATCGCCAGGAGCTTCACAGCTCAGCATTTTACTGGGACGCATGTGGCAACATTAAAAACTGGAGAAACAAATTAGCAGTTCATCAACCTAGGAGACATAAAAAAACATGGCCTAAAGAATCGCGGGCAGAAAGCAAATAAAAGGAAAAGAAAGAAGAAAAAGTGAAATAATCCGGTCAGCATATAAAAGTCCAAAGCATCGACAAAGTAGACAGAAAAGAGGGAACAAGAACAAAGTTGAACTCATCATAGCACACAAAAAGATGAGCATGTCACATCATGTATTATGTTTTACTTGCTCACATGAAAGACTATGGTAAGCTTAGCATAGACTCCTGCTGTCAGACAGAGCATTTTACACTGGTGTCTGTTGATGCAACAATATCGACCAAACACATTATCACGTGGCAACTTTTATGCACTATTAGGATTTAGGATCGACTAGCATGGAGCAGCCTTACTATCTCACCAAGGGTTCTTCAACTTAGCCAGTGATCACCTAAAAAGGCTAGTGTGATCAGAGATGCCACTAAAAAAGGTGAACAAAAAGAGAAAGAAACAAAGGCAAAGTTTAAGCTACTCTGACAGTCTGACCTAGTTCAAATGGGAATTCAGGAAGCTACCATTGTCAGGAAGACGTGTATGTGGGAAACTACTGCACATGCCAATGTGCGCGGAGATTTACCACATTGTTTACATACTGATTCTATAGCAGTGCAGAGTTACTTAACCTCCACTTAAAGACACCCTGAGACGAACCAATTCCTTAATCAAGCCAGAAAGTGACCAGAGAGCGTTGCTCCAAAGTCCAACACCTAGTAGCTGTCTGCAAGGATCCACGCATTTTTCAAATGGTGGCTTCTAACTCCAAGAGCGAAAACCAAGATTGACCGCAGGCAATTCGAGGGTACTTAGATTAAATTTATAGCTCAAGTGGGACTTATTTTATCTTGAGTCAATTCTAAGCGATAGGAGGAACGTGCTACAAGAAATTAATAATACCATGGCAACTTCTGTCCTCTACTGGCAATAGTTACTACTGAATCCACCGCACATGAGGATACATGAAGGGGGACTCAAAGAAGATCTAACCTTGTCCATTTCAAGTTCACTAAAACAAGAAGACTGAAAGGAAGGGCTGAAGCTAGCGAAAATTATCGATGTAGGTTACCAGCACCTTATGTCGTTTGGTGCCAAACACAACATTACTGCAGAAGTATATCGCAGTCTGGCTGAACTGCCAAATTCGCCTCAAATGGCTATCAACCTGTGTAACCAAGGGAAAACACCGCGCTAACTGGGAGTAAACAAAATGCCGAATTTTGCAAGGACAAGCAAAGAACTGTCTTTCCTTACCGGAAACCTCGTCAAATCGAAACTGCGCGAGAGAAAAATGGCGTGGTACGGTTCCATTAATTAATTGGTAATTTGGCATACCGAGTACAACTGAAACTCGAAATGTAAGGGCATAAACCAAACCGTTTGTTTGTCGCTCCTCTGTTTTAATAGAAATAATAAGAGAACACACAACCAAGATGGGATTGGATGTGAACACTCGAATGCCAAAAGATGTAAAAACACTAGATTTACCCTAAAATCTAACAAAAACATTGCTTACATTCCCCGCGCCCATCGGAAGAAAATTGCCTAAAAGACAAGAACAAATTCTGGAAGGGGGGCGCTTGGCTAAGCTAATGCGCATCCCGCAAGTGACAAAAGCCGATTAGCACTCCAAAAGCGACCAAAATTACAATTAAATCGAAGCTTTAGAATATCCTGTAAATGCAGAGCCGGGGTAGTAGCAGGATGAAGGACGAGGCGGGTTTACCTCCGCCGCGGATTGCCGGCGCAGCCCAGCAGCCGTCACCAAGAGCAGCCAGCAAGGAATGCGCGCGGCTTTAGGGTTTGGCCGTGGAGCGCCTCTGTCGGCAGCAAGAGGCTTCGCGTGTTGCTGCTGCGGCTGCTGGCCTGCTGCTGCCGAGTGCTGCAGCTTTGAGATGGAAGGGAGGCAGGAGAGGAGAGAGAGAGAGATGGAATGGCTCCCAGGACAGGTGGAGTAGAGAGAGAGAGAGAGACGGAAAGGAGGAGAGAGAGCGAGGCGCGCCCACATTTATGAGGAGGAATGAAACGGCAAACGGGGGCAGCGAGCCAGCGACCGAGCAGCGGACTGCTGACAGGCTGCCTCAAAGGGGGGAAAAAAAACAAGTTGCCCAGTGTGACAGTAGTGAGCCACCACAGTGCACTGCACTAGTGGCACTGCTGCTCACTGAGTCCTGCTTGCTGATCACTCTACCGTTGTGCCTGATATTTTTGCTTCCCTCTCCTTAATCTGCTGGTGTGAAAGAGAATTACTCCTTAATTACCGTATCCAAAGTCTCTGAAAATTCAACCAGGCAGCTACATCAGTCTACTACAGTACTCGCACAACAATTTTCAGAGAGCAAACCAAAGCATACGTTCAAGAGGTACACTTGTTTGAGAGTTCTTTTCACTCGTCAGTTTTCTGTAGCAGACGCGTACAACACAGTAATTGGCGATGCGCGTTCGTGGAACGTACACGGGCAACCACCCTAGTAATGAGCGGGCGGTCCCTGTCGCGAGGCCATCTCCATTTACACCAAGCTTTCCCAAGCCGTTGCAGGTTGTAGCCCCATGGAGGCAAGGATGGACCATGGCGAAGGGGGTACCTTGGACCTGAAGAATGGAATGGGCGGATCGACCACCTGTCCTGCGCTGCACCGTGGATCCACCGGCCGACAATCATACAGGGTACTGCGGTACCCTGTAATACGTGGTAGGTTAGTACGGGCGACGTGCTCTGGTCCATGCATGCAGACACGCCGATTTGGACATTGCTTGTTGTTGCAATCACAGTAAGGTTGCATAAAAGGCTTTTACATACAGGATTCGAGTTGATCGATCTGTCCCAAGGTATATTGACAGCAGCTGCCTGAGAGTGATGTGCAGATCGGTATTCAGTCATGGATATTATTGCTCGCAGACGCCTCTCCTCAAGGTATATTTTGAGTATGTGGAATGGAAGTCAACCGACTATTGTGTTATTTTTGTTCCTTGCTCATGCAATCAGTAACGAGAACTCTGTTTAAAATTGGTGATCATCGTCTGTTGTTCGGACTTTCAGAGTGGTATGATATAAGCACACACGACACACCTAACACTCTGCATCTTGTCAATTCCTCCTTTGACGACGTGCTACGTCCTTCGGAGAAAAAAAAAATACATCAGATACTTTTCTTAGAGGATGATGAGAGAAGAAAAAAAGGGTTGGGTTGACTTTCAGTCGCATGGTTGGCATTCAAAATTTGACAGCGCCACACGTGTTGCCAAATTGTCAGCATCTTTCGGGGTCTCCCAGCTACTACTGTCTTCTTTTTCCCTCTCAGCGAGTGTGATTCTTTTTTCTCTTGGACTAGCAGCAGCTGGCTTTTTTCAGGTGAGACGTACGTTCTGAAGAAAGCTCCTCGAGCTGTTAGACTAATTTCCATAGTCTGCCATGACCATTAGTGAGGCTAGCTTGATGAAAGCTCATCCCATTCAATGCTGCATTGGCGCCAGGTTTCGATTGGTTTCGTGGAGCCATCATGCATCGCTGGGTGCATATCGACCTGTTCATTCAAAGGCCAGGCCAGTCAGTCGTCGGAGGAAATATGAAGAATATGCATGGATCCAAATAGCCCGAGGTCCAAATAATACCTTCAATAAGCCAATCTGTATGGAAGAGATCTGAGCAGTAGCAGCAGGACACGCGCAGGTTAGCAAGCATAGTTGGCTTAACGTTTGAATGCAACAGCAGGTTACAGCAGATGCAGTATCGATCATCCAGCAGTCGGCACATGCATATGCATGCGTTTGGCTTCTCATGCCAGCGCGGAATCTTCTGCAGGCGCAGAAGTCTAGTCGAGAGACCAGTAAACAACAGGAACGGAACGTCGGAACCGTACTGTTGGCTTATTAGCAGCGTGTTTGTTGTTTATCACTCCCAGGATAGCAGCTGGGTCAGTCTGGGCACCAGGCTCTCTGATCACACGATCATCGATCGTCGTCATTTCTCTCTCTCTCTCTTCGATCTGAGGAAGAAAACAAAGCATGCAAGCCAATACTTGTTTCTTTTGAGGAGAAGACACGCAGATGCAAACGTACATGCTACTGGTAGCATATACTAGAAGCCAAGATCCTGCAGGTAGGTATTGAAATTTGGACAGATGTATAGTCAACAAAGGCGAAGAAGCCACAAACTAAAGAGCACCATCAATGACTAGGGTGCATTTAGTTTCAAAATATTTCTAAAAAAACATTATTCGTCCAATTTTTTCTTATTCAACTCATCTCTTCCACTCATAGGACATGTTTCCTAGAATTAAGTTTTTCTGGATATAGTATATTTTTGTCCTCCAAAGATCATCCTTTCGGCGTGTTGGACTCCCAAAACGGAAGAGAATCCCTGCCTGTTGCCTTCGCCACGTGGGCCGCGCCGCAAGGGCTAGCGCCATTTTGGGCCCTCTTTGGTCTTTGGGAACCTCTTTTTGGGCCCTATACCATGCATGAGTGGAGGAGGAAAACGCTGGGCCGGCCATTCTGACCCCGCCTGCTTGGGTCAAGGCGACAAAATGGGCTCGGCCCACCATTTGATTCTTTTTCCCTCTCGCTCGCTTATCCTCCTCAAAGCAAATCAAACCAGGACTCCTCTTCTTCTGAAAGAAAAACAGGACTCCTCTTGCTGGATGACCCCTGCCATGCCATCCTCCAATCCGCAGGCCGGTTATTGTATTGCTTATGGGGACATATCTGAAGCTGGCGTCCTGTGCACGTGCGTCCATATCATGGCGCCAACAGCGCCGCCGATGGAGATCTTTGTAGCTGACTCCTCCAGCTAAGCTAGCTCCAGCATCAGGATTGAGCATCTATCGGTGTGCCGTCCTCTCCGGGCGTTTTCCTGATGTCCCGGCCGGCCCCCTACTATATGACTATCTAGAGTAGTATGTAGTTGCCTTTTGGGATTCGTGGGACGACGACCCACGCCACTCCATGCCCTCCCTCTCCCTCCTTGTGCTCTCACCACCGGGCATCATATCCGATCCGATCCGGGAGAGCCACCCATGTCTTCGATCTCCATTAGAGATCCAAACAAGACAACTCTAATGCTCAGTGACTGCCCCTGTTCCTAATTTTTTCAATTCACCCACGCCCCTTTTGTTCAGTGGTGTTTATTTTCCAGAGAATAATTCAGTGGTTAGTATAGTCTCTGTCGATCCTTTGACCTGTCGCTGTCCGCCGCTCGTGCTTGTCGACGAAAGCATATGCAACGCAAGATCAGAAGCGCGACACAATCATGTGCCTGCTTGTCCTGGTCTCGTATATGTGCGTGGATGGATGTCATTTTTCGTATGGAAGACATTGTCGGTTGCTCATTGTACTGTGTGGCTCCCAGCAAGGCGATCGAGGCGCTTTTGCTTCGTCGCCCTGCACTGCAGCTCGATCGGTGGATCGATCGCGCGTCAACTTGCGAATGAATATTTGTCCATGAATAACCTAGCTAGCAATTAGGATGGTCCAGCACCACCGACGCCCACTCGGCTCACACTATATATGCTCCCTTTTGGAAAAACGGTGGCATGCGTGAGTCATCTAATTGACTAATTCGATCCATCGTCTATCTTTCGTTGGTCAAATTACTATGTTTAGTAGTACGTCGACGTATATACTCATGTCACTATTTACACACTTGATTGGCGTGCGTACGTCACGCTGCAACTGTTCCGCAAGAGCCAAGGTCAAGAGCCATCAGTAGCAGTGTAGCACGAAAGTACCAGCTGGGCCACTGGCCGTGCCGTGCCCCACGACTACACGTGTTGCGCCGCCGGAGCGCCGGCGGTGCGTGCAGATGCCGTGCGCGGCAATGGCGACACGGAGTGCTCGGCCGGTAGGGTTCACTGACGGTACTTACGCCGTCGCTTCCTTTCGCACCGGACGACAGTGTGTCGGCCAATGTAGGGTACGTTCCAGCTAGACCTGGCGATCAAGTCCGTGTACGTCTCCGTGCCTATAAAATCCACGCATCCCTCTCACTGAACTTCTTCGCTCACCAGCTAAGCCCCTGCAGCACACACTGCTGCTTTAATATTTTTCTGAGGATACTATATTAGCTAGAGTTTACAATGGCGCCGCGCTCTTACTGCAGCCTCGCGACGCTCTTTGTCGTCGTCTTCCTACCGTGGCTGCCGGACGCCGCCGAGGCGACGCCGTGGTTCTGGTGGCCACCGAGCGGCGGCGGCGACGACTCCTACTGCCTGAGCTGGCGCGTGATGGTGGAGGCCAACAACGCCAAGGGGTGGCGCACGGTGCCGGCGCCCTGCGTCGGCTACGTCCGGGCCTACATGGCGGCCTGGGGAGGCCAGTACGGCCGCGACGTCGCCGCCGTGGCCGGCCAGGCCGCCGCATACGCCGCCGAGATCGCGCCCGCCGCCGCCGCCGACGGGCTCGACGCCTGGGTCTTGGACGTCGACGACACCTGCCTCTCCAACCAGCCCTACTACCAGGTCAAGCAGTTCGGGTACGTCGTCCCTGCACGATCAATGCATGCATCATCGTAACAAATTAAAATGATTTTAGGTGTAGGGTAACGTAACTTGGCTTTTGAATAATAATCCTGCGCGCGGCATGCCATGCAGGCCGTATGATCCGGTGGCGTTTAGGATGTGGGCGAGCAGAGGGATCTGCCCGGGGATACCTGCCATGCAGTGGCTGTTCCAGACGCTCAAAGCCAGAGGGTTCAGGGTCTTCCTTGTGACCGGGAGGGATGAGGAGACCCTGGGCTCCAGCACCGTCGCCAATCTCAACGCGGCAGGGTTCTCGGGGTACGACCGCCTCATCATGAGGTACGTTACTCCTATTGATCATCCGGACCTGACAGGGGAAAAAGTGCAGTTTTTTTTTCTTTTTCCTTTTTATTATATGTCTTGACGACGAGTACTTGTCAGGGGGAAAAGGTGTAAAAATAGCAAAGCATTGCCGATGTTAGATACTTGGGCCAGCCCATGAAAAGTCTGATCCATTTCATGTCCAGCCCAATACCGGCAATACACACCTACATAGGTGTTTTTCCCCGAACGCACAAGACAACGCAAGCTTCTATTGATATTGGTGAAAATACAATACTGCAACCTAGGATGCTATATGCAGGAAAAGATAAAAATAAAAAATAAGTAGCCAATACGCATTCAGTTGGATTGGGACATCAACACGGATAGCACTCAACTCAAAACCGCCATAGCCGACCGATTGGCTTGGGACATTAACACGACCGTACCTTACTCGGCAACCCTACGTTGTTTTTCTAGCGAGTAGTATAAAGCGCAGTTGCGATTTTCTCCATGCGTTTTTCCAATTTCATGATTTTTTACCATGACCCTTTTAAATAGAAGGCATTATTTGCCCCTATTTTTAACACGGTTAGATGGAGCATGATAAACGGATTAAAGAATATTGATGGAAACTAAGAAAGTATCACTCTCTCTCTCTCTCCCTCTCTCTATAACATTATCCGCATCCCTCTCTCCCACATGCCGGTTCTTAGAGGAGCTTGAGCCAGCCCTGGCATTAGGCTATCTCCAACAATAAAGACCTAAACACAACACCCATTCTCTTATTTGGATCACGCAGAGGGAACAAATGGGAATATAAAATAAACCAAACTCCAACAGGCAACCCAAATCCCCACCACGCCGCCCTCTGTGTCCTCTCTGCACACGTGTCAGCAGTCCACTCAGAGAAGCTTTGCGTCTTGAGGAGTGAGGCAACCCAATTTTGCATCTCGTGGAGGCCAACACCCAAAATGTGTTTTTCATCTGCGTCACCGGTTGGAAGAGAAATTTGGCTACCCAAAACACTGTGGAGCACCCAAAATGGGTATATGCGTCCCACTGTTGGAGACAACCTTAGACGCTAGTGAGGATAGTCGCAGTGCCTAAACCGTGGCCGCAGGGGCCTTTCTGACAGTGATGGAGAGTAGAAGGCAGCCTTTTCTCTTTTTGTTTTTTCTCGAAGTGCAATTTATAATATGCTCTCTACTCCTTGATTTATCCTCACATTTTCATTCTGAAATAAAAAACACCATTTCCCCATTTTTAACACCATTAGCTAGAGTCAGGATAAATGACTTAAAAATATCAATTAATGAAAATAAAAGAAAAAGGCCACGTTCTCTCCCTAACCTTATCTACAATCTCCCTTGAGCTTTATCTTTATGAGCCGTCGGGTCGGCATCCAACGCCGCACAGCGGCCAGCCGCCCCACAGTCCTAACGGCCGCTGATTAAGCCATGCACGATGATACCGATCAGCACAATTAAGCTTTATCTAGAGTCCCGCCGGCGCGGGGACGTGTATCAGCACAATTAAGCCATGCATCACGATGATTTGATACCGATGGATGTTATGGTGATTTGCAGGGGCGCGGAGCAGCTGGGGCAGAGCTCGGTGGCGTTCAAGTCGGCGGCGCGGAAGCGGCTGGCGGCGGAGGGGTACCGGCTCCGCGGCAACGTGGGTGACCAGTGGAGCGACCTGCAGGGGGGCTGCGTCGGCGACCGCGTCTTCAAAGTGCCCAACCCCATGTACTTCGTCCCATGACGTCCTTGTCATCGTCACAAATCAAAAGGACGATGATTCTCTTCCTTTAATTGTCCGGCCGGTAGAGAGCTAGCTGAGGATTGATGGATCGAGGGACATGTGCTGCTGGGGTTGGTTGTTGATTGATCGACGGAATCAGCAAGGAGGATTTGGTTTGATCTGATCCGGCCTAACTGCATGCGCTCAGTACCATCCCCTCTGTCTGTCTCATACTACTACCCTTTGGCTCCATCCGTGGAAAGCAAAGCAAAGCATGGCTCTCCGGGCGGCCTGCTCCGATCGATCCGGATATATATCGTTTGGCGCGCGGAACGGAACCCTGCCGGCCCCTGCGCGTGATCACAACCACGTCCGTTCCGATCATCCATCTCAGGCACGCACGGCACGTTGTTCCTGCGTTAGCTAGCTTGCTTGTGTCTCGCACACGTACGAACTGAAACCCCCACTCATCTCTATCATCAGCCAGCCATATATACTTGACACACAACACAAGACAGATAGAAGATCGATCACAACAAGCAAGAAGCTAGCTAAGCTAAGAGGATATATGATGGAGTGCTACTACTGCTTCTGCTTGGTGGTGGTCGGGGCTTGCACTCTGGCGGCGGTGTACGTGTACCAGGCGCTGTGGTTGGCGCCGGAGCGGCTGCGCGCGGCGCTGCGAGCGCAGGGCGTCGCCGGGCCGCGCCCCTCATTCCCCTACGGCAACCGCGCCCACATCAGGCAGGCCTTCCTCCACCCCCGCGCCGCCGCCGGAGGCAGCAGCATCGTGCACGACTACCGCCCCGCCCTGTTCCCCCACTACGACAAGTGGAGGAAAGAGTACGGTACGCGCCGCCGCTATCTCTCTCCCCGGATTATTATGTGATGACGATCGATAAAACTCACCACCAACCCTAGCATGCATCTCCAAATTAAACCCTGACAGCTGGTTTCGATCCATTATTACCTTGGCAGCTTGCTTCCATTCAACCTTGCGCGGCAATAGCTAGTTTTTTTTAATTAATTATAGACTTGATTAACTGTGCATAAAGCAACAGCTAGCGGGATGGCGACATCATCCGATCCGATTCCAATAAGCTGTGTCCTGTCCTGCCCCTAGAGGCATTGAACAGTAACCTGCTGGCTGATATATATGAACGATCGCAACGCAGAAAGCAGCAATGATTCAACAGTTGCCACCACACGGAACTATTCCGGCTACACTAGTAGCTCCTACCTAGATTGGTTCTATATACATGCTTTTCACGCGGGAATATGATGGCCATCTGTCCCAAGTAAAATAAAGCAGTGAAACAATAATTTAAGGACAGAGGATGTAGATGTTCAGTCAGAGCTAGCTTTGTCTGTCGTCCGGATCCCCGTTTCCACTTCAAAGAATATATGCGCTCTCTCTCTCTGTCTCTCTCTAAAACAAAATACTGCTGCGTAAATGATATCGCTCTAGCTAAGCGGATCGATTAAATTAAACTGATGCATATATCCCTCCTCCTTTGAAGTTTTTATCCTTTTACCACTTGCGTACTGCGAATAGTAGTGTTTCTCTTTCTTTGCCATCAGAATCCGATCACTGATTGTTCTTCGTTGGAGTGACTAGCGAGGCAAATAATAATATAATTGCACAGCACGCGCGTCATGGAGCAAATGCTACGATAATGCGTAGGAGAGGTAGAGCTGTTCATTCCCTCGGTTAATAGCAAAAGGCCACGAATTTGACAGATGCATATAACGAACGAACTCGGTTTATCGCCAAGCCAGTGCCATTCTTTTCAGATTCCCGTGAAATGAAATGACTATTAGTCAATGCCTGTTCCGATGGCTGCCGGTCGATGGTGGATTTCTTTCTCCTAGTGCATGCCCTGCCATCATTCTTCGCCGCGCCGGTGTTAGTGCTTCTGCAGTTGTGCCAATGCCCATCGGAAGCTCGGCGCAGCAAGCATCAACTGACCGCCGACCATCTGATCACCGTTGGCCTTGCCAGCATCTATCTGTCCACATCGCAGCAGGCAGGATCACCTGCGAATAGATGGGTCTCCGGCCTGACAAAAGAAACGATTTGATCTGATCCACTCGGCCGCCCACAAGCGACAAAACAAAAAGGGCGCTCGCTTCCTCTCGTCCTCCATCCACGGAAAGTGAGGCGCAGAGATCGCAGCAGCGCCTTGTCGCCATTGCCAAAAGTTGCAGTACTTGCCGATGCCCACAGCATCACGCGCCCATGCCTGCTCTGCTCTGATGATCTCTCTGTCAAGTGTCAGCCGTCATGTCAAACGCACAACGCGCCAACAACTGATGATCATCCGCTGATGCATCATCAGATTCGTCGTAGAGTAGGTGTAGACCATCAAGTGAACTGGAGGAGGTTAATTAATTTCATGAATAAATGAATAATGCATGATCCGTCCGTCTGGTTACTAATGACGATTACATTGAATTTTGTGTTCGTACTGCATGCACGCAGGCCCGATGTTCACCTACACGATCGGGAACATGGTGTTCCTGCACGCGAGCCGGGCGGACGTGGTCCGGGACCTCGGCCTCTGCGTGTCGCCGCTGGACCTCGGCAAGAGCTCCTACATGAAGGTGACGCACCGCCCGCTCTTCGGCGACGGCATCCTCAAGTCCAGCGGCGAGGCGTGGGCGTACCAGCGCAGACTCATCGCGCCCGAGTTCTTCCCCGACAAGGTCCGGGCCATGGTGGACCTCATGGTCGCCTCGGCCACGGCGCTCGTGGACTCGTGGGAGGCCAGGATTCTTAGTTGTAATAATGGAGGCGACGACGGCTTGGAGCTCAAGGTCGACGACGATCTCCGGGCCTACTCCGCCGACGTGATCTCCAAGACGTGCTTCGGGAGCAGCTACGTCAGAGGGAAAGAGATCTTTGCGTTGATCAGGGAGCTGCAGAAGACGGTGTCCAAGCCCAACCTGATGGCAGAGATGACCGGCCTCACCTTCCTCCCGACGAGGACCAACCGGGCGGCATGGAGGCTCAACCGGCAGGTGCGCAAGCTCGTCCTGGACGTCGTCAGGGAGACGAGCGTCGGGGGCGACAGGACGACCAATCTGCTGGGCGCCATGCTCCGCAGCGCCGCGGCGAGCTCCGGCGGTCGGGCCGCCGCGGAGGACTTGATCGTGGACAACTGCAAGAACATCTATTTCGCCGGGTACGAGACCACGGCGGTGACCTCCGCCTGGTGCATGATGCTCCTCGCGCTTCACCCCGAGTGGCAGGCTCGGGTGCACCACGAGGCGCGCCGGGCGTTCGCCGCCGCCGCACCGCCGGACTTCACGTCTCTGCACAAGATGAAAGAGGCCAGTTTTACATACCTACAGTAGCATGCATGACCGTACGCGCTCTCGTCTGACCTGATCTGGTGTCGAACGTTGCAGCTGGCGATGGTTATCCAGGAGACGCTGCGGCTGTACCCGGCGGGGTCGGTGGTGTCGCGGCAGGCGCTGCGCGGCGTGACGCTCGGCGGCGTGCACGTGCCGGCCGGGGTGAACATCTACGTGCCGGTGTCGACGGTGCACCTGGACCCGGGGCTGTGGGGCGCCGACGCGGGGGAGTTCCGCCCGGAGCGCTTCGCGGCGGGGGGCAAAGCGCCGCCGCCGCACGCCTACCTCCCCTTCGGCGCCGGCGCGCGCACCTGCCTCGGCCAGACCTTCGCCATGGCCGAGCTCAAGGTCCTCCTGGCGCTCGTTGTCTCTAGGTTTCAGCTCACCCTGTCGCCGGCGTACGTGCACTCGCCGGCGCTCAGGCTCATCGTCGAGCCGGAGTACGGCGTGCGCCTCGTGCTCAGGAGAGCGTCCCGCAGCCCAGGTGCTAGCTGGGCCTGATGCCGCGCTCGTTTCTTCCATATGGGGATGGGCCGCTTTGACATGGATATTTCGGCCCAATTATTAATAACCGCGATCGCGGCCATTGCGCTGTAGAAATTGGATTGTTGTAGGAGATTTTTCAGGTCGATGTTGCATTCAGCTGTAAATATAATTAATTTGGCGCATGCATTCAAGCTAGTCCTTGCTGCGATCTGCAAGCATGGGCTAGGCACTTCCAATCTGAACTTCAGATTCTGAAGGCAGCATATCCTGGCGTCTGAATGGCCACACTTTGTTTTTGTCCCCTGCTTGCGCGCCATACTTAAAGGTATGGCTATAACTATAAGCATATATGTTTACAGATGAGCCAGGATTAGGTGCAGCAGATAATGTGGCTGTAATTGGATGTTCTAGACACTAGGTAGTACAGAGACATGCCTATTTCATGGCGAACGAGACAATGACAGCGACGTGAGCTAAACGACCAATGCTCATCTGCTCCTATCACATTCACGGGTTCTGCAGACAAATCATGCCACGAAGGCATAATGATTTTCTCATTCGTTTCTGCTAACCGATTCGGCAGCCAACTCGTCGTCATCCATCCAAGCAAGGCATAAAAATTGGCGTAGGTAGAGAACAACCTCTTTTCTTGCTCATCGAGCGTGAAGGAAAAAAATGTATGTATTCTGTCGTAAAGTTTCTGAAGAAAAAAGCTCGATTCCAAAACGACGAACATGACCTGAAACTTGGAACGTAACGCAACCTCATAGAGCTCGATAATCTTCACGCTGAAGGCTGTTAGTTATGGCCCGGTCGCCTAACATGTTCGGTATAGGAATAGAGACTACGATGCGATAGATGTCCCATGTTTCAATGCATTTTTTGAGCTGAAAAAGGAAGGTATCCGAGTTGTTGCTTAAAGATGGGGCCGGGAGGCCAATGTGCAATCGCTTCACTAGTTTCCTCGCTGGTACAGACACAGGAGGAAATGCTCTGAAACTGATCTGCAATGTTCCGCCTGTGCATATCGAGCGGTATGTAGCCCGTGAAAAAACGACCAATATGCTGCAACTGCTGTAAGATACTGTACCGCGATAAGTCTGCATATACCGTATGGTCACCGGTCTGAAGATTTTGTGAGGGAGGGAGTGCTAGAGAAACTGAAGCATCTCCATACTATACGGTGACCGGATGGATGAGCAGCAGAGAAAGGCAGTCAAGGATTAAACCCGACCGAATTGCGTGGTTGGTGTGTGTGGAAAAGATTCATCAAGGAAAACGACATCGGACTTGAGGCATCTCAGTGTGCTCTAGAGTCGTGATCACCGGTCTCGCAGTCGATAGGATTACGATGGAGACATGCATGGGCACACGTTTTGTGGAGCGCCCTCCCTCGGCATGTGCGAGTGCAACAAAGCTTGTTCACTCAGTACTCGTTTCCTGACCGGCCCAGACACGGAGCGTGTGATCATGATTAAATGGAAAGATGCATGGTTTGGTAGGCGATCAATTTTAATTTCCTGGCAGGGAGTGAGGGGCATTGGGACGAGACGAAAGACAAGGCAAGTTCAGTGCCGCAGGGCAATGAATTTGGTCCGCGTCCACCGGACGCGCTCGTCCCATCGCCAAAAAGGAGGCCTCATGCCAATGCCTGCTATAAACAGCCAAAGCTCTCCGTCCTCGCGCTCCCCGCGTCGTCGAGCTCCCGAGATAAATTCTGTCATAGCCAATTCACCACCAACAACAAGAAACCAAGAAGGTCATTCATGGCGGAGCAGGGGGCCGTGGTGGTGAAGCCTGCGCTGGCCAAGGGCACGCCGTCGGCGTCGTTCCGGCTGCGCAACGGGAGCCTGAACGCGGTGCGTCTGCGGCGGGTGTTCGACCTGTTCGACCGCAACGGTGACGGCGAGATCACGGTGGACGAGCTGGCGCAGGCGCTGGACGCGCTGGGCCTCGACGCCGACCGCGCCAGCCTGGCCTCCACCGTGGGCGCCTACGTGCCCGACGGCGCCGCGGGGCTCCGCTTCGAGAACTTCGACGCGCTCCACCGCGCGCTCGGCGACGCCTTCTTCGGCGCGCTGGCCGACCAGGACGACGCCGCCGGCGAAGGGGCGGGCAAGGAGGAGGACGAGGAGGAGATGCGCGAGGCCTTCAAGGTCTTCGACGTCGACGGCGACGGCTTCATCTCCGCCGCCGAGCTGCAGGAGGTGCTCAAGAAGCTCGGCCTCCCCGAGGCCAGCAGCTTGGCCAACGTCAGGGAGATGATCTGCAACGTCGACCGCGACAGCGACGGACGCGTCGACTTCAGCGAGTTCAAGTGCATGATGCAGGGGATCACAGTCTGGGGCGCATGATCGATCCTCGACATGGGCAACAGCCATGGATGAAGAAGAAAGAGATGGCAACATACTGTACCTTGAGTAGTAGTAAGTAGGTTTGGTTCCTAATTGCTTTTTCAGCACAGCAGGCTCCTTAATCAATTATTTCTCCCTCCCAGTCCCAGGCACTACTGTACGTACGATCTTGATTATCTACTCCGATCCGTAGTAGTTGGCTCTCAGAATGCAGGGCCTCATCTCTGTCCTGTGGCTCTGATGCATTCCTAATTCATGACCTGTAGTTGTTGTACATGTGCTGCTGTTTGTTTTCTTCTCTTGTCGTTCACTGATCGAGTGGTGATGCATATCCATGCCCTCTGCCTGAATGTCTGTCCCGTAGCCATTCCATGACATTGCTAATTCGGTTTCTCCCCGTGATACAACTGACGGCACACGCCCAACGCCCGCCATGGCCACCGAGAAATGTCGCGTCGCGTAGCGTAAAAATGGAGGCAGTTTCTTTTTCGGAGAAGAGAGAGGCTCGGAGCAAAGAGCAAGAGAACACTATGGGCTGTACTGGGCCAAGTAGCCCAGCCTGGACGTTTTTTTGGGCTGATGTGGGCCCTCTTTGGGTGGTGCTGTGTCTGCGCGGCACTCGGACTGTGGGATTGGCTTCGATCAGGCCGATTTTATATTTGGGCCTTCTATTGAATGAACGTGCAACCCAACGTACGTGATTGCCTGCAAACCGGATTGGCTTTGACGATGATTGAGTCAGAGCTAATCTCTGCTCCAAGTTAGCATAACGTGCAGACGTAGTTTATAACGTGGACAACAGGTATTGCCGACGTCCTTATCCCCCGGGAGCTACAAGTAACGTACGTGTTGATAAGCCGAACCAACGGCCCGTATCACGCATATTGACCCTGCGCTCCATCAGCGAGCACAATGCTGGCACGTCCTCTAACATCGTGATCTGATCTTGCTCAATCTTGATCCAGAGTGTTGGCTTCATCTTCCGAAATACTACCTCGCTGTTCAAACATTTTTTTTTTGTCACTATCACGACGGCCAGATTCAAAGCTCTCCGCTCCACGCTTTGTGTAACCAAAGTCAAAAGAAACATATCCAATTTCTCAAACGTTAATCAGTGCATGTAGATTCAACAAACACTTGATCCAAGGTCTTGAACGTCTGACTCCATGTCCGCAGGCATGCTTACTTTGCCATACTATATTCTCGATGGGGCCAAAGCTCAATGATTTAAGCAGCCACAAAGTAAAACTCATTGACGATGAAGGACTAGTAACGAGTTCACGGAATGCCCGTAACAATTACATGGTGCATAGCTTCATGTGGGCAAAACTCCTATAGCAAAACCTTTTCTTTTTTCGTTGTATGGAACCATTTCTTCTCAACTTTCTCTGTAAGAAAAAATTCACTATTAGCCATAGCAGGAATCACTCGGTGAGTCCCTGTCAACGAATTTCTAAACCAAAGAGTGACTGATGAGCTAGCAAAGAAAGGACTAACCTAACACCACTCCATTTGGAGGCCAACAAGGATAACGGTGAGCCTCATAATGAATGTGGTGTGAGTGATGCAGTGCACCGTCACTCGACCATGTCCTGATTCCTGAACTCCTGATCGCTTCGCTGGCCCACCTGCCAGGCCAATGAGCCCAATCAAAGTCAACCGGTCTCCCACGATCGCGACCGACGGCGATGCGCCCAGGATCCAACGGCCCAGATCTCTCCGATACCATCCCCTCTTCTGCCTTTAACTCCATGCCATTTTGTTTTTTCACACGAACCCAACATCGCGAGTCCCTCGTGAAGTCGCGAGGGAAAAGAGTGGGCGAAGAAGAGGGGGAAAAAAAAAACTTAATTCGAGACGCCCGCACACAAAATCCAAACCCAAACCCTCGGCGAGGACGCCACCGTGGCGACGGCGATGGCGACAGCGGCGGCGGATGCGGCGGGGCTGGTCCCCGCCGGCCCCGGCGACCTGGAGAGGAGGGTGATGGCGGCCGTCAAGGCGTCGGAGGCGCGCGGGGACCCGCCGCTGCTGCGGGCGGTGGAGCTGGCCCGCGTCGTCGCCGGGATCCCCAGCGCCGACCTGGCGGGGATCCTCGTCTCCAACCTCTGCTTCACGCACAACTCGCCCTCGCTCTGGAAGCTCGTGGGCCAGGCCGTCGCCTCCCGCCTCCTCTGCCCGCTCCATGTGCTCGCGCTCCTCACCCCCAGGTACTTCCACGGTTCCGTGCCTGCGCGAGTTGAATTGGTTGGTGCTCGGCGAGTGATTTCTTCGACGGTTTTGTTGCAGGGTGCTACCGCAGCGTCGAGCGCAGCCCGAGGCGTACCGGCTCTACCTGGAGCTCATGAAGTGTAACGTAACGTCCTCCTGGTTGTCTATAGAGGCAGGCCCCAATCGTGACAAGTAAGACCTCAGCTATGAAATGTGCTACCACTAGACGCGATCTAGTTGCAGCACTACTAACTACGACACTATCTAGTCCCCCAGTTAGAGGTCTTTTCTTGTGCATAACATTGTGTAGATTTAGTGCCACACATGAAAAGTATAAGCTATGATTTTACTTCTCGGCAAGCTGTGTGTTTGAACCTTGCATTGCACTTCTCAGTGTCAGCGTTTCGGAAACTCATACTCAAGTTTTCTTTCAGATTTTTCAGCTACACTCTCAATTCCATTGAGATGCATGTATGCTCCTCAATAAAAATGTACAGTTAATCTGACATATACAACATGAGGTTTAGTTACATGTTTAAGATTGATCCACAGTGGCAATTGCTTTACGTTAAGGCCTTTTTAGTTATTGTTTTTATAGTTATATCAAAACTTATGCTCATATGTGGATAGCAGTCTTAACACATTTAGTAACGTCTGTATTCTTATCTTACTTATCTCCGTAGGGTTTGACGCCACTGCAACTTCACTCTTGCCTGTTTTATCTCCCTCTTTGTGTTTTCTGATTTCGTAATTCAGCAGAGTAATACGATCTATTAATAAGTGCTTGAATGCTCATATGTGGTTACTGTACTTCCCCAGGATAACAAAGTCCATTGCCGATGCTTTGCAACTATCAAACACTTACGGATTTTGTGGAACGGAATTTGGACATGTTGTCATTATGTTTGTGTTGGTTGTTGTCACCAAACTGATTGATAGCATACTTGAGGATTGTGGCTTTCCGTCTGGGATGGCAGAAGGGCAAGAGCGTGCATATGCCATTGAAGGGCCACAGCCTATGGATGTAGATGTCAAAAGGGTCTCTACGGAGAACCAAAATGAGCATCGTGAACAGTTACGCCGGAAGAACACTGTCATGGCTTTGGATGTGTTGCATATGGTGGTTGCTGATAGAAAGATTCAATCATTTCTGCGCTTGATATTCCTGAACATGTATATTTCTCTTAACCCTTTTCCAGTTGTTCTATGGATTGTATGATATAAATGTCAAGGGTGTGACTTTTGTCTATGTATTACCCTATTGATAACTTTTAACTTATACTGGTTGCAACTGAGGGTGAAATTGATTGCAGAACATCAGCCCAGTCGTTACAAGTGGAATCAAGCCGTTTTAAGTGCAGCCAACCTTATTAACAACATGTTGATAGTGAAGATGTTCATATCCATGATTTTAGTCTTGCCTTTTTGTAAAGCTTTATACTTTGGAATATTGTTGGGTACTTCGGCTACCATATATGAATATCATTCTCACTTGTAGTTTTACTGCGATATATAAAAGGGTAGGAATAGGATTAGTGAAGATTTTTACATCCACGATTTCAGTCTTGCCTTCTTGTCAATCATTATACTTGAAAATTTGTTGGGTAGTTTGGCTACCGTGTATGTTTATTATTCTCTTTTACAGTTTTATTACTGCGATATATATAAGGGTAGTTTTGCTGTGGTTTTGTACTTTCTGTGTAGCTAATAATCAACCTTACAAATGTGCTAATGAGGAAACTTTTCTAGGTTAGGCCTGAAAAGTTCAGTGCTCTAAACCAGAGGTTGAGCTCTATTGAAGCTCACAAGGTGGCCTTGGAGAATCTATTGCCTTCTGGACACAAAATTAATGACTTGTTAATAGATATCCGGAGAGTTTGCAATGCGGACTATCAACCAAATAACAAACGGATCGTGGACGTTCTTGGTAATATGAGATCTGGTGGCTCCCTGCTGGGCCAAGTTACTGGAGCTGGGAGGGCTGCCTGCTGGATAATATTTGACATTTATGTGGAAAATGCAATTGACGGCAAGCATCTAAGTGGTATATCAGCTATCGAGGTTATAAAAGGTACTGCCTGACTACTACTTTAGATGACTATAAGACAAGTGTACATGTTGGTTCAACTATGTAAATAAAAATGACCAATGAGTTTGCATTTGCAATAAAAATATTCAGGTCATGCTATCAGTTTTTTTTTTCTTTTTCTTTTTTCTTTACTAATGCCCTGTTTCTCTTATTCAGAAATGACGAAGACACTGCAAGTACTCAATGAGGCAAGCTGGCAGGAGACATTTAAAGCTCTTTGGATTTCTGCCCTTCGTCTCGTACAGCGGGTGAATAGACCTTTTTTATGATAACGATCAATTACATGTATTTGCTTCAATATGAGTTTCTTACTTGCAATTGTTGTAACTAGGCTAGAGAACCTCTTGAAGGACCAATTCCTCATCTCGATGCGAGGTTATGCATGTTGTTAGCTCTTATACCATTATCAGTTACTGCAATTCTTAAAGAAGAAAGTGATATGCTTGGTGCTGAAGGAAGCAGAATTCTTCCACGAAGACAAGGGCTGATATCTTCTCTCCAGGATCTGATCCAATATTCAGGACTTCTTGTACCACCTTCATCAGTGGTGAATGCAGCTAATGCTGCCGCCTCAAAAGCGGCAATATTTAAGGCCAACTATAATGCTGGGGCTGGTAACTCTAGCATGATGATCCAGACTGACTCTTCGACGAAAGCTGGTACTTACACTATTCATATTCCAGTTAGTAGTTATCATATTGGATAACAAAGTAGAGATTACACTGCATGATAAATGCTTGGTTTTATAATTTCCTTGGTCTCTACTAGTTGGGTCCCCATGATACCAATTTTTGTTACCATATCGCATGCTAGCTATTCTTGGAACATTTATGTCCTTATTTCTTCACTATTCTCTTATTCATAGGTGATGTAATAATTTGGTTGTCCATTATTTTACCATTTTTAAATTTTATTTAACATCTATCATTTTTCAGTTGGGAACATGCTCCATCTTATTATTGAGGCCTGTATATCGCGAAGTTTGATTGATACATCTGCTTATTTGTGGCCTGTTTACGTTGTATCATCTGGGCCTTTGAAAGATACAACTTTACCCCAAGAATCCCCCTGGTTAAACTTTATTAAAGGGGCTCCACTTTCTGGTCCACTTATTGATGCTCTGGTCGCTACTCCTGCTTCAAGGTGTGTTAAGATATATTCGCAATTGGTACAGGAATTGTAATGGTTGTTCATTTCTATTCCTTGAATGGCAAGGGGAACGTCCGTCATTATTAAGAAGAAAAAAAAATAGTAAAATTCAAAAGGGGAAAAAGTTCCAACAGGACCCTGACACACACCCACACACAATGAATACACACTCTAATGATCAGTATGACTTCAACAGTTTGTTCTTAACGACATCTCTTTAAAATAAAACATTACTACAGTTTGCTGGGTTACATCGTGTACTCTAGAGCAGCATTCGTCAAAACGGGATTAAAAGCAGATGCACTCAGAGAGCACGCAAGTGAAATTAGCTACCCTGATTGACCTTGATTTAAGTTTGAATCTGGTTGAGACGTTCTGTTCCTTTGTGTCCCTTTTTTTTTTCCTTTCCTTTTTGCTTTCACTGCTGTAACCACGTTGTTCCTGTCTTCATCTGGAATCTGTTTGTTTCTTCAGTGTTGGAGAATTGAACAAATTATACAACATAGCAGTAAATGGTTCAGAAGAAGAAAAAACAGCAGCTGCAAAGATTCTTTGTGGCGCATCACTTGTCCGTGGCTGGAACATTCAGGTACCTTGATCTACAGTTGTACACCAACATTGTGTGGAGCTCCATGCTGTTTACATTACCATGCCCCGTATTTTTTAAAGGCGTACTTTGTTTCTTTAGACAAGCTTTTACCGACGATGACTCAGTAATTTAATATTTCATTTGTGCGATACAAAATTATAATCATGATAAGTATTTTTTAAACATGAATCTAATATCATCACTTTTGTGTATGTATGAATATAATAATTGTTGGCCAAAGGTTTGTACTAATGAAAGGAAAGACGCCTTGTAATCTTAAATGGAGGGAGTATTTTTTAGGTGAATCAATCTGACAATGCAGTAGTGCATTTGACTTCTTCATACTCAATAAAAGGGTGCTTCCGCTATTTACTTTGTACTTTTTTGGATGGAACTTATGAAATGTTGAACCTTGGGCTGTCAGCATAGCTGAAAGCTTACTTTCACCATTGTCTGTTAGCCAATGCACGTGAGAATAGTCCCAAAAATCTTCAGAAATGTATGGATATAGGACATGTTAGCATATGATCACTTTCAAAATTATGGAGACGCAAGTTAGTAGTACCATAAGCCCTATAAGAAAACATCACATTTATATTACAAAATCTCCATAAACAAATTCTTCTGCACATTTGGTACCATGTTCTATGCCTTTTTTTTTTCTTCATTGAGGTCATGCTCGTGCATGAAAAAAATATGGTGTTGCTCAGATTATCATTGCTCCAGGAACATTTTTTTTTCTATAAGTATTCTTTAAGATTTCAATATTTTTTCAGGAACATGTGGTTGGTATGGTTGTCAAGCTATTGTCAGCTTCTTTGCCCTCAGATTCATCAGCATCAACACCTGGGAGCATGAACCACTACCTTGCTCAGATGTCTACATTAAATGAAATCTTGCTTGGTGTGTCTTATGGTGATGCCATTCACATTCTTTCGTTGTATGGAATGGTAAGGAAAAATGCATGAGAACTTGCTTGTGCTGTTTATTTGTCTGTGCAATCTGTTATAGATTAAACTAGGCAGCTGTTTTTGCTTACTTCTATTCAGAACTGATCTTCACCACTAAAATCGTGCTTTATTTTGCTTCCTGAAAAAAAAGGCTTTTTATTTGTTTCGTTGTCATCAAGGAAAATAGTGCCATCACATCATTAGCCAGGATGCCAATATATTAGTGTATCCCTATACAACTGCTCTCCATACACTTTTTTTTTTAATACATTCACTTTTCTGTTGGTCTTAAGAGATAAGGCATACTTTTGTTTCTTCTACGGCACAGTTTAAAGTAAAGCTACTATAGCGGCAGCCCCTTGCCCTCATGTTTAATAGTATTTGGTGTTAGCATTTTATTTGGCTGTAGCAACTATCCCTTGCTTCACCTTCACTAACATTTGATGAGGGCTCTAGGCTCATTAACCAAAAGGTGCACTGTTATGGTTGGTGATGTGGGGAGGAGAAAGCTGAGAGGGTTGAGGGAGCTGGATCACCGGCCGGGGGCCTCTGCCCACGGCCGAGCAAGAGGAAGGTTTTTTCTTCTAATTTCTTGCCTTGCCTGAATCAATTAATAACTTGTCTGGCATTATATATCCCTGCCCTAGTACACGTGAGCTAACAAACTAACAAACTCATGTAACCAATCTGACCTATAGGAAATGTCCTGACAAACTACTTGACAAATGCATCTGTTCTCATCTTGCTGCCGTGGTCCATGTATGGCCGGCCAGCCAGCCGCTATGGCATGCACATGTAATTTTATGTGCTTTTGGAACTATTTGGTACCTTGCCAGAACTATCCTGCATGAAGCACTAAATGTAAGCATTTTCATGAAATGGGCATATGATTATTACTGTTTTTATGCCTTATAGTAATGCTACCTGCAGCTTTACACATTTATAAACATGATTGCACTGTTTTGTATCCTGAATTTAAGAAAATTCTTATTTGATACAGGTTCCAGATGTTGCTGCAGCTTTGATGCCACTATGTGAAGCTTTTGGGTCGATAGCACCCCCACCTAACCACAAGTCTACCATACTTGGTGAAACATCTGTTTATTCGGTCTTTTCTTGCGCATTTCTTTGCCTTCTTCGCTTGTGGAAGTTTTATAAGCCTCCTCAAGAGTACTGTCTTGCTGGTCGTGGAGGCTCAGTAAGGCTGGAACTTACTCTGGACTATCTGTTGCTGATGCGTAATAACCGTATTGAGTTCCCAAATTCATCTGCCCCTAGTAGGGATTCTTACAACAACATGGGCTCAGTCAATGAGGTATCGGCCCAACAGGTTTATATTGATTCTTTTCCGAAGTTAAGGGCTTGGTATTTCCAGAATCAAGCTTGCATAGCCTCTACCCTTTCTGGTCTTTGCAATAAAAACCCTGTCCATCAAGTCGCAAACAAAATTTTGAGTATGATTTGCCGAAAAATGAATAAAGGTGGGGTATCATCTAGTAATCTTTCATCCACTTCTAGTGGTAGTGTTAGTGGTTCTTCTGTAAATGCATCAGATGACTCTTTCCAAAGGCCTGCAGTTCCTGCATGGGAATTTTTAGAAGCTGTTCCTTTTGTCCTTGAAGCTGTTCTTACAGCATGTGCTCATGGGCGGCTTTCCAGCCGAGACTTGACTACGAGTGAGTAATCTTTGTTTTTCATCTCAATGCATTCCAGTGACTCCCTATACTCTTATGGGGGGCAGTTGTTAATCTCATTATGCTTGCTAATGTGCTACTGTACTACAGGCTTAAGGGATCTCGTGGACTTTTTGCCTGCTTCTCTTGCTGCGATTGTTAGCTACTTCTCAGCGGAAATTACACGAGGAATCTGGAAACCTGTCCCAATGAATGGAATTGAATGGCCTAGCCCTGGTGCTTCTCTTCATTCCGTCGAAGCTGAAGTAAAAGAAATTCTTGCATCTGCTGGTGTTCAGATTCACAGCTGCTATCCACGTATGATCTGCATTCTGTTCTTGCACATCAATTAACTGCACTGGTTCATAATATTGCATGTGTCAGTACCTTCATTCCACTTATGCTGTCATATAAAGTGTAAGTACTATTCTTTCAGGTGGTGTGCCGCCAATGCTTCCTTTGCCGATGGCTGCGCTTGTCAGCTTGACAATTACGTTTAAGTTAGACAGGAGTTTGGACTACATTCAAGGAGTCATTGGACAAGCACTAGAGAACTGTGCAGGGGGGAGTTCCTGGCCCAGCATGCCCATTATTGGGGCATTGTGGACACAGAAAGTGCGAAGATGGCATGATTTCATCATCCTCTCTTGTTTACGTTCTCCATTCGGCAGAGACAAAGATGCGGTTGCACAGCTCATCCAAAGTTGCTTCTCGTCCTTTCTGCAGTCGGCATCCAATGGTTCTGACATAACTGCAAATCGTGGAGTCGGGGCTTTACTAGGGGATTCGATCACGAATCATGGTCTGAGGCTTCCAATGGCACCTGGTTTCATCTACCTGAGAACATGTCGAACATTCCATGACACTTACTTTGTCAGTGAAGTGATCCTCAAGCAAGTAATCGAGTGGTCCCACAAACTTGCAAGTGGGTGGTCTTTTAATGGGCCTCCGCAGTTGAAGTCAGGCCGGACACCACTATCTTGTGCGGCATCCGTGGCGCATCAGGTCGCGATGCTTGGTGGAGGCCTCCTATGCATTGCAGGTGGACCACTTGTGGTCCAGGTTTTGTATGAGGAAACATTGCCAACACTGCTGTTATCAGCCAGAAAACAGAGTTTCAAAGACCCTGGGCCAGTTTCTAGCACACTACAAGGTTATGCCATGGCCAACATGCTCTTCTTCTGTGGTAGCCTGCTTTGGGGAGCGGATAGGACTTCTCCTGTCATGAAACTGTCATTTCTCTCAAGGAGGCCTCGAGTGGTTGGAACCCATATGGATTTCATCGCTGGCGTGTTGGATGGACACATTCTTCTAGGCTGTGACCCGGGTACCTGGAAAGCATATGTGTCGCGCTTTGTGTTCCTGGTGGTGAAGTTTGTTCCATCATGGTTGCGGGACATAAAACTGGACACACTAAAGAAGATAGCAGCTGGTCTTCGGAGTTGGCATGAACATGACCTTGCTCTATCTCTTCTTGAGCGTGGGGGACCACAAGCAATCTCTGTTGTAGTCGAGACATTGTTGTGATCCTACCATTTGGACATTTTGCCCCAACCTGACATAGCAGCCGTTGTTTGGAGTTTTGAGGGTCAGAATTCCACCAGGATGACTGAACTTTTCTCATGTAACTTACTAGCCCTAAAGCCCCTAACATGTAATGTATGTGAAGTCATACTGGACATCTATATTTTTATTTTCTGGCCCCTCGAAAGTCGAAAGCATCATCGGCTGTGGTGGAGTTGTTGCAACTTGTTCCTTATCTGTGTTAACATGGGGCTACAAAATAATGTACGCTTAAACCAAGTAATGCCCAAGATTATGAAATTTACGTGGCGCTGATCCTGACTTCGGAGTCCCTTATCTTGTAATGTATGTAAATTCTTGGAGTATTTTGCAGTCTTCACAACCATAAGCACAAACGGAGCATCAACTATTTTGGTAATCCTTCTTATAAACACGGCAGTGGAGTGGGGGGTTTTCTGGGTAGATAGTGAACACGAATTGTTGAAACAATGAAACTGGATACATGAAAGGTTGAAAATGTTGGCATGCCTTCTTTGGGGCTTCCCGCCTCCCTAAAGGGCGTTGGATGGTGGTTAGTGGCGTCCGGATGTGTCTCTTTTGGTGTAGCCTCGGCTTTAAGAAAGGTTGTCGTTTCTGGCGACATTTTGGTTTAAGTGTTTCGTCCACCATTAGCCATAATCCTGTTTGCAAGCCCTCCCAAGTTATTGGAGGGTAGCAATGGGACGACATAGCTGCGAGGGGTGGTGTCGACACTTTGACTTGGATGAACCTAGTAAGCAAGTTGCTCGGTTGTGGCTCCTCCGACAGACAATCACCGCATGTTATCTAATTATATGGGAGTTGCGATTCTTTGTCTTTCTTTGTGCTCTTTGTTTTCACTCTGTACCTATTGGTTGAGCTTGTGTGGCTTCAAGTTTCCTCCTTAGAAACCTCTCAAATTTATCTTCTGTAATTTCTCACTGTTGCATGGCTGAGAACTCATATACTTCCTTCTTGGTAATTTGGTATGTGTTGACGCGCTTCTGGTCAACACACGAAAGCGCTAGATCGCACGGTCGTTGAATTCTCCTCGTCGGAGCTCCTGGGACCAGCCGGTCAGACCGCCTGTAGGGGCCGGTCAGACCGCCTGTAGCAGAGGCACCGCAAAAGCCTACGATCACAACCTCGGGAGGGACCCCGTCGGAGGCTGCGAACCTAGAGTTGTTCTAAGGTCGGCAAGGCCACTTAGAACGTCCTAAAATGTCGCGGAGACGAAGAAGGGAAGCAAAGGGGTTGGAAAAGCTAGGGTTTGGAGATAAAAAGTAAGATAATGATTTGTTCGATTGGGTAGAGGTCCTCAAACGGCCACGACCCTTTATATTTATAGGGTGGGGAGGTCTTGCCCCGCAAAGAAGTCCTTGTACAGATCTAAAAACGTGAAAAAACCTGATTCTACTCGGACTCGGGGACAGGCGGTCAGACCGCCTGTGACAGACGGTTAGACCGTCTGGCACATTGCCAGATCGGCTACAGGGCCAGCCGGTCTAACCGCGTATACAGGCGGTCTAGACCGGCTGTCCCAGCCTGATCGGCTTTAAGCCACTTTTGGTCGTCAACATATGCCCCCCTGTTTTTTGGTAAAACTTTGTTTACCACAAAACATTTAATCAGACTAAGGGCGACCCTCTATTGTCGGCCATTTTTTCCCTAAGGGCGATATCACATATCGGCCATATCCTTTCAAGCATGTTGCCAAACACTTGGATGATATTTCTTCAAGTACTTCCCATTGAGCGCTCTTGGCAACTGAAATCCTTGCAAAGTCTCCACCACATAGGAATTCCCAGAACAAACCTTCACATACGATATGGTCCTTCCCAATTCGGCGACCATTTACCAAATTTGTTGCTCTTTGTTCCTATAGGGAAAATAGTCTTCCAAACTAAATCACCAACTTGAAAGGATTTGAGTTTTACCTTCTTGTTATATGCTCGAGCCACTCTTCTTTTGTCTTTTTCAATCTTCTCTAAGGCCTCCAAACGCTTGTCGGAGCATGATTTACTAGCATCAAGATCATTTTGCTTAGCCAATCTATAAGCAGCCAGATTTACCTCAACGGGCAAAACGGCCTCTTGAACATAGACGAGCTCAAATGGAGTAACCTTAGTAGCACCATGTCTAGAAATACGATGCGCCCATAATGCTTCAGATAATACCTCGTGCCACCGCTTAGGATGATCTTCAATCTTCTTCTTTATAAGCTTGATCAAAATCTTGTTGGTAGACTCGGCTTGACCATTGGCTTGAGCATAATACGGAGATGATTGAGCAATTTAATACCATAGGATCCAACAAACTCACGTACCTCCTTAGAAATAAACGACGTTCCTTGATCTGTCGTCAATGTTTGAGGAATCCCAAATCTATGAATAATATGCTCAGTAATAAACTCAATCACCTCTCTATGTGTCATGTTCTTGAGGGGAATTGCTTTAGTCCACTTGGTAAAATAATCAGTAGCCACAATCACAAAACAATGACCTTTGGATGAAGGAGGATGAATCTTACCAACAAAATCTAAACCCCATCCTCTGAAAGGCCATGGCTTAATGATTGGATGCATTAACGCAGCAGGTGCAATCTGAATATCCCCGAACTTTTGACACTCTTCACATCCTTTGTAGTAACGAAAACAATCGGCTATCATCGTAGGCCAATAAAAACAAGCCCGTCTAAGGAGCCACTTCATCATTCGAGCCGATTGATGTGTACCACAAATTCCTTCATGAACCTCTGCCATAGCCAATCTAGCTTGATCAGGATCTAAACATTTCAAAAGCAATCCATCCATGGTCCGACGATATAGTTCACCATCAATCAAAGTAAACTTGAAAGCCCATTGTCAGACTTTTCGATCCACTGACCTGCTAGTATCCTGCAAATACTTCACCAGAGGCTCCCTCCAATCACCAGCATCGGCCATAATAGATTGAAAACCATTAACAGCCGAATCGGTGTTTTTAGAGGTGCAAGTGGTCAGACCGCCTGTACTGGCGGTTAGACCGGCCGTGCCGGTCAGACCGGCTGTAACAGGTGGTCGAACCGTCTGTTCCAGAGCAGAAACGTCGGCTTCACGAAACATCAGCCTCTTCTCATGAAAATTTCTTTTTTGAACATTATAGCCTGATGCTTGCTGCGCCAACACATTAGCTCTAGGATTCTCTTCTCTTGATACATGATAAATGACAAATTTATCAAAGCAAAATATAATATCTAAACACTTATCAAGATAAGCATTCAAAAATCCATCTAAGCATTGACAAACTTTAGATACTTGCTGAACTACCAAAAGAGAATCACCATATGCTTCTACATGTTTTACTCCCATGTCATGTAACATCTCCAACCCGAATAATAAAGCTTCATATTCGGTTTGGTTATTAGTGCACTTATGATCTAATCGGTTAAGAGCCTAAAAAACAACACCGTTTGGTGAAATAAGAATAACACCAACTCCACAACCACTTTTGCAAACCGACCCATCAAAATGCAATTTCCACGGAGTAAAAGTAATATAGCCGACATTTAAATCAAGATGTTCACTAATCCTATGTTCAACAATAAAATCGGCAACGATTTGTCCTTTCATAGATCTCAATGGCTCAAAGACTAAATCATATTCAATTAAAGCATAAGCCCATTTGCCAATTCTACCACTTAATATAGGTCTATGCAACATGTATTTAATTATGTCGGCTTGACTAGCAACTATGCAAGTATTTAATAACAAATAATGCCTCAACTTTATACAAGCATTATATAATGACAAGCATAACTTTTCAATGAAAGTATACCTTGTTTCGGCGTCCAATAATCTTCTACTTGCATATGAAATAATATATTCCTTCCCTTCGGTCTCTTGGAATAAAACAACCCCAATAACACTTTCTTCGGCCGCGATATATAATTTAAAAGGAACCCCTCTCCTAGGTGCCCGAAGAACCGGAGGCGAAGATAAATAATGCTTGATCTCTTTAAACGCCTCTTGCTGTTTTGCCCCCCAAGTAAATTCAGCATCATCTTTCAACCGAAGCAAAGGAGTAAAAGCATTCACCTTTCCCGACAAATTGCAAATAAATCTTCTCAAGTAATTCACCTTGCCCAAGAATTTCTGCAACTCTTTCTTAGAACTAGGTGCCTACAACTTGCCAATAGTATCGGCCTTTTTTTGGATCAATTTCTATGCCATGCTCATGAACTATAAAGCCCAAAAACTTACCAGCCGATACACCAAAAGCACACTTGAGTGGATTCATCTTCAAACCATACCGGCGCATTCTTTCAAATGCAAGTCTCAAATCGGCCAAATGAGAATCACTTCCAGCCGATTTGACTACAATATCATCAATATAAACTTCCAAGATAATACCAAGCAAATCATGAAAGATTAAATTCATTGCACTTTGATAAGTAGCACCGACATTCTTTAAACCAAAAGTCATAACAATCCACTCAAATAAACCAACAAAGTCTGGACATACAAAAGCCGTTTTGGATATATCCTCTTCGGCCATGAATATTTGATTGTAACCAGCATTACCATCAAGAAAGCTAATCATTCTATGTCCAGACGCATCATCGATAAGCATATCGGCTATTGGCATAGGATATTCATCTTTAGGAGTAGCACGATTAAAATTTCTAAAATCAATATACACTCTAATCTTACCTGTTCCTTTCTTTTCCACGGGTACAATATTAGAAATCCATTCAGCATATCGACAAGGTCTAATAAACTTTGCTTCTAATAACCGATTTATTTCCTCTTTAACTCGGTCATAAATTTCAGGATTAAAACGTCCAGTTGGTTGTTTATAAGGCCTAAAACTAGACTTAATAGGCAACCGATGCTCAATAAGCTCTCGGCTTAAACCAGACATTTCATGATAATTCCAAACAAAGCAATCGACATACTCCTTCAATAGCTTTATTAATTCAAATTTAAAAACAAGATCTAAATTCTTATTTACATATGTCGGCCTGGGTATAGAACCATCACCAATGTCTACCTCCTCAAGAGGATCGGCTGACGTAAAACCACATCCTAGCTTGCTTATATCATCAAAATCTTTAATGACTTCACACATATCGTTCCGATGCGCCCGATAGTTATCAAGTCTCTGCTGCCACCACTCTCGATTATCCATTAAGTCATACGAGATGATTCAGCCGATTGTGTATCGGCTTTATGACAGCAGGAACAAAGCCATTCTTCGTACAGCTGATAAACTCAAATTCAGAAAGATCTATGCCTGACAAACATCTAACATCATCATGAATGCCAACCAAAAAGCTATCAGCTAAAGCAACACAAGCAGAAGTATCACCATGCACAACTTCTACATCATCATCTACACATTGAATCAAACATTGATGCAAAGTAGAAGGAATGCATTGGTTTGCATGAATCCAATCACGACCCAAGATTAAACTAAAGTTACCTTGAGCAGCGACAAAGAAAGCAGTGGCCAAGGTCTTGCTCCCAATAGTAAGCTCCATAGAAATCACCCCCTTGGCACCAATAGGCTCTCCTCCTCCAATGCCGCTGACGGTCATGTTGGTCTTGATCAGCTCCGAATCTGAACCACCAAGCTTCTTGTATAAAGAATAGGGCATCAAGTTCACAATAGCCCCTCCATCGACCAACATCCGCGAGATTGGCTTCCCATTGATATGTCCCTTCAGATATAAAGCCTTCAAGTGATTGTCTTCAGCTTTAGGCTTCTGGAATATAGCTTCCTTGGGACCAAAATCAAGATGAGCAATCTCCTCCTCCGAAAGCATGTCCCCATTCATGGACATATGAAACATATTCACATCAACATTCATGCGCTCCGGAGAAGAACTGTAATCAACAAGCTATTCATCGTCCTTAGCAGTGGGAACCGATGTTGACTTGCCATCACGAGCCGAAGAACTGGAAGAAGAAACACCGGGCGCTTCTGCGTCACCCGGTCTGACCGCCTGGGCCTCCGGTCCTGAGTGACAGGCGGTCTGGACCGTCTGTGGGTCTTCCTTCGGCTTCCACTCCTTCTTCTGTGGAATCATGAGCTTGACTTGGTTGAAGACTTCATCCCTCTGCTTCTCCAACTCTTGCTCTTGTCTTTCCCGAAAACAGAGTCTCTAAAGCTTCCTCTTCTGTGTGCGAGTCAACCCTTCAGGACACCACCTTGGAATAAAGTGATGCTGAGCCTTGCTAGTACTAGCCCCCTGATCTTCCACCATCTTCTCACCGGAAGTCGGCTTCATAGCCAGACTTTTCTCAATGGGAACATCCATGGTCCCAACTTGAATAATGTCGAACTCAGTAGTCCTCTCTGAGTCCACATCCATGCTCTGCACCTCCTCCTTCCTCTTAGGTCGATAAACCTGGCTCGGAGGAAGTCTTGGCGGTTGACCTTGACGGGCGGTCTGACCGCCTATCCAGATTGACGGAGAGCCAATCGGTTTCTCCTGGGATAAATAATGCTATCCTGCACACGTCTTCTTGGATCTTCCCAGCCAGGATGAAACGAAGGCTGCACGTTTGAATGATATGGCACCCACATCACTCTATTGTCATCCCACACCGGATCCAACTTCATACGAGGAGGCGAAGGAACCTTCTCGTTCTGCGTGATCTCATTCTTTCTTTTAACAGCCGATCGCTTGGAACGGCCTTTTGTTTGGTGTACTTGTCATAAATCATATCAAACGTGACTTTGGGCTTCTGAACACCCTGCTCCTTTGCCACGTTCATCTTCCAAGTACCAACTTCCGGACGCTTCGGAATCAACATCTTCGGGCGTCCATGGGGACAGGCGGTCTGACCGCCTGGCACAACCAGTCTGACCGCCTGTAGCAGACCGGTCTCAGGCGCCCGCGATCCAGGAATAGTGACCGATCCTTGCCCCCTTGTCCAGAGGGTTTCACAGTGACCTTAAACGACTCTTTGCCATCAGCCGTCTTCTCATAAGTCACTTATCTAACCGACTCTTTTGAAGACGGTCTTTCCTCTCCAATCACCATATTCTTCCCTTTAGTAGATTCGGCTTGATGCGGCCGAACCAAGACCTTGGGCTGCTGCAACTCCATGGTGTTGACCGGAAAAGGAGTCTCATCAACTTGCATCTCATGAAACTTCAAACGGCTCTCATTAATAGCTGATTGAACCTGCCGACGGAAGACATTACAATCATTAGTAGCATGCGAAAAAGAATTGTGAAACTTACAATAAGCACGCTTCCTCAATTCTTCCGTAGGTGGTAAAAGATGAGAAATCTTGATGAAACCAAATTTATGCAATTCATCAAATATACGATCACATTTAGATACATCAGAAGTAAATTTTATGTCTTCTTGCCGGTTCTTATGAATCGGCTTAAGAGATGAGCATGACACAATTTTCTTATTAGCAGGCCATACAAACTCTGCTAAATAAACATCATTATCATCGTCGGTCGAATCATCGGATTCATAATCAACTATATGAACATTAGACCGACGTGTCTTAAAACTCTCTTTTTCTTTATTCATTCGGTCTTCAGCTACTTCAGCTCTAATATGCACTTGTGCGACCGAATAATAATCACAATTGTCAATTTTTTCTCTAATAGAGGATTTTAAACCTCTAAAGCATAAGCCAGCAAGATCAACCTTAGAAATAGACAAATTAAAGCAACAGTTTTTAATTCCCTTAAACCTTCTCATAAATTGAGAGACAGTTTCATCCCGACCCTGTCTAACCGATGCTAAATCTGCCAATTTCATCTCATGATTGCCACTATAAAAATGATCATGAAACTTACGCTCTAGTTGATTCCAACTCATAATAGAACCAGGGGCTAATAAAGAAAACCAAGCAAAAGCAGCACCAGTAAGTGACAATGAGAACAAACGTACTCTAAATGCTTCATAGTTTCCAGCCTCCCCTAGTTGAGCTATATACTGACTAACATGTTCCCAAGTGGTGCGCTCATCATCTCCACTAAACTTAACAAAATCAGGCAAGCGCCACCCATTAGGAAAAGAAATAGTATCAAAGCTAGAATGATAAGGTTTTTGATATACTCTAGTATTACCAAAATCAACACCTAGCTTATTTGTCATCACATCAGACAATTCATCCCTGAATCTAGTAAATTCGGCCCATTGGGGGTCTTGTTGGGCCGAAGGTTGCATAGCATTCATATAATTCAAGTGAGGTGATTGTCTATTTTGCATATCTCTATGCGCATTAAAAACATCATCGGGAATACAACCCGAATTCGCAGTATGCATAGTCGTGGAATAAGTAGCGCCTGTTGTATCTACTGGACCAGCACGGCCAGCGGAGACCGAGTTTGGAACAGTAGACATCGGCGAAGTTTGCTCCGGCACGAACACCATGGCATTGGTCAAGTTTGGCTGACCACCAGAACATGCGGTCTGACCGCCTGTAGCCACGGTCTGACCGCCTGTCGCGGTCTGGCCGGCTGTGCCGGTGGTCTGACCGGCTGCAGACCCAACCGCTGTCGACCCAATTGCATTGACCGTGTTCGGTCTGGACATATTGGGTGGTGGTGGGGTCTGTCCAACAAAGTAATTCGGTGGCATACCATAGAAAATATTACGCTCAGGTAATTCATGAGTATCTATAGATTTACCCTCCAATTTTTCCATTCGTTCCAATAATCGTACAACTAATGCATCACGATCCGAAAAAGTTGAAGCCATAGGAGTAGATGCAGGGGGTTGAGGTGCAGAAGTGCTTACATTGTCAATTACCTCAATTTGCCCCTTACTCATCTTGAAAGAAGGCATTACGAAGTCTCGAACACTCTTCGCCGATCGTTCTTCACGACCTTTCCGAAACGTCTTCAAGAACTCCGCCTCGATGTGCTTCTGGAGCGCCATGAACCTCTCATGATCTTCGGAAGAAAGATCTTCGAGCGAGGCCGTCACGATGTTATCTTCTCCAACGTCAAAGCCCATAGTGCTAGGGATAGTAGATCGGTCTTCAAAAACCAGATTTCTGTCCCCAGCGGAGTCGCCAAAATATGTTGACGTGCTTCTGGTCAACACACGAAAGCGCTAGATCGCGCGGTCGTTGAATTCTCCTCGTCGGAGCTCCTGGGACCAGCCGGTCAGACCGCCTGTAGGGGCCGGTCAGACCGCCTGTAGCAGAGGCGCCGTGAAAGCCTACGATCACAACCTCGGGAGGGACCCCGTCGGAGGCTGCGAACCTAGGGTTGTTCTAAGGTCGGCAATTCCACTTAGAACGTCCTAAAACGTCGCGAAGACGAAGAAGGAAAGCAAAGGGGTTGGAAAAGCTAGGGTTTGGCGATAAAAAGTAAGATAATGATTTGTTCGATTGGGTAAAGGTTCTCAATCAGCCACGGCTCTTTATATTTATAGGGTGGGGAGGTCTTGCCCCGCAAAGAAGTCCTTGTACAGATCTAAAAACGTGAAAAAACCTGATTCTACTCGGACTCGGGGACAGGCGGTCAGACCGCCTGTGACAGGCGGTCAGACCGCCTGTGACATTGCCAGATCGGCTACAGGGCCAGCCGGTCTAACCGCGTGTACAAGCGGTCTAGACCGGCTGTCCCAGCCTGATCGGCTTTAAGCCACTTTTGGTCGTCAACAGTATGCAAGGCTTATGCTTGTATTATTCAATCAATGAAAGCAAGTAGGTGGGGATCCCTCCCCGAAGTTGTTGAAGAAAGAAATGTTGACATCCAAATGTTGAGTTTTCTTCTGACTTCTTCTTAACCTTTTCTCTATTTGGCCTAGTTTTGTTCGCCAACTTTTATCTAAACACCTTATATACTCACGGGGGCGGTGGCGTGGCCACAAGCAGTGTGTGTTTTTAGCTACCGGAATATGGATAGCAAACCCGAGTGATGTGTGTTTTTTTTTCCAGCAAGGAGAGCCCTTACTGTCAAGGCCCGACTCATAACGGATTACACGGCCCACTAGGTTCCACTACCAGGGGAGGATTGGCGGGAACACCGACGGAACGCCGCCGTATCCCCTCCCCATTCGGCCATTCCCCAACGCCCCCACCCACGCCGGCCGCCACACGACGACCCCCACAGCCCTACTGCGTCTCCGTTCGCCTCCTGCGAAACCTCTCCGCTCCGCTCCGCTCCCATCTAGCCACCCCGGCGGAGCCGCCTTCTCCAAGAATGGAGGCGGCGCTGAAGGCAAGCATCGCATTGTTCCAGCTCCGCACCCAAAACCCTATGCGCCGTCGGGCCGCGCGGCACTATAATCCTAACCCCAGCGCTGGTCTAATCCCGCTCGTTTGTATATGTGCAGGGCTTTTTCGGGTACTCGTCGTTCCGACCGTACCAGAGGGAGATCATACAGAAGGTTCTGGCTGGGCGGGATTGCCTCGTCGTCATGGCCACTGGCAGCGGCAAGTCGATCTGGTAAGTCCCCCCAACCCCGGGTTATTCGAGATGCGTTGCAATGACGTCATGAAATACATTCTCGTTGGCTGATATTTTGAAAAAAAAAACATTTTTCTTTTTTCTACGAATGTGGCCTGTAAGCTATAGTGGCCGAGTCACTTCCATTGTAGTGTGCATAAAAAGTTACATTTCCTGCCAACAAATTATCAGATCAGTTTGAGGTTAAGTCCACTTAGGAAATAATGGTCAGAAAACATTCTGCCAAAACCGGCAACTTGTCTTCTCATAAATAATAGAGCACAATTTTCTCTGTTCCATACTTTTTGGCATCTGTAGATCTTTAGAACTGATCTTTTGTATTATGCAATTTCTATAAAACCTGTAGTAGGTTCTTGAGATGAGCAGTGGGTTTGCAGCAGGATTTCAAATCTAAGCACTTACATTTTTCTGAACTATTTTTTTTATAGCTACAGAAATTTGTTTTTGTCAATGGTTTGTAAAGATCCTGCAGTTCCCTCAGAGGAAAAAATAAACATGTTCCTATTTTGGAGATTATATTTGTTAACCAATTAGGATTTGATTATTTCCTTTTAAGTACAAAAATTACTATTCGTTCATGGCACATCCCTTTCTGGCAGCTATCAAATCCCCCCACTGGTTACAAAGAAGACAGCTGTTGTTGTAAGCCCTCTTCTGTCCCTGATGCAAGACCAAGTAAGTTTGGAATGTCCAGTACATTATCCTTGGTGCTCTGCTCATTGCGGTTTCCCTTTTGTTTCTTTGTTTTTAACCAAAAGTCCTGCTGTGGGTTCCATTTTCATAAAATAGGTTATGATTTTAAAACAAAAAGGTGTGAAATCTGAGTACCTGGGCAGCACCCAAACGAATAGCTCAGTCAGCAGTGAGGCTGAAAAAGGCATGTTTGATGTGCTGTATATGACACCAGAGAAAGCCATTTCACTTCCTTCAAGGTGAAATCCTTTGTCATTTTATAAATACTTCAGAGGGTATCTAAGCTTACATTGTGTTCTACTGTTAAAATCTGTAGTTATTGACATGTTCTTGTCAGACAAAGTAGGCTGTTGCAAAACTTGAGTAGCATGTTCATTTGAGCATTGTTAGAGATAGAGTTGTATTTGTGCTTGTATTGTGTTTTCTTGTACTCCAAGACTATACGGCCTATATAATGAAAGGTCACCCCCCCCACGTTTGGGTGTGAGGTGTTTTCCCAATTCTCTACATGGTATCACGAGTCCTAGGTTTCCCAACCCGGGCCTCCCTCCGCTGCCCCCTTCTCTGATCGCGCCCCCCCCCTTGGCCGCGATCTCTCCCCTGCGCGCCGCCCTCCCTGGTCGGCCGCCCTCACCCCAACAGATCCAATCTGTTGATGTCCTCTGTCACCGACGAATCTTCCTCCTCCGCCGGCGACAGCAGTGCCTCCTCTGTCGGCGCCTCCCCTCCTCCAATCGTCGACACCCTCCCTCTGGCTGACGTTCCGATGGCGGCTCCATACTCCTCCGTCGCCGTCCAATCCCACGTCCCCATGCAGTTGGAGCTTCGCGCCTCCAACTACACCAAGTGGTGCCAATACTTCGAGGCGTTGTGCGGGAAGTTCGGCCTTCTCGCGCACATCGATGGCACCCCTGCTCCCAACCCCCTCACCGACAATTCGCGTGCGGCCGACTGCTGACGGAAAATAATGTAGTTACTTTGGATTAAAATGAAGGCATGCACATCTTTTATCATTATATGGGTACTCTCAAGTTGTTGATCATGTCAACTTGCAAAGATGTAGCTGTGAATAGAGTTGTAACTGGGATGCAACAAAGACTGTTTCAAGTGCTCGTAATCTTGGGCGGTTGGCATATCTGGCTGCAAAGGGATAGGTGTTCTTTGGTAATTTTTTCTTCAAATAAATTAATGAAAAGTAATTGTAGCAGCAGATATGGATTTGCTGAAGGAAAGGCTTCTTGCCCTGCTTTTGACTTGGCTCGGCTGCATTATATATGACCAATTCTTTTGTTCTAGATAGATAGATTGATATTTATACGATAGGCTTGTGGCCTTACCAAATTTTAGTATCTATTGGCCATGTAGAACTTTGTACTTTATTTGCATATAGTAATGTCCTCTAGTACGGTCCTACTGTTCGTCTGAAAGCAACAAACAAACAAATATGGCAGCTTCTGTTCTGTTGATTTACCTTTTTTTTTTTCATGTTTCTCCAGATTTTGGAATAACTTACAGGCTGCCGGAATATGTTTGCTGGCCATTGATGAAGCGCATTGCATATCAGAATGGGGCCATGATTTCAGGTTGTTTTTTTATTTCAATAAATGAAGCACTTATTTTAGAAGTAGCTTCTATTTAGTTATTGAGTTTCTTAAGTATATGTATGCAATCTGGAATATCCTGCCCTTATGAAAAACTTATTTGTGTCAGTTACTGTATATCAGTATATGCTTATTTATCTAGATTCTGGGCTAATGCTATCACACCTTTATCTGCATTTTTTTTCTCTCTAGTTCCCATACCCAATCCTTTGCTATTGCGTTTGTTAGAACCAATCAGAATAATTCATACCGACTCTCTTGAATGCAGGATGGAGTACAAGCAGTTGCATTTATTGCGTGACCGTCTTGAGGGTGTTCCCTTTGTTGCTTTAACTGCCACAGCCACCGAAAGGTATGGATGTTACACTATCTCTTTGTGTTCTTCCTTGTTGCTTGCTTACTTTTCATAGGTGTTTTATTGAGCTGATTTTGTACTATGTACTCATCCTTTTTCTCTATACCAAGTTCATACCTCCACTCCACCTGAATTCTAATTTTGCAGGGTACGCATAGATATTTCTACTTCCTTGGTTCTACGCAGTCCTCACATTGTGGTTGGGTCGTTTGATCGTCATAACCTTTTCTATGGTGTGAAATCATGCAACCGATCTATATCCTTTATCAGTGAACTCGTGAATGATGTTTCAAAAAGAAGCGCTGTGGGTGAGTCGACAATAATATATTGCACTACCATCCGTGAGACAGAACAGGTTTGTGTATTTTTTTTCCGTATGCTGAGTATGCTAACAATTTTTTTTCCGTTTTCCTTAAAATATGCGTCATATAGATGCTAATCAAATTCATGCAATGTGTGTTTGTTAATATTTCGTATTTGATTATTTGAGTAAGAGACACCCCTTTATTTTCAAATCAATGTTTTTTTTTCGAACAACGCAGGAGAACTGCGCGTCATTTCATTAAGGTAGAAAGAGTACAATGGTCAGGAAAGACCCAACCCGAGCCACAAGACTCACAACACACACCCACACACCCCAAATAGTCGTACAGCTACAGGCACGCCACGGCCAAGAAATAAAAGAACGACCAAAGGACTAGAACTTAAACTCCCCTAGGCAACGACCTGGACACAAGATCCTGGAGTTTGGAGGCGCCAGCCGAGCACCAAAGGCCACCTTCCAGGCTAACCCACCGGAGGACTTCCTGGATGTTTGGCCTTTTTTTATCAAACACACAAGCATTTCGATGTTTCCATAACTCCCAAGCCACCAATATTACTAGGGAATTTAGGCCCTTGCTTGCTTCTTTTGGAGCTGTTGTAATTGCTCTCTTCCACCATCCTGAGAACGTTGTACTGTAGGTTGTGGCGACAATTGAATTAGCCCTATCTGCTGCATGATTAGGGCCCATACTTGGCGAGAGAACACACAACCTACTAATAGATGGTGTATTGTTTCCTCTGCTTGATCGCAAAAGGGGCAGGCCTCTGGATGGGGCAGATTTCTCCTAGCCAACCGATCAGCTGTCCACACTCGGTTATGGAACACTAGCCAAATGAAAAACTTACAACGTGGAGGAGCCCAGGTTTTCCAAATCCTTCTCCATGGCCCAAACCTGATGGATCCCACAAAGAAGGCTGCATAGGCGGACTTACTACTGTAAACACCATCCTGAGTCAACTTCCATTTAAATTGGTCTGGTACATTTTGTTGTAATACTATGCCATCCACCATATCCCAAATGCGAAGATAATCGAGCAGGACTTCTATAGTAAGAGCTCCTCTGATATCACGTACCCAACTCCTGTTTTGTAATGCTTGAGCTACCGTCCTCCTCTTGGCAGTTCGTTTTGTCACTGTTTTGAACAGATCAGGGGCTATCTCCGCCACAGTATGTCCATCCAGCCATCTGTCTGTCCAGAATAATATTTCCTCCCCATTTCCAATTATAGCATCAACTGCTACATGGAAGAGAGCACGTGCTTTATGAGGAACAGTAACAGGGAGACCAGCCCAAGGTTTCTCCGGATCTGTCTTTTGTGCCCATAGCCAACGGATCCTCAAGGCCCAACCAAGAAGCTCGATGTTATGAATCCCAAGCCCTCCGTATTCAAGTGGTCGCTGCACCTTTTCCCAGGCCACCAAACAATTACCACCATTGGCCTGATCATGACCCTTCCAAAGAAATCCTCTCCGTCTTTTGTCGATGGCTTTGAAGAACCATTTTGGAAGATCCATGGCTATCAAATGGTAAATTGGAGCAGCAGTCAGCACCACTTTAACCATGACCAGGCGCCCAGCTTTGTTCATTAAAGATGCCTTCCATCCTGGGAGATAATCAGCCACCTTATCAATTAAAGGCAGCAGCACCTCCTTAGTTGGCTTGCCAATTGTGAGTGGGAGCCCGAGGTAGGTACAAGGGAAATCCTTGATTGAGCAGGAGAGAATACTTGCTGTAAGTGTCAACTCCTCCTCGGAACAGTGAATGGGAGATACTGAGCTCTTTGACAAATTGGTTCTAAGACCAGATGCATGTCCAAACAGGTCCAAAAGATGCCTAACAGCATGAAGATCCAAGCTGTACGGCCTTAAGAAAACCACCGCATCATCAGCATAGATGGAGACACGATGTCTGGCTTGCTGAATGGCAAGGGGCTGCAGCAGACCTTTCAAGGTGGCATACTCAACCAAGGAATTAAGAATGTCCATAACCAGTATAAACAACATAGGAGAAAGGGGGTCTCCTTGTCTGAGGCCTCGATGATGAAAAATAGTATCCCCCGGCTCACCATTGACCAGGACTTGTGTTGAGGAGGTAGATAGGATAAGGCAAATGAGATCCCGCCACCGCTGTCCAAACCCCACCTTTCTCAAGACTTCCAAAAGAAACGACCAAGAAACTGAATCAAAAGCTTTGGAGATGTCTAGCTTAAGAAGAATATGCGCCTCCTTCTTTTTATGTAATGATTGCACCATTTGTTGTACCAAAATAAAGTTATCATGTATATTCCTTCCTCGCACAAAAGCGCTTTGGTTTGTAGAAATCAAGGAAGGTAGCAAAGGAGCCAGTCGGTTCGCCATCAGCTTAGTTACCAGCTTGGCAAAACTATGAATTAGACTAATTGGCCGATAATCCTTCACCTCAACTGCATCTATCTTTTTAGGCAGTAGGGTGATGAAAGCTGTGTTGAGAAGCCGAAATTTGAAAACATGGCCTCGCTGTATAGCATCCAAGGCCAACAATAAGTCACCTTTAATAATCCTCCAGCAAGATTTATAGAACCTCCCTGTAAATCCATCTGGCCCAGGGGCCTTGTCTAATTGCATATCCTTTATAGTAGCCCATACTTCTTCCTCTGAGAACGAGGCATCCAAAGCAGACAGATCATGCTGTTGAATACCCAATTCTTCTAAGTCAATAGTGAAATCCCTGTCTTCGGCCTTGCCCAAAATATTTTCATAGAACTCAGACACCGCAGCATGCTTCCCCTCTTGTGAGACGATCACCTGATCCCCAACTTGCAGTTTTGGAATAAAATTCTTCTTTTTTCTGAATCTAGATTGCTGATGGAAAAAAGAGGTGTTGGCGTCACCTTCCTGGAGATATAATATTCTGGAACGGAGGCGGGCAATAGTCCGTTCCAGTGAAGCCAACCCAAGGCAATGAAGTTTGAGTTTCCTTCGCAGCCATCCTTCGCTTTCAGAAAGTGCCCTTGAGTCTCTCTCAATCTCCAATCGATGGAGGATTTCCTTGGCCATTTCAAGTTGAGATTTAATATTCCCCACCTTTCTTTGTCCCCATTTCTGTAACCCCTTACTGAGTCGCTGCAATTTCAGGAACAAGCGCTCTACAGCACAGTTAGACTGTACCGGAGCCTCCCAGTTCTGCTTGACAGCATCTAGAAATCCAGGGATTTTGGTCCAGAAACTTTCAAAGTGAAAACGGCGCTTGCCTTTAGGACTTACTTTCAGACCAAGGATTAGAGGGCAATGGTCAGAAACTCCCGATGTTGTGCTTTGTAGAACCGCATCAGGAAAAATGCCTTCCCAATCATCACAACAAAAGGCCCTGTCCAATCTAACAAGAGTTGGAGACCTCCTCTCATTAGACCAAGTATATTTTCGACCTAAGAGCGGTATTTCCTTGAGATCATTATCATCCAGGAAGCGCCTAAATCTCCCCATCATAGCTCTGTCTAAATTTGCGTTGTTCTTGTCGGCAGCTTGGTAAATTAGATTAAAATCCCCTGTCACAAGCCATGGTCCATTGCACAGGGCACGAATATTCCTGAGTTCATTCAGGAACGACACCTTCTCGTCATCTCCTTGCGGCCCATATACTCCAGAGAACCACCAATTACGCCCCTCTTGTTCAGAAAACATCACAGAGGCCGAATAATTATCCACCCTGGAAGCTATTGCCTGACAGGAACTGCCCTTCCAAGCAATTAGAACACCCCCTCTAGTACCAATGGCAGGTAGCATTACGAATTTGTCATAAACTGATCCAAAAACAGAAAGGAACAACTGCTGAGATATATTAGCGACCTTTGTTTCTTGCAAGCACACAATATCTGCATTGCTTGATAAGATGACATCCCTAACAGAATTCCGGCGAGCTTTCTGATTTAGGCCTCGCGCATTCCAAACTAAAATAGCAGCAGGATTCATTGTTTATACAAGCAAACATGCGACCTCAACACAGAAGCAAAGCCTTACAAGATTGTGAGGATATCTGCAGCCCGCACCTGCTCCCCATCTCCCACCTCCCATCCAAAAATGGCAGCCATAGCAGCGACATGGGATTCATTGTTGAGTGGTTTGAATAGCTTACTGTATTTGTCCTGAGCTTCTGGTCCAATAATCTCCTTTTCCTCGAAGCCAAGCTGCCGCATGACCTTCCGCTGAGCCGCCGTGACAACCTGGCCTGGAGAGCAGGGACCGGCGCCGGCTACCCGCCGACTTCGACGCGGCAGGGAGCCCGGCGGGGGGCCTTTCTTCCGCCGCTTTTGGATCACGGGCAGCGGGAGCAGCATATCCACTGGCTTGCGCAATTTCTCGAGCTTCCGGAGAGGAGAATCCGACCCTGAGCTTTGTGGGGACCTGGCCATCGGGGCAGGGGCCTTGTCCCGGCGCCGCTGCCTGCTGTAGACCCGGAGTGGGGACGGGGCAGCGGCCGCAGCTTGCGACGAAATAGGTCCACCCCAGGCGGGTACAGTGGGCGCCGCCGGCCTCGCACAGTCCTGCGCACCTCCACCGACTGAATGGGATATGTCAACAACCGCTTGGGGATGACCAGGTACAGGGATGTCTTCCGGAGTCACCGATGTCCACACGGCTTCAAGCGTAGGAGACCATGCGCTAGCCTCGGCAGGGAGATGACCGTCGCCAAGAGCTTCCTGTACCGGGACGGCGGCAGCCATAGGCTCGAGCCCCTCGACCTCATCCTGCAAGGGGACAGAAGGGGCCACCCAATTCTTTTCTGGGCCGTCATCCATTACTGGGCCGTCATCATTTTTTTTTGGCCGGTTGTTTCTAAAATGTTCACGCATATCATGTTGACTTCAGGCCCCTTTTCTTTGGACGTTCCAGCCGTAGCAAGAACGCCTGGCCAATGCTGGCCTTCTTCTTCATCAATCGGCAACGTTAATGCCACAGGATTCCCGGGCGAGGCGGACGACTCAATAGACGAGTCATCGACGCCTCCAGCCAACGGAACAATGACCAGGGCCGCCGCCTCCTTAATGTTTTCCTCGGTAGTTGGCCGATTGCATGGGGAAGTCGCTACAACCGCCGCCTCCATGGATAATGAGCATGCAACGGCATCCAGCTCCTCCTGGACTCCCGTGCCGCAGCCTTTACGCTCCGAGCCCGCGCGTCCCAGGAGCCGAGGCGCGGCGCCTCGGGACGGGGATCCGTCCCCTGAGCTTCGAGGAGAGGATCCCGGCGACCGAGAGTCCCGGCGCCGACGGCGATCTCCACCATGGCCGGCCGGTGGCGGAGCCGGAGGCGCTCCCACATCCGACGAACGCCCAGCACCCGGAACCACAGTGATATGAACCCCATAGGACAGAGCACGCTTGAAAGGAGGGACTTCAACGACCGGAGATGGCGGTTCCACCACGACAAGATCCATGGCAGCCGGAATTTTCTCTGGATGCGAACACCAGGCAGAAAGTCGGAACGAGGAGTAGTCCCGGCGATCCACCGTATCAGGATGCAGCTCCCGGACCCAACACCACTCGTCTAGGAGGTGCTCCGCCGTCTCCAACTCCCAAACGTGCGCCGGGACTCCTCGTACCTCGACGTCGACGAGCTGCGGCAGGGGAACCGCAGAAGCATCCTTGAGCCGGGACCACCGCCGACAATGGAGAGTGATCGGAGGTAGTTGGATGGGACGCCCATCGTTATAGATGCGAACTGCATCTTCTTCACTCGGGAGAACCAGCATCAGATCGTTTGGAGTAAGGCGATGGAACACCAGCGAGCTGGCCGGGAGATCAAAGCGGTGAGCGAACTCAGCCACCAGACCATCAACCGAGACAGCATCGGGGTCGCCGATCACCAACACAGTAAGAGCGCAGCGAAGCTCCTCTTCAGCTCTTGCAATCCTTGCCGACCGATCGATGATTCGCCTAGGCCGAGATGCGGCACTAGACCCACCATGCCCCATAGAATTGCCGTCTGCCAAGACCGGCGCCAGACCACGATGAGCATCAGCATGTAGGGAGGGATCGTCAGCACCATGCCCCGACGAACGTCTCCGCCTAACACGGCGACGGCGCCGCCGACCACCAGCCCCCTCGGTGCCTCCCTCATCGGGCATGCCAGCAGTAGCCAGCGGGGTTCCTTCGGCCGCGGCCGCGACCATGCCCGCAGGAGGAGAGATCAAGGCAGCATCGCCGCCAATCCCATCACTCCCGCCGGCAGCGGAAGGGCCAGCAACCTTACGGCGCCAGACAGCAGTTCGCGGACGGTCTATCGCCGGGAGGTGAGAGGTCGACGCAGGGCGGACGGCCATGCCGGAGTTGGGGCACCTGTAGGCCCGATGGCCCAGCCGCCGACACTTGAAGCAGCGAGTACGGTTGCTGCAGACGGCAGCACGGTGGTCCGGCGAGAAGCAGTTGAAGCACAGCCCACGAAGATCCGTAGGAACTCGGCGAAGTGGTCCCCGTTCCGCCCTTAGGCGAGCCTTGCGGAAACGGCGGCTTTCCGCCTCCTGCCAGCCCTCGGCGTCTGGACCTCGCTTCGGCGGTGGCAGACGAGCGTCAGAAGGGCGAAGCAGGATCCTTGGAGCAGCATTGCAAGGTGGGCTCGCTGGCCGGGTTGAAGATGAACCAGTTGCAGCCTCGGGAATAGCCGCCAGGAGCGCCTCCTTGAAGGAAAACGGAGCGACACCGCCGCCGGACTTCCCAGAGGGTGGGGTATCCCGACACCAACGCTGGGTCTTGCTGCGCCCAGACGCCGTCCCGGGGAAGGACCTCGACGCCGGGAGAGAGGAAGGGGAGGTGGCCGCCGGGCTCGGGGTGAGCGCCGGCGTGGGGCTGGTGGAGTTGGCTGTGGCGTCGAGGTGGCTGAGGGGGAGGGGAAGGGGTGGGAGAGACGAAAGAGTCTCCATCTTGCCCAAATCAATGTGAGAAGTTTTAAATTCCACTTACACTACAAGGATAGATTCCAGATACCCCTTTATTTTTCAAAACAATGTGAGATTCAGTGCCTTTATAAGTTCTAACCAAATTTGGAAGTGTGCTTTTATAAGGTAATTTCTTTTGCTGGTTTCTAAAGTCTAATAATTGATAGTTTTGACTTCTTTATTGATTTTATTTTACTTGCGTTTAGTGCGTACTTGATTTCTGATTGTCTCAATTTGGGTGGATAAATAATCTTTCTCCCAGGTTCATGAGGCATTGGTTACTGCTGGAGTCAAGTCTGGAATTTACCATGGTCAAATGGGTAGCAGAGCTAGAGAGGAATCCCATAGGTTTGTTATATTTCACTGGCTGCTTCTCTTTTGGGTGTCATGTTGTTTTGCTTGCACTTACATTTTTCTTGGACAATCTAAATCCTAACTTTTCAAAAGCCAGCTATCGCCTCTGCTATCTCTGGCCATAGCTGATTGAGGAGGGTGCAGCTATTTGCTCCCGTGTGCAATTTAGCAGCTATAGATCCATTTAGCTGGCTATTAATTGTTTTAGGGGGCCAAGTGCTAAATATCTTAGCCCATGATTTATTTATTTTTACATTGCTAAATCCTTCAACTATATTATTTTGAGTTTTGACCAATGCCCAAATGATATATTGAACCAATTGTCAACATATCCTCTAAGAAATGGTTTTTGTTGACTTGTTTTTATTGTCCTGTTAGATATGCCTGTCCTTGTCATTGTGAGGCACAATGTCATTTGGTAGGGCTGTGATTTGGTTTAGTCTCAACATTATTTGTAAAATATTTGCCAAAAAATTCTTTGTTCTGTTGGATTTGCAATTTCACATTGATCATGTAATTAATGGTAAAAGTAAAGCCTTTAGACAAATGCGTTGGTCAAGGGGCATAAGGATAGTCAGTTTTGTTATTTATGCATCCAGCTTTTTTACAAACTATAGTGGCAGCATTGTGATTGATCAGGTCACGGTGCTGTGCTCCTTTGCAGATCCTTCATTAGGGATGAAGTCGTTGTGATGATGGCAACTATTGCTTTTGGAATGGGTATTGATAAACCTGATGTTAGATGTGTAATACACTATGGGTGTCCTAAGAGCCTGGAGTCCTACTACCAGGAAAGTGGGCGTTGTGGAAGAGATGGACTGCCTTCAGTCTGCTGGCTTTATTACCAAAGAAGCGATTTTACAAAAGCTGACTTTTATTGTGCTGAGGCAAAAAATGTATGTAACTGTGTATGTTGTATGTTTGCTCACTTTGTCCCTGCACTCTAGTGCTTCTGTTATATGCCTCCTCATGTTTGCTTAATGGTTCAATTCATCAAACAGGGAACCCAGAGGAAAGCAATCATGGATTCTTTCATGGCAGCACAAAAATATTGCCTCCTTCCTACATGTCGTAGAAGGTTCTTATTGCAGTATTTTGGCGAAGAGCTCAACTCTGACTGTGGTATCTCTTCTTTTTTAAAAAGAATTTCTTGTACTTCATCTGAGGATATTGTCAATCTGAAATAATTGTGGTTCCTATTGCCTGTTATTATCCTTGTTAAACTTATTGGGTTAGGAGGTTCATGCAGTCTTATCACAACCATGGAGTTTGCCAGTGACATTGGTTAATGACTCCACGTGTCTTGCTGTATAGGTAACTGTGATAACTGCACAGCAGTGAAAAATGTGAGAGATTTGTCAAAAGAAACCTTTTTGCTTCTATCATGCATAAAATCCTGTGGTGGACGCTGGGGCCTTAATTTGCCTATTGATGTTCTCCGTGGATCACGAGTAAATCTCTATCCTTTTATATTGCACAAAGTTCTACAGTGGTTACATCCGTTGGCTGTTCACACATATGTACTTATAATTTTCTCACTAAAAAACCATACTGTACTGGATAACTCCTAGTTAATCATTTCAATGGAAAGTACTGTTATATTTGCTGCAGTCTTGGCATACAGATTGTATAAGCTATTGAAGTCTCCACAATGTTTTTACTTTATGAGATCAAATTTATAGACTGAACAGTAAATATGTATTAGAACTTAATCTTGGTCATTAAATATCTCCTTGAGAGAAAGACGTTGCATGGCAAATCGTTTCTCATTTTGTAGGCTTTCTTAGAACTTAATCTTGGTATTAAATATCTCGTTGAGAGAAAGACGGTGCATGGCAAATTCTTTCACATTTTGTAGGCCAAGAAGATTGTTGACAACAATTATGATAAACTACAAATGCATGGACGAGGTAAAGACTACTCACCAAACTGGTGGAAAGCGCTTGGTGGCCTCCTTATGGCACATGGTACTCAGACCTCTATCCATTCAATCATTCTTGTGAGTTGTATGAAGCAGTGCTTTTTCAAATTGTGAATTCTCCATGTCCACAGCCAATTCTCGTGCTGTTTTTCCCCCTGAGAAAGATAGCAGTATAAAACAATTTTGAGATAGTATTACACTCGTTCTTGTGATATTGTTAGTATAAGTAATGTTTTTGGTAAGCCTCAAGTCCTTTATCATTTTTCTAGAACACACAGGAATGTGCATCTTTGTATTAAGAAAAGAGTATGCACCAATTTCAAGCCTAGCATATTTCTACTGATCTAAGTACATTTATGGACATCTCAGCTTTTGACTTGACACCTTTTATAACTTTTATTTGAATGTAAACATACTTTGTTCTTCAAAGTGTAATAGTGCTACTTGATTTATGGCTACATTGAACAAATGCTCTGAATCAGTTGTTAGGAATAATAAAATATTGTTATCCTTGAAGGTGCTTTTATTTAATCATTGTCTTTTTTCTATGTGCAGATTACCTGAGGGAGACCGTCCGTGATACATTTAGAACTGTCAGGTTCTGTTTTGTAATTTTCCTTTTCCCTTTTGTAGTCATTGCATCCATTCCCTTTCTTTAGAAGAACCACCACTAATTCTGAATCTATATATTCAGTGTCAGTCCAAAAGGGGTCAAGTTTCTCTCTACTGCTGATAAAATGGATGGAACACCACTGGTTTTACAGCTGACTGCTGAGATGATTGATCTAGAGGAACATGGTAGTTCACAGCACAAAGAAGGCGGCGGTTTAAATCCTGTGCCCACATTAGAGTCTGAAAAGTTTTCTGAGGCAGGTTTCTCAAATGCTATATTTGTTGATCCCCACCCACCCACTACTTAACCTGGAAATTTTAGCTTTGTTTCTTTTGTATCTCATTTGAATTTCTTTCAGGATGAATCAAAACTCTATCAAATGCTCCTGAATGTCAGGATGAAACTTGCTCAAGATATTGGAACCGCTCCGTGAGTAAAAATTTAAACGATAACAATGAGTTTAAGAATCTATGTTGTGTAGCTAATTTATCTTGTAAATGTTAGTGAACCGTTTTTTTTTTTTCAATCCCACTTGTTACAGATATGCTATATGTGGCGATCAGACAATAAGAAACTTTGCTAAGATGAGGCCTTCTACTGGAGCTAGACTTGCTAATATCGATGGTGTCAACCAGGTATTACTTTGAAAATGTCACATGGCAATCTATCTTTTCTTAATGCGTATGTATTTCTGAAGTACAATCCAATCTTAAAATACACAGCAGTGTGACCATTTTATTCCCTCCTGTACTCATATTTTGATACATTGACTTTTTGTTTGCAGCATTTTGTCTCGCGTTTCAGTGGCACTTTCATCCAAAATATTACACAATTGTCAAAGGAGTTAAATCTTCCATTGGATAATTCACCATTACCACCACCAATAGCAACAGATTCAGCTGGGGAAAATGTAGCTGGTTTACCAAAACCTGCGCAAAACAATCTTCCTGGGATCTTGGGTGATGCAAAGTTGACTGCATGGGAATTGTGGCAGAAGCAGGAGTTCTCATTCCTGAAAATCGCAGTGAGTTACTAATGTTGTCATTTTCTATTTCCACTGATGGTATAGTCAGTCAGGTTCACAGTTTGCTATGATTTTGTTTCTAGTATTTTCGCAGGGCAGTGCCAATAAAAGAGCAAACAGTTATTGCATACATACTTGATGCTGCCCGAGAAGGATGCGAAATGGACTGGAGTAGGTTTTGCAGGGAGGTCGGGCTGACACCTGAGATTGCCTCAGGGATCCGTGTCGCAATTGCAAAGGTTGGATCACGTGACAAGTTGAAGCCCATCAAAGAGGAGCTCCCAGAGAATGTAATAGCCAGTTTACAAAACTTCGGCGCATCCCTAGTTTATTCGATGTTCACCCAAAGCTGTCATGTTGTCTAATTTACATTGAATTAAAATGTGACATGGCAATCGCAGGTAACCTACGACATGATCAAGACATTCTTGACGGTTGAGGCTTGTGGATTGTCAGAGCAAATTTTGGGTAATGCTCATGCTTCCTCCAATGCAAGTAAAGCCAGCGGGGATGATAATCCAGGAGATGGTGCCCTAGCGGCTGATGCTGGCGATGCAAACGCTTCATCAAAGAGAGGCCAGACCGACGGCATGGTTGGTTCTGCTGAGGAACCGGCAACGAAACTGCAAAAGATAGAGGAACATGGAGCTGAATCTACTGGCAGGACTAGTGCCACTGTGGAATCTGTACTAGAGCTTGTCGGCAGCCGTGATGGGGTAAGCAGACACCCAAATATTCTTTCTGTAGCCCCGTTGGCTGGATTTGGAAACCCACATCGGTCCTGTCGTCCTGTGTTGAGTGCTGACGGTTTCACTATGTTTTCAGGTGTTACTGGACGACGTTGTGGAGCACTTCAATGGATCCAAGAGAGAATCAGTCGTGGAGATACTGGACAGCCTCGAATGCGAATTCTCAATTTACAAGAAAAATGGGAAATACATGATCATGTAACAGGCTCATTTGTAAGGCCTGTTAGCCTAGGGATGTTGGATGTACCTGGATGGATGTGTAGATATGCTGGTGGGTGGCCTTGGACCATGGTATGGTTAGGTGTGAGTGAGTGAGTGAACCTTTTGTCAGCAGCATCGCTGTTCCGGCTGGTGTGCATGTGCATGTTTTGAGGATCGGCCAGAAGCTGTACGAACGCTTGTTTGGACCCTCCCTGTGAACTCGCTCACATTCGTATTCGAGTATCTTGTTCCCTGGAACTGGAACTTTATCCAACAAGGTTTCTTTTTCGTTGGGTGTTTCCCAAGCGTAGAGATTTTTATAAAAAGTTTTAAGGGAAATCGTGATATGCCTTTTGAACGAGTTTTTTAAAGTTGCAAATGGAGGAAGAAGAAAAAAAAAACCGTGCCGCACGTGCCCGATGGGTACGTTGCACAGCCATCACTTGGCACGACCGCACGAGGTTGGGTCACCAACTAGGCAGGCAGGCAGTCCAGTTCAGAGAGTTCACTCACTCATCAAACCGCACTGCGGCGCCCGCGAAGGGACCCATCACATCTCGCATCGCAACTGCTCCGCTTCCAATCCAATCCAATCCAATCCAATTCTCAAGTCGGCGGCAGTCTCGGCGAGCAGCGGGGCGATGATCAGCGGAGAGTCCGCGGCCGCCGGGAACCCCACCAGGAGGAGGAGACCTCGGAGGAGGAGCCCATGAAGTCGCAGCCGCTGCTGCCGGCGCCGCTCAAGAGGCGGAGGGGCCCGCGCGTCGCCGTGCTCGCCCTCGTCCTCTGCTCCCTGCTCGTGCCCTTCGCCTTCCTCTTCGACCGCGCCCCCTCCGGTACGTCTCTTCCTCTCAATGCCGGAGGCCGTCCTGCTCCTCGGATCACCGCCTTCGCCGCCGGATCTGGGGGTCCGGCGGTTGTTCCATTGCGCCGCGCGCTCACCGCGATGCCTTACTTTCCGATTGCTGTGCGATGCAGGGTACGTGACGACGGAGGAGCGGCACCGACAGGTAGCGCATTGTTTGTTTGTTTGACCCCCTATTACCGTTTCGCGTAGTCGTTGTTGATGCCGATTGATTTGGACGCCGCCATGTGGGTGCACTGGTTTCACTGTTTTTGTTTTTTCTTCTACTGCGTTGGATTCAGGAGGTCGTTCTGCCTTCTTCGTTGGATCACGTGGAGAAGAGGGGTCGTCCTGGCGCCCTCAGCCGAGGGAGACAGGTCTGCTGGCTCTAGCTCTTATTGATGGCGACTGTTTTCCGATTTTGTTCTGTTTGGAATGGGTGGTGGTACCACCACGCCGTCTATTCGTTATCACCTGACCACGACCTACCTGGATTTTTTTTGGCATTGTCTTTAAGGCTCGCTAATTTGTAAGAGACGATTATGCTTTATGTGGGGGGTTTTCCCCTACCACTTGTTAGCTCTGCGGAAATAATGTTTGTTACATGTTAAAAGAAAAGGTTGATTGGTCACTTTTACAGTTTTATGTTCATGATTGTATAATCAAGTATATCTATCAAAGTTGCTTAAGAATTGTGAAGATCGCATCTGCAGTACATGACGGTTGCATTTTCCTCAGGATGCACAGGAGAAGAGGATCTCCAAAGGTAGTCCAGGATTCAATGATGAGCATAAGAAAATTGATAGCCACTCCACAAGTGGTGTCGCTAAACCAAAAGGTATGTCATATCAGTACAAGGCCATAATCGCCAAGACAGCAAGCCCACCCTGCTTATGTTGACTCTCATATAGCTGTCCTTATCACTAGTGGTATTTGTTCTAAGCTGTTAAGAGGTTGCAATCCATCTATTTGGGATGGTTAATTTTTCATGTCTGATGCTGTAGTTATTTTACTTTTCTGTACATCTGGCTCAATCATTGCTATCATACGCAGTTCTTCCTGCACAAAAAGTTAAACCATCAAAGGCTGTGGCGGAATCAACTCGAGACACAAGAGTACGGATATTTCACATTCAAATGTGTACCTTGTTGCTTTTGGAACTGCTATTTCATGTTGTTTCAGAATTTGCTTATTTTAAGACGTCTTTTGTTGTTAAGATGGAAGCCTGGTGTTCTGTTTTGGCTATATAAAACTGTACCTCGAAAAACTATTTTCATAACACAACAGGGACATATAGTAGCTGGCCAGCAGCAAGAATAACACTAAAACAATCACATTTTAGTTTTCCTCAGCTCGAAAATCTCGAGGATCAGTGGTTACATGATGCAGCATTTTCAATAATATCCCATCGCCATAGCTAATCCAACTGTTTGAAAAGATAATTATCTTGTCTTGTGACGATCTTGAGTAGATTGTAGTGCCTCACTGTAATTTATTTTCAAAGCATAACTTCATGCTTCCTATCAATGTTCTTCCTAGTTCCTACTTCCTACTGCTCTTTTGAATCAGCCAGAGTTATGCTGATTCTAGACCATAAGGCACATCTATCTTTTCAGGAGATGATCAAAGATATACAAGGACGACGAAAAGGTTCTAAACCTGATGAAGTGGAAAAGGCGAAGGCTTGTCAATTTGAACTCGGGAGCTATTGTCTCTGGTCCATAGAGCACAGAGAAGTAATGAAAGACTCCACAGTGAAAAAGCTAAAAGACCAACTCTTTGTAGCACGCTCATACTATCCAAGCATAGCAAAACTTGAAGGACAGGAAGCTCTGACTCAGGAAATGAAGCAAAACATACAAGAGCATGAGAGGGTTCTTAGTGTATCAACAGTTGATGCTGATCTACCATCCTTGTGAGAATCAAACTTTACCGCTTCAGATCGTAGTTTGCTATGTGCCTTTAAGGTGTCGTATTAGGACTTGTATTGTATTACTTGTACTCCAATCCTATTGGTCTCTACAAACAAGTTAAATGATCTTTTTTTCAGTTGGGCTTAGGGGGAATATTATTAATTCATTATGCATTTAAGAGTCCAGGAGATTTTATTCAACCTAGTGACATTATTTACTTGGATAGTTGAATGACTATTGTCTTGTGATTTCAGTATCAACAAGAGGATGGAGCAGATGGAGCGAACAATAGCGAGAGCCAAATCTTGCACAGTGGATTGTAAGAATGTTGACAGGAAGCTTCGCCAGATACTTGTTATGACTGAGGATGAAGCTCATTTTCATATGAAGCAGAGTGCATTCCTCTACAATCTCGGTGCCCAGACATTGCAAAAAAGTCATCATTGCTTTTCTATGAGGCTGACACTAGAATATTTCAAATCATCTTCCTTGGATTCAGATGATTCTCCTCCTGGCAAGTTCAATAGTCCAAAATATAGGCACTATATTACACTGTCTAAGAATGTTCTTGCGGCTTCTGTAGTGATCAACTCGACTGTGAGCAGTTGTAAGGTATTTTGCTAATACTTACAGTGTTAATTTGTACACTATCTTCTGAGCTGGTCATAACTAGCTTTCTTATTCGTCTTTTTGCAGGATCCAGGCAATCTTGCTTTTCATGTCCTAACTGATGCTCAGAATTTCTATGCCATGAAACACTGGTTTGCCAGGAATTCATATAGAAATGCATTTATTCATGTCATAAACTATGAAGCCATTGTTTTGGAGAAGTTGCCAAAGTATAATATCCGGCAGCTATACTTGCCAGAGGAGTTTCGTGTTCTCGTAAGGAGCATTAAGCAGCCTACTGAGAACACAAGAATGGAATACCTGTCACTGTTCAGCCACTCACATTTCCTTATTCCAGAAATATTCCATTATCTAAAGAAGGTGGTTCTGTTGGATGATGATGTAGTTGTTCAACGTGATCTGTCTTTCTTGTGGGATATTGATATGGGAGGCAAGGTAAATGGTGCTGTCAAATATTGTGGTCTGAAACTGGGTCAAATGAAAAATGTCTTGGGCAAAACAGCGTATGATCCCAAGTCGTGTGCATGGATGTCGGGGGTGAATTTGATTGATTTGGAAAAATGGAGGGAACATAATGTTACAGAGAACTATCTACTGCTCCTCAAAAAGGTTAGTTCCATCTAGGCAAGTAAATCTCATGCTACAGCATGTCATAAAATGGTGATGCATTGGGTGGGTCCTCCTTTCTTTCTTTGCATGTTAAAAGGCAACAGTGCACGTGGTTGGTTTGCACATTGCATGAAACATTCTTTTGTTCTCTCTGTTTTATCTGTTCTGGATTTCTGATTTCTTCACCGTTATTGAATTCTCTCCAATGTAACTTTAAAAATAATAGTCTTTTTGTATAAATGTTACTTCACATGGTTAGTGGTGCATCATTGATCTCATTCTTGTTTTATTACAGTTCAAATTCAAGGATGAGCAAACTCTGCGAGCAGCAGCATTTCCTCTAAGCTTGCTATCATTCCAAAATCTCATCTATCCCCTAGATGAAAATCTGACCCTGGCTGGACTTGGATATGATTATAGAATTGATGAAGAGGTTGCTCGGAGATCCGCATCATTGCACTACAATGGCAACATGAAACCTTGGCTTGAACTAGGTATACCGAACTACAAAAAGTACTGGAAGAGGTTTCTTGTTCGAGGAGATCGATTTATGGACGAGTGCAATGTAAATCCGTGACACAGATATACCTGAAATCAGAACAATGGGCAATAGATTGCTACATATAATGGCCTCAAAATTGGTGTCTGCAAATTGTGGATGCATGACCTCTTAAAGCTCTGCGTCAGAACAACAAACACTGAAACACAGACGCTGAACAGGAAAAGAGGTTGTCCAACTTGCTGACTTCTTAAAGCTTTGCATCAAAACAACTGAACACTGAAACACAACTTCCTGCCTTCTGTTTGCGGAAAACAAGCGTGCTTGATGATTTCAATTTTCTGGGATGAGTTGTAAGTCATCAGTAAGTCAGATGACGATGCAGCAAGCAAGGATGAATTGAAGGCGGATTCAAGTAGCCAGTTGACCTCGCTGTCCAGATTTTTAGATAGGATTTTTTTGATGAGTCTGTGCCACTTTAACTGACATTGACATTGGTGTATCACGCTCATCGATGCTGATTTGTTTCCCCCTTTGTTTTCTGCCAATAAGGGCACACACATGTATTGCGCTATAGTCATTCTTTTCATTCTTAGTCGCCGCACATTGATTATTATACCAAAATTAAAATAATGTAAAGGTGGTTCTCCAAACCTTCTGGCAGCTGTGCTGACAGCTTGTATATTGTTTGTCCGTGCTTCCTACTGGCTACTGCGATGCTTTTGTGCAGTAGGTATTGCTATATGTTGTTTCATGGATCAAGAAATTCCATCTGCATCACCCTGATCGGTATATTGAAAATTTGTTACAGTTATTTGTGTTGTAGCGATGGTCGGTCTAGAAATGTGCACTACCTAGCCTGTTGGACTGACTGCTGACAACAGCTCTCAGCAATATATTTTCTTGCTTTTCTTTACTTTTCAAAAACAATAAAGAGGGTGCTGTCTGATGTATAAGTCGATTAGCAATGTCCCTAGAAAGCTAGATTTGATTTTATTGCCTGGACAGAAGATTTTCTTTTTTCTTCTACTAGTTCGCTACAATTTTTTGTAGTGCTCCACTTGAACAATCAGCTTCGTTACAAAATGCGATGCCATTGGGCTGGCTGACGAACTTGTTCATGGATCCATGTGCATCGTACCACGCCTTATTAAGCTAATAATGATCCAGTCGATACACCACAAGTTTGTTCAGTACGTCAGTTGTCTTTTTTATACACTTCATGTGTGTATACAGCACATCGAAGCTTCCATTTGACTGCTTGTAATCTTGTACACCATGTGCCACCCGCAAGAGACAGATTAAGGAGCTACAGATGCTAGCCAGTTGGGCGGATTAAGTAGCACCCAACGGCCGCCTTATGCGACCATTCATGTGTTGTCATCTTGTGAGGTAACTTCGATCCAACTAGAATTCTGCTCTTTTGATCCTTCATCTGTCCGTTTTCATGTTCCTGTCAGTCACTGCCTCCCTGTCAGTCACACTAAAAAAAAGAGTAGATTATGGAAGCTCGCCAATGTGATGAGAGATCCTTACCAACTATTCGTATTGGCATTTTGTTCTCTCTTGGACGAATGGTGAGACTGCAACTCTTATATATTTCTCTGTCCGCTGCCGGCTTCTCTGAATTGAAGTCGAGTTGTTGAGGGACTTCCATCAGCTCCAGTTCATCATGACAACGAAGGTGAGTTGTGGCTTTCGGTGTTAACGATTTTTTTTCTAGTGAAACGAATTGCAGCCGCTTTGTAGTTGTAGTAAAACATTTCTTAAACTTTTGGTTCCTTGTGCCAGGATTCTACTTTGATCATTGAAGTGGACCTCCAATGCGAGAAATGTTACAAGAAGATTCAGAAAGTCCTCTGCAAACTCCAGAGTGCGTAGTCAAAAATCTTGATCCTGCAACTAATTAATTTTCATTGTGTTCCCTGCTTTAATCTGTCTTTCCACCTGCAATTCAGAGACGGAGAACATCAAGAAGATTGACTACGAGAACACAAAGAACACGGTCACCATTTCGGGGCCCTTCGACGCAGCAAAGCTGTCCAAGAAGCTGAGATGCAAGGCCTGCGAGGTGATCAAGGACATCAAGATCAAGCCTCAAGAGGAGAAGAAGCCGGAGCCAAAGAAGCCGGAGGAGAAGAAACCTGCCGAGGAAAAGAAGAAACCGGCCGAGGAGGAGAAGAAGAAACCTGCCGAGGAGGAGAAGAAGAAGGGTGATGAGGAGAAGGCGAAAGTGCCGTCTTCGTCAACGACGACGGTGAACCTGCAGTTCACAAACATGTGCGGCATCTGCTACCCGTGGCCGTGCAGCGACCCATCGCATTGGGGCGGCTACCACACGCCGCAACTGATGCCTCAGTGGCCACCGTGCGGCGGGATGGTGCCTTTGCCTCCCCCGGTTCATCACCCGTACCCGCCCTGCGGTGCACCTCAGAAATGGGCGCCATGCGGGGGACCTTCGTTCTGCGGCGGATGCGGGTGGTGCCATGGCGGCGGCGGCGGCTTCATGCACGGTTGGGCGCCACCGGCGGCGCAGCAGCAGCCGATGTGCTGCCCCGGGCCGTCGCTGTGCAGAGGGTGCAACGGGTGCAAGATTGTTCAGGAGACCAAGTTCAGCTACGAAGAGTACCCGTCGAGTGCATGTGCCATCATGTGATTTTTACTAGAGGATTTTAAATCGCATATCAGCACATAGCACTCAGATTTTTTGTTAAAAAAAGGTACATATAATTGTTTTCTGAAAGTAGTCGCTCCCTGCAAATAAAAGGGTTTTTGGTTGTGTGAATTAGTTTTTTTATTCTTTTTGAAAATAATGTTCTTATTCATTTGGGTCCATATATACTATTCAGTGTATTGGATGTAATTTTTGTGTAAAACAGTAAAATGGTTTTTTTTTCTAGCACAAGTGAACTGATTTTTTTTTCATGACAGGATCAATTGGCTCATTAGAGCATCTCTAGCGGATTATTCACCCTCCATTACCAAAAATACTCTCTCTTTTTCTTACCAATAGCTATTTTTTGGTTTTGGTAATCATGCCGCAGCAGACTACCAAAAACATTTTAGACAAGACAATGAATCACCTACATATGAGTAAGAGTGATATGGGTTTTGGTAGCTACCAAAAGTTTTTTTTTGGCATTGGTAATCTGCTGAAGCATCCATATCTCTCAAATCACTCATTTTGTATTGGTGATGAGCATAAGTAATCTGCTAAAAATGATCAATCAGATCCTACTAGTACTGCTTCTTCCTCACGGTTGTCCCCACACCATCCTCATCCATTTTGTATTGGTGATAGAGAAAGAAGCCTTTGAAATGTGGAATAAGAATCTAACGGTTGGTTAGTTGATAAGTTATGCACAAATCTTATACACTTGAAGGCATGAAAGCACCATTCGTACTGGAAGACGGATAGGAAATGTAGATAAGCGGAGTTTTCATTTTGGGGCTGCTGGGCCAATTAGTGTATTCAGTAGTAAAGTAATAAAGTAAAGGAAAAAGTCCTATCGAGGTCCCTCAACTTTTGCCCAAGTCTAGTTTAGGCCCCTGAACTATAAAACCGGGTAAAACGTGTCCCTCAACTTTTAAAACCGTCTATATTACGTCCCTCGGTGGTTTTAGACGGTTGTTTGCTACTACAGTTACTGTAGCTTTTCATTTTCTTTTATTTATTTAATTTCACTAAATATTTGAAAATTATAGTAAATCACATAAACATCATAAAATGAAAACTCTAATTTTATTGGACTCTATATGAATAGATCCGTACACTGAACATATATTATGGTATGCTTTAGTACAAAATTTTTGTTGCACCAATTCATATATGCAGTTTATATTATTTCTAGACGAGCATAGATCTAAAGGTGCAACAAAAATTTTATACTAAAGCAGACCATAATATATATTCAGTGTGTAGATTTACTCATATAGAGTCCAATAAAATCAGAGTTTTCATTTTATGATTTTTATGTGATTTACTGTAATTTTCAAATATTTAGTACAATTAATAAATAAAAGAAAATGCAAAGCTGCAGTAACTGTAGCAAACCCACGGTTGCTGTAGCAAAACAACCAGTTAAAACCGTTGAAGGACGTATTATGAACTGTTTTAAAAGTTGAGGGACGCGTTTTACCCGGTTTTATAATTCAGGGACCTAAACCAGACTTGGCAAAAGTTGAGGGACCTCAATAGGACTTTTTCCTAAAGTAAACGGGGAACCAAATCGGCCCATAGACATAAGTGGGCTGGGCTATTCGTCGGCATGAAAAGAAGCAATAGTGGGCCTATCTAAGAGAAAAGCAATAACGGGCCGTTATGTAGATGGATGGGCCCAGCAGAGTTCGAGGTGGCCGATAAGTGGGCTGGGCTATTCGTCATGTTCAGAAAATAAAAAAGTCCTATTTACCCCCTTCAACTATAGGCAGAGTTCACGTTTCCACCTTAAATTCCAAAATCGGGTAAATCACACCCTCAACTTTTAAAACCGTGCGTTTTACCTCCCTGGTCAGCTTAAAAGAGGTTTTGACGGCGGTTTTTGTATTTTCCTTTTTTATTTATTTTGGTTGAAGCTTTAAAAATTCATAGTAAATCATAAAAAAATCATAAAATAGAAAATTTATTTTTGTTGGACTCCGCATGAGTATGTAAACATAACAAATATATAATATGGTATACTTTAGTACAAAATTTTAACTATAAATTTAGATATATTCATTTTTATGATTAATCAGAATAATTTATAACGGTTGTTTCTATGATCCAGGTGAAATTTTTTTGGAGGTCTTATTATTGTATGATTCAACTATAGTAAAACATTTATACTCATTGGATTAGGTATAAATTAGTTATAGAAAGTAAGTTATAGTGACATAAATAAATATATAACTAAGTTATACATGATCAAATGAGTATAATTTTTTTTAATACAATTCCATCATAAAATAATTAGACCACTATAAAAATTTAGCCACAATTTAACATAAAAACTGGAGTTATGAATTATTTATTTTAATTACAGAAATGAATAGATCTAAACCTACAATAAAAATATTATGCTAAAGTATATTATATTATATATTTACTGTGTATATATAATTATGTGGAGTCCAACAAAAATGAGTTTTCTATTTTATGAATTTTCTATGATTTACTATGAATTTTTAAACTTCAGCCAAAATAAATAAAAAAGAAAAAACACAAAACCACTATCAAAACTGCTTTTAACCCGACCAGGGAGGTAAAACGCACGGTTTTAAAAGTTGAGGGTGTGATTTACCCGGTTTTAGAGTTTAAGGTGGAAATGTGAACTCTGTCTATAGTTGAAGGGGGTAAATAGGACTTTTTCCTTCAGAAAATTATTATTATTTATTATGTTTGTAACTAATTTTATTATTAAAATATTTTGAACATGTTTTTGTTTTTCTAATACATTTGTAATAACTTTTCGAATAATAAGACGACTGGTCAAAAAATATTTAAAAACAATAGAGATAAACATTTGGATACGATGAGAGAAAAAAGGTAGCCGCGAATCAAACCGATGGATACAGTTTGCGCCCCGCCGGGGGGGCTTGCTGTAAAAATCCAGACAGACATGCTGCACTTGGACAAGCAAAGAAGCAGCAGAGAGACTACCCGAGCGCGGGGCTCCATAATCAGGAACAAGTTGGACAAACAATCTTTTTGTGTGTGCTACTAATTAATAATGATGAGAAACAGATGTGCGCCTGCGAATTAATGCGTCGTCGTGGTTGCATATATACAGTATAGTATAATACTACGGAGCATAATATAATCCGCTGCTATCCTAGCTGGTCCTGCCGCCCCTCTCTGCTGGATAACGTAACGATCCCCATTCGTTCCCATCCATGATCGCCATCGGCCGGCCGGATTACTGATTGATCTCGTTTTCTGGCCGGCCATCCCTTCCCATCCGTCGCTGCCCAGCGTCCCAATCCGTAGCTATCTGGCTGTACCCGCTGCACGTACTACTACTACTGGATTCCTTCAGTTAACAGCAGCTGGGAATTCCATATCGGTCTGGTCTGGTCTGGTCTCGCTACCTGTTCTATCTGTTCACCGCCATTGACACACACGTTGTACGAGCATGCAGGTACGTGCAACGACTGATTGACTGACTGACGCGCCAGTATAACCAACCGATGAAGTAATGCACGTGCTCGCTGTGCATCGATCTGCTGCATTTGCGTAGCGGTCATTGCATATTTGCATTGCATGCTACTCCGATCGTGTACGTACAAGTGCGTACAGCTGCAACAGCAATATACTTACGAACAAGAGTACATGCATGACTCGATTGCATAACGTTGGGGGACAGAGAAAGGCCGGATGATGCATGGCCGCCGCAGCAAAGAGAGGCACATGCATGCACATGCTGCGCGCCAGAGCTTGAGGGCAAGCTTCGGTCGGCACACCGGGTGGGCTCCAAGGATCAGGAAATATATACCGAGACAATACTACACGCTGTGTGGTATTCTATGAGAGAGAGATTCCAAGATGCATGCAATTATGCAAATAAAGCACTAAAGCAGCGGCAAACTGCTGGCTTTGACTAATCAGGAAATCGATCACACCCTCTTTGATTTGCACGGCCACCCTGGGGTTTGGTACTATCAGGTACTCCTAGGTGAAAGCACAAGCAATATAATACTAGTATAAGATAAGATCTCGGCGATCCATGGTCTAAAGTCTCAAGGGGTTTACTCCTTTCGAAATAACACATCAGTCTGTCTTAAGAGTTTTGCATTGCATCATACATGGCTTGTTTGGTTGGATGCTAAAATATAGGCATGTCAAAATATATTATCATGCTAATTTTGTTTACTAAAACATTGACAAGTTTATAATAGCTAGCATCTAGTTATGTGGGCAACCCCCAAAAAAAAAACCTTACCCGCATTTTAGCATGGCAATATTTTGAAAACTAACCAATGAGGCCTCGAAGCCACGTAATCCAAAGCCCAATGTCATGTTACCACTTGATGGAGCAACTTTTACTTGGCCGCGAGCGAGCCAGCCTGATGCGATTCTCTTCATTTATCGCAGGCTTCACGTGCCAACAGGGGAGGGAAGAATGAGGGGACACGACGCGCCGCGCCGAAAGGTTACGGCCTTTCTCCACAACAGCGTAGAATGCTTGGCCATGCAAGAAACGACAGGCTAGCCCTGCTGTTTATTACTTGGCTACAGTAGCTAGCCGCATCGCATGCATTGTGATACTGTACTGTACGTTCCAAAGGAAAGGAAAGGAGAGAAAAAGAAAGCTCAAAAGTTTGCATCTGGTACGTCTTGGTTGCATGTACCTGCCCCAAGAGCAAGAGACGAGCAGGCAGGCCCGGCCGGCCGGCGCAAGGCAAGGCAGGCAGCGCCGTGGTCGGATATACTATCTGGATTCCATCTCATCTCAATACGCAAGTAATATACGGTATGTCATACACAAATACTGTACACACACACACCAAGGGCAGGGCGAGGCTACTGCCGGAGTGGGGGCACACGGACACATGGGCGTGACTAGGCTACTGCCGCGATGGGCCCCACCGCCATGTCACTTCACCTTCGATCTACAGTACTGTACTGATAGCTCGCCGGTGAAGGCAGCTAGCGTGCATGGCATGTGATGTGGTGGCGTCCACCTCTGCCGGCTGCTGCTTACGAGCGAGAACAATCTGCAATAATGCATTTCGTTCTGCGTACGTGGCTAGCTCTACGGTAAAATTAAACGCGAATTTTATTGGACTTTCTATGATCCAGTACTACTATATATATAAGGATCTGCTGGTCAACCGCAGAGCTCCAGCGTGCTAGCTGCTGTTGCAGCAGACATACTCCAGGATTCAGCACAGTAATCTCATTTTGACCACCAGAGCAAGGCAATTCAAGCGCCGATCGATACAGTACTTGCATGGGAAAAAGGCATTTTTCCTTCGGGCCGGCGGGCGGAGGAAAAGGCACCACCGCAATTCAGAAAGCGCCACGCGCTTTCCGTAACCGGGAATTAAGAAACGGAGACGGACAGCTGGAGCCCCTCCAGGCCATCAATCCTCCCCTCGCCCAGCACCCAACACGGATCGGAGAGCGACGCACACTCACCGTTCACCAAAGCATAGCATAGCATAGCATACCATACCAACTAGAGAAACAGAGATCATCATCATTGACAGTAATCCGTTTTTTTCCTGTCAGTCGCCGCTCTGATTACGCAGCTGTTTCCTTGCTAATCACTTATTACTGTTGAAGCTGACTGCTCTGGCGGCGATAGTTTGTTTTCAGGAAGGAAAGGAAAGGAAATAATTGTGGCCTGGCGGTATCTTCTTTTTCAGGGTTTGAGCTATATATATATTCTAGCATAGCCTGTCGTATTCAGATCCATCTCGCTCTGATCTTGGGATATCGACTCCATTTACCTCAACAGAGTATTATGTAGTGAGTGCATCGCCGCACTAGCAGCCTGGCATCCCCGAAAGCTTTGCTTGTCCCCCCCGGAAAAAAAAAAGCATCAATCACTTTTACGCCCGCCTGGCCCCGGGTCAAGGTGATTGGTTTCGTTGATCTCAAAAAAAAGGTGATTTCGTCAGAGCAGCCTAGCACCAAAACTGTACAATGTATTTCGTCAGAGCAGTAGCAACTGGCAGTGCAACCAGTTCTTATTACTACAGTAAAAGGGAGAAAGGTTAAAAACAGGTGAATGAACTCAAGATGAGCTGGGACATGAATGGCACCAACAAAGCAGAGAGGGGGCATAGGGCAAATTACTTCCATATCTTTCACTTTCTTTTCTTTGTATAGTAACACTGTCACTACAGTAGGTTCATTCGACAGGACCAAATGTAAAAAAGGAAGAAAAAAACCATCATTTTCTTTTGTAGTGAGCTGCATCTGCTGAAGAGAGGGGGACCAACCCCCACAGCCAGCCAACAACGCTGACAGACACCCCTCTCCTCCCTAGTATATTGACAAACAAATTAGAACAGCTCGGTTCGGCATCACCAGACCAGACTGCCTGTGCTGAGGGTGGTCCTTCAATCACACACATGACACACCTACACTGAGGGACACTCGTTTGTTTCTGAGAGATCTTTTTTACATACATACATATACCACGCTACTGGACCAGCCCCGTCACATCTGCCTAACATGGCTTTCTTTGCACACAGCAACCTACTTCATTCTAGTACAGTTATACATGTATCTTCTTGTGGCTGTTAAGCATCACACCTACTAGTGATGTCAAGTGTATGTATCAACTAATGGCAGCTGTAGCAGTAGCACGGTATCATGGAGGTACTAGGTGGTGGTAATAGTGAGCATGCTGCTAATGGTAATTGGTGGTAGTAATTAGTAGTAATGCAGATGGTAATGTGGATAGGAGAGCACTAATCTGTTGCTGCTACCTGCTTCCCAGCTTGCGCCCATCTTCTCCTACGACTTATGGTTTGTTTCATAAAAGCTACTTATCAACTCTTCTTGAAAGTAAAAAAAGAAAGAAAAAAGGGACTGAACTAACACTATGCTGCAACTTCTCCATTCTTTTTCCTATACTCCACTATCTTCTTTGTTTGTTTGCTTCTAGTATTCCTGCTGGATCAACAGAATGGCAAAATAAAACGAAAGTAAGAACACCATCATTCCACATCTGAAAAGCATATCATTTTCGAAGCATGGCGCTGCTGAGTGCTTGAGATCCATGGCCTTTCACAAAAGGAGGAAGACGATGAAGTGCTTACTATGATTAGCCAGTAGTATCATACTCCCTCCCATTGAGGACAACTTTACATCCCGATCGCGCCGGCACCGTGATCGGAGGACAGCCTACAACAGATTGCATGATGTGCTTCAGGCATCGGCAAATCATGGCACCCAGATAGGATTGCACTTGCACAGACTGAGGAGAGAGAACATTTGCACACCTTGATATGGGGAAGAAGTATGGCTTCGGTGAAGTTATGTCCAGTGCAGCAGGCCTGAGATGCCCTGTGAGGCCGCCATTGTTGATGCCAGCAAAGGAGGCGGCGGTGCGAGCTGGAGAGGCCGCCGCTGCGAGCTCCGACTCAGTGGGTGCAAAAGGATCATGAGCATATGCTGCGGCAGACTTGGTCGGCGATGCGAATGGGCTGTCCGGCAGGTTATGCTCCGCGCTGCAGATGAGAAACATAAAAGGGATGCGTTAAAAAAAACTGTGTCCAAAGATCAGTTGCTGAAATGTTGGCTTCCCTGCGCTGCTGGATGAAAGCAAAATGTGATGGACGCAACAAATGATGGTGATGATGACTTGTTTAGAGTTAATTCCACCTTTGGTCACTTTCTGCGTTCGGGCTCGCCTCGCCGCTAGATTCCTCCTTATCGCCTCCGTTGACCACCGCCCGCCTCTGGGGATGAAGGAAGCTGCTGCCCTTGCCTTCACCTGATGAAATTGTTCAGTGAGTTGAGCACGGCGAATATCACTATTTCACCATCAACTCATCCAGGCAACAAGAGGTAAAATGGCGGCGTTGTCCTACCAGAGGAGGAATCAGGCGGCGAGTCGACGACAGCCCCCCGGGTGGTACTGAAGGGCATGCCAATGGGGCTCGGCGACGAGCGTGACTTGAGGTCTAGCAGCTGCAAACCCATCAGGCGTCGGCTCTGGAGTTCCATGGCCTGCTGCAGCTCGGCTGCCTGCTGCTGCTGCTCCTCCAGCTTCCTCCTGAGCAGCATCTCGTTGGCGCTGTTGGAGTGCTGCAGCATCCTCGCACCTGACAGTGGGTAGCATCCATGATCATACCACACTCAATTATATTCCAGCACCAATCAATCATGAGCTAAGCACTGAGATCGCACGCAGCTGAAATGTCGAAATGGCTTACCGAGCTGGTGCAGATCGAAGGAGTCTCTGGCGTCTAGCCCGTTGGAGAAATCCATCCTCTCACCTTGCAGCTGCTGCTTCCTGCACAGCAACATCAGAGTTGTATTGTGTAAGAACAGCGAAAAAGCTTGGCCCTTGTGCAGTTGCCAGATTCTAGCACAAGGCAAATGGCTTGCCTGTACTTGTCGGGGACCTTGCCCTTCTCCTTGTAGGGCTTCACGAGCACGCGCGCGTCGCAGATGAAGTGCGGGTTGCCCTTGGCAAGGATCAGCTTCACCGTCTCCGGGTACACGAAGGTGACGAACCCGAACATGCGCTTCTGCTGGTACGGGATGCGCACGTCGTGAACGGGGCCGTAGATGCTGCCAGTGGAGTTCGCCGGAGCGGCCGGTGGCGCACGCGTCAGAGACTGATTGGTTCCGGCATGACTGATTAGCAGCTAGCGCAGTGAAAGCAAAGGGAGTACCTGAAGTAGTTGGAGACGTCTTCTTCGCGGAACGTGCTGTCCGCCGGGAAGGTGAGGTAAATCTGGCGCGAGCCCGGGTTCATCATGCTGGCCAAGTCGGTGCGGTCCAGCCGCGGCCGCCCCAGGAACTTGTGCGCCTCGTCGCCCCCAAGCATCAGCGCTGCCGCGGCCGCTGCAGCTGCCGCCCTGCAACAAGAAACATCGGTGGAGACACGGTGATCAGGGGAGATAGTGACCGGGAGCTCGGGGATTGCGAGAAAAAAAAACGTGGCAGGCACCTCTGGTTCTCGTTCTGCTGCTGCTGCTGCAAGAGTATGCTCAGGCACTTGCTGGCCGCGGACGGCGAGCCGGGGAGCGAGCCCGTGGGGGAGTAGGGGAACGCAGCGGCTGCTAAGCGCTGGTTCTTGGAGCGGAGCAGGATGTCCTGGCACTGCTGCTCCATGTCCATCTTCGCGCCGGCGTCGTCGCCGTGCACGAACCGGCAAGCGCTGCCGTTCTTACAGTAGCCGCGCGCGTAGTAGAGGCACGGCTTCCAGCCGAGGCCGTCGGCGCCGCCGAGGCAGAGCTCGCTCACCGACGAGCTGCGGCGGTGCCCGGGACCACCGTTGGCCCAGCCGTACGGGAAGAAACCACCGTCGCCGGTACCGGGGCTTCGGCACTCGGAGCCGTCGAAGAGGGGCAGCTGGTGGTGCCCGGCGTCGTTGAGGAACGCGAGCTGGTCGTGCAGCTGGAGGTCGTCGAGCAGCTGGTCTCCGGCGGGCGCGGCGAAGAACGGCGAAGGCGGTCCGTTCCCATTGGCGGGGCTCATGAGGTCGTCCCCGACGCCGGCCATCTCCTCCGCCGCGCCATTGCTGATGGCGCTGTTGGTCCTGGAGAACACGGGCGGCGGCGCCCACGAGGAGGGCGAGGACACGGAGAGCGGCGAGGGCGCGGTGCCGCCGCCGCAGCGGCCGGAGTTCTGGCGCGAGAGGAGGAACGGCGAGTGCGCGGCGGCGGCGACAGAGGTGGGCGTTCCCGGGCCGGACGACGGGAGCAGGCCGAGGTCCTTGCGCGCCTTGGCCATGACGGCGTGGAGCAGCGCCTCGGGGCCGAAGGCGAGGCGTATCATCTCCTTCTCGCCGTGGTCCTGGATGAGGAGGAAACCCATGATCTTGGCGGCGTGGTCCGGGTCCAGCGCCTGGATCCGCGAGAACACCACCTTGGTGGCCTCGTAGGTGTCCATGGACAGCAAAGACAGGAGCTTGCTCTTCTTCTTCTCTCCCGCGCTCCCTAAGTTTGCTGCTTTACTAAAGAAGAGGGAGAGCAAGTTGGAGCTCAAGCTGAATAGGAGGAGTGAGAGGAGGCAGTGATGAGCTGCTGCTCCATTTCCGAAATCCCGGAGGTCGCCAAGCTATGAGTAGTACTAGTGCGAAGGCACCTCGCGCTGCATCGCTATCTTGTATCTACTATCTATAAGCTAGAGGTCTCCTTTCCTCACCGCTGCTGGCTGGGCTTTGTCACGGAGGAGAGAGGCCGCCGGGGCCCCGGTGGGGTGGAGACAGTGGAGGGGACGATGAGGGGGCGCGTGACGCGATTTCCGTTTCTCCCAGGGTGGTTCGCGGAAATTCGGCGGAATTTGGTCTGGTCTGCCTGCCCATGGCCCATGGGGAAGCATTTCTTTCATTTATAAAATTTGTTTGTTTTGGTCTCCAAGAGTGAGGAGAGGATCGGCGCGCGGTGGAATGAATGGATAGATCTAGATCTCCCACCGTGGTGGGCCCCACCTTATAAAACTCGATCCAAGCCTCTGTCTGTCACAGTGTTGGACTGGACTGGGCCCCTGTCTTTCTCTGCCTCTTTGGTTTTTTCCTTTCACCGCGTCGTGTGTGTGTTTTCTGTTTTGCTTTGGCTTCGTCCTCGGTCGATGCTACCGTGATGGTTCCTTGCCAGTCTCCATATCCATTACCAGCACATGATCCATACTTCGAAACCAACATTTTTAACTTTCTATAAGTTTTTTTCGAGGGAGATTTCTTTTAGAACTTCTATATCTTTTATACGAAGTACAATGTACTTAGTTGTCCCTTTATCCACATCCAAGTTCCGTGTAATGCAGATTCACCATTATCTCAACAAATTGCATCTTGCAAACATATTCATGCCCCTTAAAAACACATTAGTGTGCGTATGTTTTTAATAACTAGAGATAGGAGAGCTCTAGGACAATGCCCCTTAACGGTTATCCTTGCCTTCTCTTCTTTTCCTTTTCTTCATATAAAAATTCAAAAATGAGAAAAAAAGTTGTGCTAGTTGTGGATCATGTTAACTTTCTAATCCGACCGAACAGATCATGGAGGTTCGTGCCGATGTTCCAATGTAACCGAGCGAGCGAAGTTTCATTGGACCTCGTCGATGTTCTAATCCTACCAAATAGATGTGATGTGGAGCCAAGCCGTCTTACATACATCGCAGAAATGAAAACTAAGAAGAGATGTTATCACCTAGAGTAGCACGGAAATACCTTGTGAAAAACAGGTTCAAAGGCTTTAACTATTTTTAGCCAGCAACAAGCGATTTCTAGTAGCACATTGATGAAATCTTATGCATCATCTTCGCCTTATTTAGGTACTACTACGGCATAATATATTACTCCCGGTCCGTGTCCTAATTCACAAAACGTGGCATAATTCTTTTTACGAGAGGGCTAAAAATCTCGGAATAGAATAAAAGAAAGATGCTGCAAGAATCTACAGTGACCCGGGTCGAATGCGGTGGTGGGCGTTTTTTCATGTGCAGAACGGAACGGAACGGGACGGCCGCAATCTCGGATGCCGAGCCGGGCCCACACAGCCCCACCCCCGTTTCCCCCCTTGTCCTTTGTGTCCTCGCAGTTGCCTCCTCTCCTCTCTGGCCGTTGCTTCATTCCCTGCAGCCAGTATTGCCATGGCATCCTAATCCAGATATACTTGTGATTATCTTAAACCGCCTCCAAGATGGTTGTTCACTCCATGCTCCTACTACTCATGTATTTTTGGGGGGTTTCCCCATAACAGTGGCGTAGTATATACTCTGATGGTTAAAGAAAAACAGTGGTAGCACCCTTTTGTTTACTCCAGACAGAGAGATCAATCTCTCCCGCAATCTCAAAAGTGAGGATGGGTGCAGACAAAGCTACCGGAAAACATCAAACAAATATCCAGTGAGTGCCGTGAATTTCGAGCCGTCCCGCGGCACATTGCACAATGCACCTGCACCTACTACCATGCATACAGGACACGGAGGCTGTGTTCAAATTGGAATGAGAAAAATATTTTTTTATTGGATACGTGTTACGTGAGAAAAATAAATAGGAGAGGTGGAAAAATAATTTTCTAAGAAGCGTATTATGTGAGGAGGATGAATAGGAACGAAAAATTACTTTTTATACGTGAACATGCCCGATGCATGCTCGAGGGGGTGGAATCATCAAAAAAGAACTTCGTTCTCTCTAGTGAAATTATCAAAGTAGTTCGTGTTTTAAGAAAATGAATATAGGAACCATGGAGGGATAAGTTTAGATGATCGGAGGAAAGAAAGACGAAAGACAGAGAAAGGTAAAAGGCATTTCTATTATTGTGTGTACATCGATCGGTTCCTGACGAAATGTAAATCCAAATAAAGCAGCAGCAACGACGCATATATTTGAATGAGTTAGGCCGCTCGGTCACTGGTGGGCAAAGAAACAGTTTGGCCGGTACGGTGTTGTGCGCACGCACGCTCCCCTCCTCGACAGAAATGCATGCAACGGTTGTGCACCAAAAGCAATGGACGTGGCTTCGTTCACGAGTCCGCGGTAAGCCGAGCTCATCACGGTCACAACTCACAATCATTCATGCTCTTTCAGCAGCACCCCCCCCCCTCCCCCCCTCACACACTCCCTCACAAACGCACGCACAAATGTAGCTGCGGGACCCCACCCGGGCGTGGGCCCCAGTGAGTTTTGTTGCTTTCCTGTCTTTTTTTTTGGATTAGGCTACGATTAGATTCAAAAGATTCTAAAAAAACACTATTTATTTAATTTTTTTTCTATTCGTCTCATCCATTTCACTCATAGAACATTATTCATCTATAGTGTTTTTTTATGAACGGGGCTGCCGGTGCGGTGCTTGCGGCGAAGAGAAGACGAGTCTCGAAGCAGCACGCCCCCGTTTGACTTGGGTCGATCGGGTGGGTGCTCAAGATCAGAGCGCCAACATGCATGTCCAACAGCGAGCGAGCACAGCTTTAGACCCTTTCCATGCGCGCTCTTTCCTCTTCTTTATCGGTCGCCTACCTTTCGAACTATAGCTACATTTGAGGGTTTATTCATGCATGTATCTAGAATATACTCCCTCCCTTGCAACCAAGCTAGACTGACGGAGCAGTCGCGGTTTGAATTTCAGTGTACCTCCGGTTGCACTTGAGGAGTGGCCAACGAGGCCACAGATACATGAAAATCGGGTGACGCAGCAGGGACGGTACTCATCGGCCAAGCGCGCAAGACAAAAGCACCACCCGCGGGTTGGTTCCACCGCGAGTTTATTCATCATTCATGGTGACTGAATACCATGAAGCAAGTTAAGTCTTATTATTGTCATTGGGGTAAGTATGTGGAGTACGTAGCCAATGCAACAACGGAATGAAAAGAGCCATTGACAGGTGACGTGACCATCGACATGGCACGTACTACTACGTGTGGCCGGCGGGTTGGTTGCCGCCATTTAATTATGTGGCGGTTAGATAGGTTAATTAAAGAGCGAGCGTGCAAGGGCCTACCGGTGCTGACGATCGAATGATCGATAGATATGCACGATGTTTAGGAGGAGGGAGCAAGCAAGTGCGGTGCCTCCTGGATATATATATACCCCAGCCCCAGATCAAGCAAGATAATTGCCATTTGCCAACCGACCCATGCAAGCTGGCAGCGGCTCCACTGAAAGCAACAGCACTAGCCTTGAGAGTCCAATGCATGCACGGACGACGGTGCTTGTATTGTTTTGCTATGCCCGCTTCGCTTGTCCATCAGAAATTCAGAATTAATACCCTACTATACGGGCTTGGGTTTGCCCTGCATGCCCAGCAGCCCAGGGGGGGACCATGCATACGTGTTTGCATTTTCATATACATTTGTTGCCACCAGGACCAGACCACGCCCCATGCACGCATGCACTTCAACCAACTGCTTCGTGTCGTAGTATGTTGAACTCACTTTGACCAGATCTGTGACTCACAAATTAATCCACTAGTATCTGCAAGTTACGTTTATTCAATTCTGTGGAGAAGGCCACTGCTAGCTTCACATCACACACCATTCATTCTGTATATGCTGTTGCCACTGGACAAAGCATGGCTCGACTCTCAACAGATCGATCGAAAAAGAAACTAAACAGCTGCCAATAAGTGGCCAGCTGATGAAATGTGTATATAGACTATCAAGGGCACACATGCATGCTGCATGCGGGATATATAACAGATGAATTATTCTATCTTAGCTTGATTGGTCCGCTGACCACACTACTGAAGCTACAATGGATGCATACCTACCTGGGATATATATTTACAACAAGAATGAAAGCTTATCTTAAAATAATTCCTAGTACCATCCGAGTATATTCGGTGGTAGAAGAATCTCATGCTCTATATATACTGTACATGATTTTTTGTTAGATAAAAGGACGATCGATGCAACAATCTTATTCTACTCCGTATTTACTTATAAGATACGCTAGCATATAGGAAATTATAACAATTTAATACACGGCACTTCTCCCCGTCTCTCTCGCTCCACCTCCACATTGTGGCACGATCAATATAATTGACGCGTACTTTATTTGTAGCATGAACCAAATTAAAGAGTGCTTCAGACGCCTCGTTCAATTTTGTTCCTCGTGTTTATTTTTGGAACAGAGGAGTGCATGGCTAGCCCCGTGCTGAAGCGAGGGTTGATAGGCTATTGTGTGTGATTGTCTTGTCTGTGAATCGAGCTCCTAGCTACTGATCGACCGCGTCATTATGTTCATGCATGGGTTCCCTCGCTATCAGTATAAGGTCAAAACGACTAACAAACAACTGATGATGCCCAGATTAAGGCCAGGCGTACGTACGTGGAGCAACACACAAAGAAGCTGCCTATTAGTGGCGACACAGAGACAGAGGTACAACCAACCTGTGATGTATACGCCTGCTCTATTCTTCTGTGTCCAACCACGGACAGCGACGTCCTACGTACTCGCTGTATTGATAAAGAGTATTAGCACATACTCGATCAGTAGCCGGTTTAGTGATTGCAAGAATTCAATTCTTAGTTACCAGAACTATACGTACATACTGTTATCTTTGATTTGTAGGTTCTGATCGCCGATGTCGATATTTTGCAGCAATGCCAGCAAATGAGGACGACCCTTCAACCTTCATTCTGCTTGCTTGTTTGCACTAGTTGGGCGCTTTGATCTCTATACACTACTACCTGGGAGCACGAAACTGAAGTCTGAAGATAGTTGCGAGTGACTCTCCGTGAGTTTCGGCTTTTCGTCGGACGGACCCCAGATGCATGCATGCCATGGCACCCGTGACAGGCCGTGGATGACCACGGCGCCACTGGTCCACCCTCAATGCACACGTACACATGCATGCATACACTGCTGCAGGCTCGGACAAGTGGCCAACCGATCGAGCTGTTCACAAGTCACAAGCTGCATGCATTTTACGCATACATGACAACTAGAAGGGTACAGTAGAATGGCAAGAAAATAAACAAGATGTCACTATCATCCGATCCGAGCCTGAGCATGCAGCTTATTCATTGTTGCAGCTTTTAATTTGCAACTGATCCACCGCAAGCAGCTTGCATATATGCATGCACGGCTGAGAAGACGTTTAATTAATTCACTGAGCTAATCAAGTGGGCGGTTGGTCTGCGTGAGACATCATTAACTCGCCATTAATGGGCACAATTAATTTGCCATGTCCGTACACACACCATATCTACCTGTGCTGTGTTGTTGGATTGGATTGATCTCTATAAGTTGGGTTTCTCGAGAGTATAACATGCAGCTTGAGTACGAGGATATACTTTGCCTGTAGCCTTGGAATAATCATGATTCTAATCAATACGGTGCCTAACAATAATAACCACCTGCTTGCTGCCCGTAAGCTTGTTGCACTTATAGAACTAAATATGTGCCCTCTTAGTCGTAGCACGACCACTAGGCTTACTGATGCCCTAATTGCCAAGCAAACAGAACGCTTTGACCTTCGATAATCGCTAATTTGTTTGCCCGCAGAGAAAACCTTTCCACCCTAACAAACACTTTGTCAGTTTTATTTGTCAGCGTTTAAGGTACCAAACATGATCCAAACTGTTATGGCTAGGTAGGGACGACCCCCGTGATCAAGCTTGATGTGCCGCCCGTGAAATGCGCGATATAATCAGCACACTGACACGACCGTGCACACAGGCAACAGCATCTATTCCTTTGTGAAATTCCAAGATGATAGATAGCGCAAAATATATAGACCATCATCCCAAGAAAAGGCGCTCCGAACAGATACTCGTAGCCACAGCTTTCTGTACACATACGACTCTTGATTGATAACAGGCCAGTCTACGTACTATCTTTTGCTCCAAAAAAAAAGTGTAGGAGCATCACTCGCGTCTCGCGCGTAGTACATGGCAAAATTTGAGGCGCACCCCTGGGTATTGGTGGATTAACATTGACGGTAGCAAGCAGACATGTTTGGAGTTGTCTGTGCCTTGTAGATGTGACAAGACAGTTTGTCACTTGTGGGACAACGTCCCGGTCAGGACTGCTGCGCTGGAACCGGGGACGCCAAAGTGCTAGGCCCACACACAGCAGGGAATACACAGAGAAAATCATTGTTCAATTTTTATGGTATTTTTTAACAGGAAATTTGTTCAAGTGAAAATCCGTGGTCAAGTGGTGCCAGAACTTTTTCTCGATCCTCCGACATGAGTGAGGAGCGAACACGGGCTGTGAAAAAAAAAGGCAATACATATGGTACGTGCGGTACATGCTGCCCGTGCGCACAGTAGCAGTAAACAATGCAACAACACACGAGAAGCAGAGAGAATCCAAGAGGAATGGCCCCGCCGGGTTCAACGTTGGTCTCGGGCCGCTTTACATCACGTCAAACAAACCGAAGGCGGGGAGGGTCATCATCATCCGTCACTCATCAGCGGGCGCTACCGGCGTGCTGTGCTGTGCACCTTTTGGAGGGAGTGACGAGCGAGCCCCCGAGCCGCGGACGCAGCTCCTCCGTCGTCTTCCTCGTCGGTGTGGTAAAGTCCCAACCAGACTCGATAACCAGAGTCGGTACTTGGAAATCGTAGACTTAGGATTTACATTAAAAAAACTAAGTCTAAATAATTGAACGACATATCAGTTTAAAAACATTTAACATAAGGTTAATAAATAAATTTAGACCCTAAGATAGAATCTGAGTTGGAACCCTAAGTTCCTCCCCCCTCCATGGCTCATCTTGGCCTCTTGGCGTGACAGCTGCAACATGGCTGCCGCGCACCCACCCATGGAGGGGAGGATTGGGGAGGGATTGCGGCCGATTCAGCGGCATGTGCCCGGTGTCAGGGCCTGTCCTTTGGCACAGTCAGATGGCAATAATCAAAGTTTAATGCCTTGTTGCTCTGCTACCTCGCGCCCGCCCGCCCGCCTTTGCTATGGCTATTGCTGGCACCAACCTCACAGGACGGACGATTTCGGTTTCGACTGCACTTTATTTACTCCCCCACCCACCTCAACGGTGAACATTCATCAGTACTAAAACTAGTATTCAGTGGAGGAGCATCATTATTGTATAAGACGAATGGTAAAATTTAAGTGAAAATAGTCAAATGAATTGAGTACATTTTTCTTAGAGAGAAAGAATAGAAGATAAAATGTTTGCTCTTTTTTTTTTCGGTAATGCTATACTAAAGACGTCCGGACGCCCCCTCCCATGTCTGACGCCTGATCAGCCGTTCAATTTTGATTTGGGATCTGACGACCGACGTCATGCGTGCTCTAACTCCCCCTAGGCCAGGACCCCACTACCTCGAGTCCGTTCCCCGATTCACAGACTAACGTTTAAACCGATGCAACATGTATGTTTTGCAACATGCGATGTTCCACCTACGATGCAATGTTTCAAGAGAACGATGCTATGTTCCATCTCGATTTTGTTTCATGCAGTTAATGTTTCAACCATGCACTATTCTTTGTTCCAATCTGAGCAACATCTTTGACAATATTCGGTTAGGATTGTTCCTATTTTCACTCCTCTAATGTTGCAGTCGTTTCAACAAATTTGTTTCAATGTCTACTGCGTTTTTGTTCCACTCAGCTCCCCTCGTCGCTCTAATGTTTCAAATTCGAAACTCCTACTGTTCCACCAAAACCGTATACGCCCCGACGCTCTAATGTTCTATTCTTGTTGTCCGCGTCTCCCTAATGTTTCAAATTTACAACTCCTGATGTTCCACATAAACCGTATGTTCCCAAATTTTTTTCAATGTTTCAAAATTCTCTGTGATATTGCATGCAACAGGCTACTGAAACACCGTCCGACGATGTGCCGGACGCCGGACGTCCGGGCGCTAGCAAGTCTTTTTTTGTTCAATCGAAAGCAACAGTTGCTGTTTGCAGCGAGTGAACCATAGGCTTGCCGCTCCTTCTCCCTAAAAAAAATGAAAAGAAAAAATCAAGCCGGCCTGACAAAGCCCTGTCTGCAAATCGCAGACATTAAAACGTACGACAGTGCACGGGGAGGCCCCATAAATGCGCCGGGTCCGCGTGCTTTTACGCGGGTGGCCGTGATCGCGACGGGTAACATGCACGGCGATCTGGCCGGCCGATGCCCTGCACCGATAAGGCGATAAGCTCAAGACCACTCGTCTCTAAAGACCGAAATCTACTGGTCTAAGCTAATCTTAATCACACATGCCCGGTGCGGAGGTAATCCGCCATCTAGATGCCCTCTTGTGTACTTGCCCTCGGTGCAACCTTGCTTTCACATATGTCGCTGCCCGCTCATCTCTCGACTCCATCACTCGGGGTGAGTTTAGATTGAGGCCATGTTCAGATTTCCAACTATTCACTATTCATTCCAACTTTTCACGATTCATTCCAACTTTTCACTATTCCTTCCTTACAAAACACGTTTCCCAGCGAATGCTACAGTGTTTTTCTTATGCTACAGTGTTTTTTCCTACAATCTAAACACACCCTGAGAGAAAAAGAACATTGCAGATCTAAAAACAGATCGTGCTGAAACCCGTGTTTTGTGAGTGAAAAGGATGAAATGAATAGGAAAAAGTTAGATGAATAATGTTTTTTTGGAGAGAGGAACTAAACTCACCCTCACTCGTCTGTTTGTTCCCGTGTGTTTAGATTGTAGGAAAAAACACTGTAGCATAAGAAAAACACTGTAGCATTCGCTGGAAAACGTGTTTTGTGAGGGGGGAATAGTGAAAAGTTAGAATAAATAGTGAAAAGTTGGAATGAATAGTGAATAGTTGGGAATCTGAATATGGCCTAATCCATCTAATCTAATCTAGACCCCACAGGTCACCAGTCTCCATCTCCTTCCTGTGCCACGAATTACAGTACGCTTTTGTTGCAGTGGACACTGTGCCGCCGTGATGCCCGCCCGAACAAACTCCAAACCTTGGTTCTGGGTTAATGGAGAAGGGCGTTGCATTGCATTGTAGCAGCAGAATCTATCGGGAACGGACGACGCCCATGCCGTGCCGCCGCGGCGCAGGGCATGGCTCCCGCTTCGGCCTTCGGCTCAGCAACAAAGTCGGAATTGAATTGACGACGACGTCCGGCGCCTCGCCTCGGCGACAGGCAGCTTCTGTGAGCCCGTGAAGGGGAACAGTGTGGTGGCGGATGGCGTTCGTTCATCTGCTGGACCTGGAGGAAACAATAGCACTCAATCATATGCATGGTTTATTGGATGGTTTGCCCCATTGACGAGAATCACCGTCTTTTTGGTAGTCAAATATGGACCCGACCAGAAGCAGCGGCACCAGACTGTCTCGGGGACAAGGCTAGCATGGCAACCCATGGCCACCATAGGGCACGCGTGAGAGCTACAGCACCCTCACTTTGGTTTGGTTCGCCATAGATGTGCAGGGCAGCGGTACAGCACCACAAGAGAGCAGCTCCAAGCAAAGCTTTCCTGCTCCCCGCGTAGCATTGCCTGTGCCGTGGTAGTGTGGTGGGGTCAGGGACTCGAGGTCAGGTCGCTGAGCAGCAGCAGGAGACGGAGGAGGGAATAGTAGTAGCGGCCAGCCATACTCCATGTCCCCACCCCCATGTGGGTGGCACTTGGACACTTGCTGGACACGGCCGAAATTTTTGGGCAGAGACCACCTCGCACTGCACTGCACTGTGGACTATGGAGTGCGTAGATCTCACCCCCAGCAGACGATCACGCTATATATATCAAGAAAGCTACTTGGCAGCAGCAAATAAGCAGCATCAATCTCTGCTCACCTGTTCCTCATCAACTTCCTAAAAAGGCAACAGAGACTCAGCTTGAGAGTATGTAAGAAGCGATGATTACCTTGGCATTCATGTACTAAGCGGTCAGTAAAATGCGGTTAGATACTAGGATTAGAATTTAGAAATATACCTGATGCGGACAGGTCGTCGTTGCTGCGGATGCTTTCAGGTGGTGGTGACCGTCAGACAGTACCCTCCTTGCATCTGCATCTGCTCACCACTAGAGTAAAGATAAAATCAGTTTGCCCTTCTCTATGCTCAAGTGGCAACTTTGGTCGACCTTTATAAAAATTATAATCTGACTCCCTCCCTCCCCGCCTTTCCTCTTTGAATGATACAGAAACTAGATAAATAGTGAGATC
>JACEFO010002118.1:0-52047 GCA_015342445.1 Digitaria exilis | reverse complement strand
AGCATTTGCCAATCATAAACACTAACATTAGTCACCAAAGCCACCCAAAGACTAAGACAAATGTCTGGTTAGGCAACCCCAAACATACTAGACATCAGAATGGAGCAACTACATGCACGATTTTCCTAACCTGTTTTTCTACATTGTTTCCGTCCACTCTCACTTAAGACTTACTCCAAAAAGACTACAATAATCTCGTTCTCAAGCAGTCAACATGGTTTTAACTTTGACCGAGAGTTTATAGTAAAAAAATGCACAAACATCCTTAGTATAAAATAAGTATCATAGATTAGTTATAGAATATATTTTTATAATTAAAATTATTTAGAAACATAAATGTAAATTATTTAATGATAAAAGGTTTGTTCAAACAATGAGACACTTTGATTGACAGCATTCCCATAATTTTTTTTTTGACAGAGGGAGTAAGGAGAACAGCTTGCGCCACTCAAAGTCAACGCTAAAGGGCCCATAGGAGAGGTGAGGTGGAGGACTAGCCTCCTCCCGCTGGAACTTTTCTTATGTGGAGTGGAGATGAGAGAAAGATGCCAACGCTTGAGATCTCATTTGCATTTATTTGCAAATCGAACTTTTCATTTGTACACCGAATCTCCTCTCCACCACTATATACAACACAAATGTCTGCATGCACTTAACATAGGCTTTCATTTGCAAACTTATAATAGTATCCCACTGAGCAGAGCAGAGCAGAGCACCACACACCACTAGGTCTCAAAGCCGATTCGTGGTGCCTTTCCATATATCCTGAACTGTCCTTCAGATATACCTCACATCAGAATCAGTAAATGTCAAAGCCCGAGATTCATTCAAGGTCCAAAATGGAACGCCCAGCAAGAATGCATACAGTTGATCTCTCTTCAAGACATCAGGGTAAGCCACTTAATATCTTTCCATATTGCTCCTTTTCACATACCTTCAGGACACCATATGAAAATAGGGTACAGGATCTCCTAACGAAGTTAAAACAACATGTTAAGACGGTAAGAGTAAAATATTTGCTCACTTCCCCCACCCAATCCTAGCAAGGTTTTTTCCTCTATCTCGCCTCACTTTCTTTCTGATTTTGTGTGGCACATGCAGGGGAAAGTTGGTTTCCTCTCGAAAGGGGTAACTCACGCTTCCCTACTAGCGGCTTGTCATCATCTGAGTCACCCAAGCCTATCCCACTGCACCCAAAAAGATGAAAAATATGTGTTGAGGGCAATAAGATTACAGACCAATTTGCAGGTAATGTGTACAGAGAATAAATTCCCGTGCATAACCAGATGTATATGGACCAACAGATTACGTAATATACTGAAAAAGAAAAGGCTAGCGAGCTAGTAAGTTGTAATCAAATTTGCTCAAGATGGTATATGGGATTGGTAGGCTTCATATATGTAGGTGGTGGCATGTAAGTTGTAACCTTCAGAATGTGATAAAAGCACAGTGAATTATTACCTCATACGTACTAGCATTGGGAGCCTCTCCATAAGACTGCGCTTGTTTGAAGTGGGGACAGACTTCTCTGCCAGTTGTACACCATGTACTCCTTTTAATCGACGCATTTTGATGTCCAGCCATACCTTCTTGCTTAGAAGGACAGCCTTATCATTGTTTCTTTGAGCACCAGCAGCTTCATTAGCAATGCTATCAGTAGCTTCCGGTGGAATGTTGGGATGAGAAACGGGCGCATCTTCCATAAGCTTGGTATAAAATCTCACGCTCCATGGACTCGCCTATAAAGTAACCAAAATTCCATTCATTAATTCATTATTAGGCAGTTAAGCAACAACTGGGGGGCATGGATGGATAAGGACCAGCCAAGCTTTGTAATTGGAGATACCGAGTAGGCGAAGCTTTGTACGCTTGGTATGGTCAGCGGCAGCCCACGTCTCTAGGGGCCAGTCTCCGGCGAGCCGGTCCGCGGACAGCTCGAGCTTGGAGGGCGGGAGGTTGGCCCACTCATGGGTCGAGGAGGCGCTTGAGATCGGCCACCGCGGCCGCGGCCGTAGCCCCGTCGTTTTCTTCGTTGTCCGCAAGAGAGAGCTGGTGGGGAAAGAAGGCCGCGGCGGCGGGGTCGGCGAATACCCTCCGCGCCTTGCGTAGGAGGGTGAAGGAGCAGGAAGCGTCCCCGGCGTGGAGGGCGGCGAGGAGGGCGCGGAGCACTAGGGCTTTGCGGAGGCGCAGCGAGGTGCTGGTCGACGTGGGGGAGTAGGAGGGTAGGGAGGCGAGGAGGGCGTCGAGAACGGCGTTGGGGATGCGGCGGTTGCCGGCGATGAACTCGAGAACGAGGAAAGCGTCGGCGGCGGCGAGCGGCGGCATGGCGGCGAGCACCTATCCATCTACCGGAAAGATGGATTCATCTATAAAGCCCATCAAGGCCCAGCTAATGAAGTCCGTTCAACCATCTACTAGTATGTTCAAACATTTTGGCTGTGCTAATTCAATAATTTGAATGATCCACTTCAACATTGTCCTTGAACATACTCAACAATTGAGACTCAAAATGTTGAGACTCGAGATGTTGAAATTGAAACAACAAAATATTGGAACTTTGAATTTAGAATGTTGACGGGAGAACTTGACATCTTCTCCATCGCAGCATCTTCCCGACGGCGCTGCAAAGCAGCCGTGCAGCGGCGCGGAGCAACGGCTTGAGCAGAGCAGTAACGTGGAGCAACGGCTTCAGCAGAGCAGTGCCACGACGACGATTGCGATGGGAGGAGCGGCGGGAAGCAGCGACGCAGGCGGTGGCGCAGCAAACGGGAGGAGGCAGGCATCGCCCAGGCGATGGCACAACACAGGGAGAGGCAAGCGACGACGCAACACAGGGGAGGCGCAGGCGTTGGTCAGGCAGCATTGGCACAAGCGAGCGATCAGGCGGCGGTGCAGGCAGTGGTCAGACAACAGCGCGCAGGTGAGCGGTCAGAGCTCGCGTCATGCCCGACACCGCGTCGAGGCGTGCAGCGGTGCTCGGGCGGCGGCGCGGGGAGGGAGGTGGAAGGAAGGAGTTGAAATTCTCAAACAATGGAAGATGCAAAAAGCTAAAACTCTAACGGAAGATGGATAGGAAATCCACGACCACACAACACAAACAGCGACGAATAATGAGTGTAGGATGGAATGGGCTTGGCCGTGTTTCCCGTTTGTTTTGTTCTTATTGGGCCGGATTGACCATGAAAGAGTGAGCCCACCCCCAATCCTATGGCTGGCGACGGCAACGCCCTCAATCGTGGCGACGATGACGAACTCCTCGTCAGAGCGGGTTGTGGGCGGTGATCAAGAATGACACCTCCCTCCCCAATCTGATGTCCGGAGATAGCGACGGCCTCAACCGTGGCGACCATGACGAACTCGTCAGAGCGCGTTTTGGGCGGGCAGGGCGGCGATCAAGAATGTCGGACACACACAACCTACAATTTTTTGTTATCTTATGTGCATCGTGAAATCAATAATTGTTGCATGAAAAATTGTCCTTTTTTTTATTGTTGCTTGAATTTAAGAATTTACAACTAATGCCCCTCACATATACTCCCTCCGTTTCAAACTATAATTCGTTTGATTTTTTTACCTCAAATTTAACTACTCATCTTATTTTAGAAAGTTGTACAAACATACTCAAATCTAAGTTATTTTTGAAGAACTTTTATTAATATAAAACAAATCATAAATTTGAACTAAGGGCCAACCCACCCCATTTCATTGTATTGTACCCCAGCAGCGCATATTTTTTTTTCCCACCGCATAGATTAGAGCTATTAGCGGAAACATCAGCACAAACAGCCACTGTGAAAGCAAAGTTGAATGGCACGCATAGGTTTTTGCACGGTAACGCGACATTATTTCCAAAAGGCAAAAAACCCCCCCTCAAAATTGGAATACAAAAGAAAAGGCTCGTACATGGCAAAACTTTTAAAATAGGCAAGTTAGGGTCCTGTTATTTCGCGGTCGTTACCAAGAAGCGCCGTGAAAATACACGCATCTGCATCCCATCAGGGGGAACTTGATCAGCTCCGGCTGCAGTGCCTTCTTTACTAGCTCCGACTGTTCCTGCACATGAACAGACAGGAAGCCTGTGGCTGTAGCAGCTGAAGGTGCTCTGCCAACGTACTTGATGTCTTCAAAGGAACCCCGCCCAAGAGCCTTCATGGCAGTATACAGCCGAGGAGAGATGTAGCTGTATGCACCCATGTTCATGGGCTCCTCCTGGCACCACACGATTTCCGCATCTACACCGGGCAAACATGACGGTCAACAATGCTTCGAAACGTGTCCAGAATTACCAATCCCTCACAACAGCAACAACAAAAAAAAAATGTCTAGGCAAACTATTAACCCCTAACATCAAATATTAAATATTCGAGGAGAGCAAGATTGCGTACTTGGATATCTCTTGAGCTCTCTTTGGATAAGGTCGTAGGGGAATGGGCAAAGTTGCTCAACTCTGCAAATTGCAACATCACTGCGTTCTGACTTTTACGCTCCTCGTCAAGTTCATAGTAAACCTGCAATGCAGCGATTGGTTCAGAATTTCTCGATCAGTAATTTGCTTGATTTGACATCGAAACGGGCACTTACTTTTCCAGAGCATAATATAAGGCGGTTGATGCCCTCCTCGACTTGCTTGTGTTCGTTACGGTCCTTTATTAATCGCTTGAAACGTGTTCCCTGCTTATCAAATCCTGGATGGCCTTCAACATCATCAAACTCAGAAAGATTGGACTTGCAATCCTTGTGCCGAAGCAGGTTCTTAGGAGCTGTTACAATTAGTGGCTTCCGGAACTCCCTATGTATCTAGAGCATCCCCACCACAAAAAGTAGCCAATAATCACAAGAATGAATTATGTGAGCAAAATGGCATGCAAATGCTAGGATCAGAAAAACATAAATGTACATCGAGGTAAGCTGACCTGACGACGCAACACGTGGAAATAGTTTGCAGGAGTTGTCACATTCACAACCTGCCAATTACACTCTTGGATCTGCTTGCGAAGTGTCGGTTCCATCTCAGGTATGACAAAGGGATTATCATCACTCATCTGGTGCAAAAAAGAAAAAAAAATGACAGTCTCATGTAAGCAACCAGTTGAAGTTCTGGTCCAGACATTCCAGCCCAGCAGAAGATCTGGATCAGGAAATGTATCAAATGTACTGTATACTTGCATGACATGATTATTCGCTGCCACACAAAAAAAGAATTGTACAGATCATAAACACATCATTTCTTTTCAAATGGTTTAATAAAAAACAAATCTTACTCAAGAGAATTTATAGTTATGTATACTCACATGGCATTATTCTGCCAAACAAAACAGTCCAGAAGCATAAAATATGCATAATCTCTTCTAAAGTACTTTGGATAAAACCAACCATCTCCCGTAAGATAATTACAGAACAAGGATGCAAAAAAGACCCCCTTGCCGCCGATGTGCTGAATAACACCAAAAACTCTTGCTTCTATCAATTACCTGAAGGAAGCGCTCCAAACGGGCACTTGAATGCTCGGGACCTTGGCCATCATAACCATGTGGAAGCAAAACAACAAGGCCAGTTTGGCGCAACCATTTTGCCTCTCCACTGCTCAAAAATTGGTCGAACATCACTTGCGCACCATTGGCAAAGTCGCCAAATTGTGCTTCCCAAAGAACCAACGAATTAGGGTTCTCCATGGAGTAACCCAATTCAAACCCAAGGACAGCAAATTCAGAAAGCGAACTGCATAAAGAGTAATACATAACATAAGGAAAAAAAGAACTACCCTTCTGGCTGAAATAAGACAAGGAATTTGGCTGATCCGTGAGCAAATTTACCTGTTACTCACAGTAAATAACTCCTCACTTTGATTCATCGCAACATGGTCAAGTGGACAGTACTTCACTCCAGTTTCCTGGTCATGCAGAACCGCATGCCGATGGCTGAAAGTTCCTCTTTCCACATCCTGTCCACTTAGCCTAACATGATTGCCTTCCACTATAAGTGTTGCAAAAGCTAGGGCTTCTGCAACAGCCCAATCAATTCCTTCACCACTCTCGATCATAGCTGCACGCAACTCAAAAATCTTCTTCACTGCTCTGTGTGGCTTGAAGTTTTCGGGCAGTGTAGTAATTGCTTGTCTACACGTTTCAGTATCTCCGGCTTGACCCTGCATAGAGGACATTTTCAACAGCCGATAGACAAATAAAAGACCAGAAAGTGAAATCAACACAGAGATTACTGTTACCCAGTGTTGCGAACACGTGATATTTGCTCTGGTGACTTGAAACCAGTCCAGTAAGCAGATAGCCAATCCCTCTTGTTGGGAACGTAATCTTTGCTCTTTGAAAACTCTTCATTCAATATCCGGTTCACCTTGTCATGGATCCTCTGGACATCTTCTTTCAAGACTTCACCTGTTCCTAGCAGTTTCTGCTCATAAAGCTTCAATGAGCTGGGGTGGTTCTTAATCACCTGTCACAGATAATGCTCACAAGGGTCAAGAAACAAAGCATATTTAGAATGGAAGGGGGAGGAGAGAGAGCAGGATCGGTGGCTTTGTTTTGTAACCTTCTATTTCGACCAGATTGACTAGTGTTTGTCTAAGAAAAAGCATAAGAAAATGGAACTATGGACAGAGTTAAAAAAAAATGTACATGCACAGCCAGCTATAACACATATGAACAAGAGCTGTAAATAGTATCAAGGAACAGTTTGTGGGAAAATGGCCAATGACATATAGAAACAGTCTGAACAACTAGTAGTCTAGTAGTAGAGTTACCTGATACATCTTTGGCTGTGTGAAGGAGGGTTCATCAATTTCATTATGCCCAAAACGTCGGTAGCAGATTAGATCGACCACCACATCTGAGTGAAAAGTCTGGCGCCACTCAGCTGCAAGCTCACAGACACGGACAACAGCCTCTAAATCATCGCCATTTACATGGAATATAGGAGCATTCAGGGCTTTAGCGACATCTGTGCAGTACTGGGAGGACCTGCCAGCTCTAGGATCAGTCGTGAAGGCAACTTGGTTGTTAACAACAATATGTATGGTTCCACCAGTAGTGTAGTTCGGGAGGGCACTTAGATGGAGCGTCTCATAGACCACACCCTGGCCAGCAAAGCTACCATCTCCGTGTATCAGAATACCCATGTTCTTTGTCCTGTCAGCATCATTGGAGTAGAATTGCTTGGCACGCGTCTTGCCAATGACAACAGGATCAACAGCTTCCAGATGACTAGGATTGGCGACCAAGGACAAGTGAATCCTCTTGCCACCACGTGTTGGGCGATCATAGGAGGTACCCAGGTGGTACTTGACATCACCAGTTCCTGTGTAGAGCCCATCCTCACCTCCAACAGGCCTTGTGCCACCAGTGAACTCGCTGAATATCTGAGACAATGGCTTGCGGACGACATTGCCAAGGACATTGAGCCTCCCCCTGTGTGGCATTCCGATGACGATGTTCTCGACGCCGAGGTCAGCGGCCCTGTCGAACATTTCCTTCATGCCAGGGATGAGCGTCTCACCACCCTCAAGGCCAAACCTCTTGGCGGTTGCCCACTTGGTGGCGAGGAAGTTCTCGAACTGTGTGCTCCAGATGAGCCTGTCGAGCATGACGAGGCGGCGGTCCTTGTCGTAGTCCCTGGGCTTGGCGGTCTCGATCTTCTCCCTAAGCCAGTTGCACTTGTCTCTGTCGGGGATGTGCATATACTCGTAGCCGATGGGGCCGCAGTAGGCCTGCTGGAGCTTGCTGAGGAATCTCACGGAGGGTGAGCACGGGGCGGTTCTCAGAGAGGAAGCCAGACATCCTCCAGACGCCGAGGAAGAACTCCCTGTCGAGGTCGGCGTCAGTGAAGCCGTAGAGGCCGAGGTGGAGGTCCTCGGGGACCGACCGGTCGTCGAGGCCCAGGGGGTCGAGCTTGGCCATCATGTGGCCGTTGACCTGGTAGGCCCTGACGAGGAGGAGGAGCTGCATGCTCTCCTGGATGGTCTGGCCGGAGGACGCCCGCGGAGGGGGAGGCCTGGGCGACGAAGTTGCGGAAGAAGTTGTCCCATGACTCGTCGACGGAGGAGGGGTCGGCCTCCCAGGCGCGCTGGAAGCTCCTCGAGGTAGACGCTGCTGGTGCCGTCGAGGAAGCTGTCGGAGAGGCGGGAGAGCGGGACGGCCCGGGGCACGGGGGCGGCGGAACGAGGCCGCAGGCGTGGTGGAATGGAAGCCGCGGCTGCCGCATCGGGCGGCGACGGCGGCGGCAGGCGTCGCGCGGCTGGCGAGGCTGCGGGCGGAGAGCGAGGCGAGCGGCGCCTGAGGCGGCGCGGAACCCACGTCATCCCTCCCCCTCCTCTTTGCTTTGCTTCAGAAGACGAATGGTGCGTGTGAGACGAGAGATCTCGTCAAGGACAAAAAGAAATCCCAAATAGAAGGGAAGGAACGAACGGAACAGGGAGATCAAATCACGCATCGGAGAAGAATTCGGAAAAAGAGGGATCACCTGGCGGCAGGAGAACTCGATCCGACGACGAGAGGGAAGGGAAGGAGGGCGAGACCTCCCGGCGGCGGCGGCGGCGGCGGCGAGTTATGCCGGGGACGAAGGGAGGAAGGAATGCGACTTTAATGAGACGAAGGCCCCACCCACCAGGAGTCGGTCGCCTTCCGCCGCTCTCTTCTTCCTTTATTTTTTTTCTTGTTCTGGCTTTTATTCTTCTTGGGGAAGGGTCCAAATCAAAACTATCCATCGCATGGGATCACCATGGGCCATGGCGGTGCTGGTACGGTGGGCCCTCTCGGCTCATGTGTGGCCCACATGCTAGTTCACGTTCGATAATATGGGCCCGTTTCAGGAAGATACGGCCCCTGCTGATTATCTATATATCACCCAAGACACAAAACCAACCCGGTTTCTGAAAAAGGGGGATTTTAGCGTGTTTTCCCTTACTTTAGTCACTTTATATTTTTACCCTTACGTTATAACATTGAACCCCGTTTTACCCCTAAAATTAACTTCGTTAGCTGCACTTGGACAGACCTTTCAGAAAATAGAGAAAAGACAGGAATGCAATTGACCCTTTTATCCCTCTCCCGCACGGGCTCTACGCTCACACTCGTCTCCCCATTTCTTTCCTGGGCGCTAGGGGTTACAACCGATTCTGGCGGTGGCCGGCAAGTGGCAAGTGGGACGGCAGCTTGGACCCACGTGTGGCATGGACGGGGTTGACGGATCGTACCTGGAGGTACCGCACGCCGCAAACACCGACCTCGGAGCTTGCATAACTATGGCAAGTGAAGGTTCGAGTGAGCATGACACGAGATTTATACAAGTTCTGAATAAATCCTTACATCCAGTTTGGTGGTGGCAAATGTATTACACTCTCAGATCGGATTACAGCGTGAGCTGGTTTAGGCCCTTGAAATAGAAAGTGGCATAGAAGATTTAGCGTTTCAAAGATCAGACCCTATTGACGCTCCTTAGACGCGTTAATTGTAACCCGTAAGCGCACAGATAGCTCTTTCCTTAGAGTATTCCTCAAGGTTTATCAAACTGTGGATCGACAATGAACTTGGGTTTTCTACCTATCTTAGCGGATCTAATCCTAGTGTGAAGCCATGCATATTGCATATAGGGTTGAGCATGCGTGTGCGTGAGATGAAATGTGAACATATTGTGTGTGAGATGGCTGAATGATCATATTCGTCTGCCACGAGGTAACACAACCTTCAGTTGCACGATCCCACCTTCTTTTCCATTGCAACTCTAGCCCTAAGTGATAACCTAACCTATCTCGTACTCTGATAAGGGGACATGATCCCACAAAAGTTTCATAAGCCGGTGTCTTTCCCTCCTACACTCGTCACACAGCACTAGGGGTAGTCAATCATCAAGCAAAGAGAACCGATAAGGGACATGATCCACAAAACACGTTCGGGCTGCCCTTTTCCCTCCTGCATGCTGTCACCACACGAGGGTAATCAACCACCGACTTTCCACGCACCACCAAGATGTATCCGCAAGAATAGATTAAACCTATGTTAGATCTACTTCTACTAAGAGCATATGTCGTTCGTTCCTTTTCCCTACCGCATGCTGCCACCACACGATGGTAAATCTATCACTGCCTTATAGACATATAGAATAAAGTACAAACATCCAAGTAGATCAAAGTAACGAGACAAGATTAGATTGATTCACCATTCAATGTATATGTGCCTTGATACATCAAGGCACGACTTTGGAATTCCACCATGGCTTCACCACGCAGGGCCAACCCATGACGTCTAGGGGTCTAGCCTAAGCCATCTCCTAGGCAACATCGAGGACGTCAGCCGTTGCCTTCCTCCAGCGTGTCTCCCTCGATTTGGCGGCTCTCTGGTGAAAATTCGATATGGGTTCCTTCATGGTCCGAGCTTTAAATAGTCCGAGGAAGCCCTAACTCAAAGGGGAGGCCGAGCCGGCTCAAAAAATAGGTCGGTTGGCTAGTGGACCCCTAGGCCGTCCAGCCTAGCCTCTGTTTGGCTCGGTTCGGTTCTCATCTTTTGCGCGTAGACTCCTCGGTCTTTTATTAGCTTAGGTCATTCATATATATGGGCCTTTTGACGTCGTTTTGCTTCGAGATAAGATTGGGTTCTTTGATATATCCGCTGGATTGCTTCGATCCCGAAAATCATCCAAGTGTGTTCTTCAAGCCTTTGCCCGTGCACACCCTTGGTGGTCGGTCACGATCTCGGTTGATGAGACGTAGGTGGCCGATCTTTCGTCAGGTAAGATAATTCTCGTTTTGGGCGGAGTGAAACACATCGATCCGGCTTCAAGTCAGCAACTCGAACCCTGCAATCTTAGCACCACAACTCCTCTGGTTATCAACTGTGTCACGAACCGGTTGACCTCGCCAAGAAGGCTAATCCCTGCAAGCGAAACGAAGAACACAAGCAAGAACTTGAAAGTATGGCAGCTCTCAATATTGGTGACAATCTGCGGATGAGTGATTAAGCACACAAGTTGGGTTCTACAAACCGAAAAGGCGACTGTTCAAGACAAATTGATCTAAAGCAAAACCCCAAACCCTAATGTAGCGGCGACGGCTGTAAAATAGAGTCTAGGGTCGTGGTCAACCCCTGGACGCGCCCCCTAATGGGCTCGACAACGAAACAAGGCCAAAGGCCAAAAGACGGTGACGCAGCACCGGAACAGATTCTGGGACGCTACCTTGTTCGAACGATTCCCGACGACTCAGAAGGAATTTGGGCCTCAAACCAGCACCATTGGAAGCTCTATAAAATCTTCTTTCCAACCATATGTGGATCATCGAAATCGGACTCCGTATGTTGCCTGGGCGTCTATTTTACCGAAGATAGTTCCTGGACTCCGAGTTGGACTCGAAGTTGAGTTGTATTGGGCCTCCACGAAGCTTGGCCGACCCTTGCTGGTCCTCCACGCCTCTAAGCCTTTCTCCATGTGTCTCTTGGTCTTCTCCTTGGTTGCTAATCATATTATAAACAATATGTAGTGAACCATTCTCAAAAATATTAAGAGGAACACTTAGGAGGCGAACTCACCTCTAGATTAAATTGCCGCGCTCGAGCTCTTGTGATTGGACCTTGAATGTCTAGCGAAGAAACCTCATGTATATCCGTAGGAGTGATGTCCTCATCATCCTCCCCCTCTTGAACTGAAGTCGTCCTCGACTCAAGCGCATCTTCTTCTCCCAAGTAAGGTCTCAAATCTGCAATGTTAAAAGTAGGACTAACCCCCGAACTCGGGGAGGCAACTCAAGTTTATATGCGTTATCATTAATCTTTTCAATTAATTTTAATGGACCCTCAGCTCGGGGCATCAACTTTGACTTCCTCAATTCTGGAAAACGCTCTTTTCTCAAATGCAACCACACTAAATCACCTGGTTCAAGTTTAACTCTCGTTTACCTTTACTACCAGCAACTCTATATTTTTCTGTCATCTTTTTCAATGTTATGCTTTAGTAGCTTCATGCATTTTCAATATAAACTCAGCACGTTCCTTAGCATCACTATGAATTCTCTCACTAGTAGGCAAAGGTAGAATATCAATAGGAGCACGGGGGTTGAAACCATACACTACCTGCAAACTCTACATGAGGCAAACATTCTTCCCACATCTTCAAATTTTTCTTCAAAACAACCCTCAACATGGCACCCAAAGTACGGTTCACCACCTCTGTTTGTCCATCGGTTTGCGGATGACAAGTGGTAGAAAATAATAATTTCGTACCCAACTTGTTCCACAAAGTACGCCAAAAGTGACTCAAAAATTTTGCATCACGATCTGAAACAATAGTAGAAGGCATACCATGCAAACGTACAATCTCTTTGAAAAAGAGGTCAGCAATATGGACAGCATCATCACTTTTATGACATGGTATAAAATGAGCCATCTTAGAAAAGCAATCCACCACAACAAAAATGCTATCCCTCCCCCTCTTAGTCCTAGGCAATCCTAAAACAAAATCCATATAAATATCTGCCCACGGAATAGAAGGAACAGGAAGAGGCATGTACAAACCATGTGGATTCAAACGAGACTTAGCCTTTGACATGTCGTGCAGCGAGCAACGAACCGCTCAACGTCGGTCCTCATCTTTGGCCAAAAGAAGTGTGTGGCCAAAACATCCTCCGTCTTCTTAGTGCCAAAATGTCCCATCAAACCTCCTCCATGCGCTTCCTGCATCCAACAAATGACGAACGGAACAACTGGAAATGCATAGGCGGTTAGCTCTAAACACGTACCCATCATTAATCACGAACTTATTCCATGTACGTCCTTCTTTGCAATTCATCACCACATCTTTAAAATCAGGATCAAACGATATTGTTTCTTTAATTGTTTCAAGCCCAAAAATCCGACAATCAAGTTGGGACAACAAAGCATATCGTCTAGACAAAGCATCGGCAATCATATTATCTTCCCTTTCTTATGTTGAATGATGTAAGGAAAAAGATTCAATGAACTCAACCCATTTAGCATGTCTACGGTTCAAATTACTTTGTGATCGAAGATACTTAAGCGCTTCATGATCAGAGTGTAAAACAAATTCTCTAGGCCACAAATAATGACGCCATGTCTGTAAAGAACGTACTAGAGCATACAATTCTTATCATACGTAGAATAATTTAAAACAGGGCCATTCAATTTCTCGCTAAAGTATGCAACGGGTTACCATCTTGCATCAAAACACCACCAATGCCAACTCCACTAGCATCACAAGCAAGTTCGAAAGTCTTACCAAAGTTTGGAAGTTGCAGCAATGGGCGCGTGTGTAAGCTTGTCCTTCAAAGTAGCAAAGGACTCCTCTTGTGTTGTTCCCCAATGAAACACCACATCTTTCTTTGTCAAGGCATGTAGAGGCGCTGCGATGGTGCTGAAATCCTTGACAAAGCGGCGGTAGAAAACTGCAAGACTCAGAAAACTCCTCACCTGTGCGACGTTTTTGGGGCAGCGACCAGCTCTGAATGGCTTCGATCTTTGTCTCATCCATCTCAATTCCTTGTGGAGTAACAACATAGCCAAGAAAAGAGACTCGATTGGTGCAAAAGATGCATTTCTCAAGGTTAGCATACAAATGCGCTGCTCTCAACGCATCAAAACAGCACGTAAGTGATCCATATGTTCATCCATAGTTTTGCTGTAAATCAATATATCATCAAAGTAAACCACCACAAATCGACCAATAAAAGACCTCAAAACCTCATTCATCAAGCGCATGAAAGTACTAGGTGCATTGGTTAAACCAAAAGGCATCACTAACCACTCATACAACCCGAATTTAGTTTTAAAAACTGTTTCCATTCATCTCCAAGTTTCATTCTAATCTGGTGGTAACTACTACGCAAGTCAATCTTTGTGAAAATTATAGCGCCACACAACTCATCAAGCATGTCGTCTAGCCTAGGAATAGGATGACGATATCGAATAGTAAATATTATTGATGGCTCTATGAAAGGACCGAGATGTCGCCTAGAGGGGGGGGTGAATAGGCGTTACGAACAAATTCTTCGAATTCTTCCCTCTTTGCTTTGCTGCCAGGCACAGGCGGTCTGACCGCCTGTCACAGGCGGTCTGACCGCCTATCACAGAGAGGAACCAAAATCCACCTCGAGCTGCAAAACAATTTCTAGCACAACACAACTTGGGGAGTGGCTTCTATATATGATAAATAGAGTCCCTGCACACAATATAACCACACCCAAGTAGATCGAAGCGGAAGCACAATATTTTGCTAGAAATACACAAGTGAGGCAATGCAAATGTAAATGGAGAGACACAAGATTTGTTTTACCGAAGTTCGGATCCACCACGTGCCTAGCACGAAGGATCCTACTCTCCGTTGAGGAACTCTTTGGGCGGAGTCTTTTTCAACTCCTCCTACTCAAGTTGGGTCTCTTTCAACCGCTCCTCACTTCCACTAGCTTGCTTCTTCCCTTGCGGAGGCGAAGCGCAACCTTCACAGACTTCCCGCTGCTCACCACACCTTGGGAGCTAGCCGGCGACGCCTAGCCGTCTAGGAGGATGAACCTCCAAGAGTAACAAATGCACCAATGGTTTTGTTGACGCGAATCACAAGTGCTCAAGCTATGGAATGCTCTTCTCAGCTCTCTATTGCTCACTGAACTCACAAAGCTCACACAAAGCTTACTCTCTCAACCCAACTCAAAGATATGGCTTGAATCTCACAAATCTCACAAAGAGAGGTTGGGGAGAGCTTGGCTGCCTTCTCTAGTGTTCTTGGGCGTGTAGTGTGTCAAGGGAACCAGCTCCATCAAATGAAGGGGTATGGGGGCTATTTATAGAGGTCACTCAAAAACTAGCCGTTATGCTTGTCAGATGACCGGAAATTCCGTCGGGGTGACCGGAATTTCCGGTACACCCTATTTCAAACTCAGTACGGAGAGTCACACCGGAAAATCCTAATTTAATCCGGTCTCTCTCTGTGACACCCGGAAAATCCGACCCGGGACCGGAATTTCCGGCCGCCTTTGTTAGTGAGCAAAATGCTCTCTCTCAAAGTTAGGTGATCATCCAAAAATTACTTCTAGGCATCCATTCTCAACTAGCCGTTGGACATGCGGTTAGACCGCCTGTCACAGGCGGTTAGACCGCCTGTATTCGAAAAACTAGCCGTTGCCCTACAGGGGGTCTGACCGCCTGTAACAGGGGGTCTGACCGCCTGTACCAGTTAGCACCCAAAACTCACAAAAGGATTGTTAGTTCATCCCAAAAGTTGAACCAACCATAGTTAGCAGAGCTAGGATGTTTAGTACTCTCATTAAGTCACTCAAAGGCTATTCTCTCATAGGTTTCCTAAGAGCACTTTTGATATTCGTCAAAAAGCAAAATGTTGCATCCCTCTTGATAGTACGGCATACCTATACTCAAGTCAAGGAATAAATACATGAAATCCACTTGAGTTTGTTGATCTTTATCACTACCATACTTTGATCATTATCCACTTTGAGGGCTTCCAACATTGCTATCACACTTGAGCAAATCCAATCTTGAGCTAGTGACTTGAGATATTCCATTTTGCATGATTAACAATTCTTTAATCACCAAGTCACTCCACTTTACCAATCATAACATATTTTGCTATTCAGAATGATACTCATTTGACCGTTGATCCCTCGGTGATTATCCATTGGCTTGACTCTTCACCTTAGCTAGGTTCTTCGCGGCCAAGTCGTCACTTGCCCTTCACCCTTGCCTCGTCCATCGATTCAATGCACTAGACAATACCTTCACCATTCGGCCAATCAAAAGTTTCATATGAATGGCAATATAATATATAAGCATATGAGAGCCTTCTTCATATACTTGTTCTTGATTGATAGAGAATAAACCATATATTGCAAGCTCCAATAATTAGACCATCAACTAAGATATATCACCATGTCCATGTATATTGAACTCATGAAGCCTGCAATGTTTGTTTGATAATAAACCCATTATTTGATAAATGATCCCTTTGCTAGTAAATCAAGCTTATCAAATATTCTAGAGACTTGTCAATATGTATCTTCATCATGAAAATCACTCTATGTATAATTCAATCCTTGCTTTGACATTTTGTTCATAATATCATCACGAGATCAAATAATTGCTTGCTTTTCAACATTGTGAGCCATTTAACTTGTATTCAACATATGAGACAATATTTGCAATATAGATGTAACAATCTCAACCTGCTCACAATCTTAGATAAACACATTAGACATTTAATCGTATTGTCATCAACTCACCAAAATCCACTTAGGGGCCTAGATGCACTTTCACTCTACAATCAACACACATACTCATGTACCATCCTTCTTAGGAACCAAAAGCACAGGCACAACACAAGGACTAAGGCTCTCACGTACATACCCGCGGTCCAAAAGGTCTTGGACTTGTCGCTGAATCTCCTTAGTTTACTCGGGGTTGGTTCTGTAAGCGGCACGGTTTGGCAAAGAGGCTCCTGGAATCAAATCAATCTGATGCTCTATCCCTCTCAAAGGGGGCAGCCCTGGGGGTATCTCAGCTGGAAAAACATCCTTGTACTCCTGCAAAATGTTAGTGACCGCAGGAGGCAAAGATCTGGCAATATCATCAAGTGAAAACAACGCTTGTTTGCATATCATAACATAGCAAACGTCATCCTTATAAATTTCAGCAAGGTCACATTTTGTTGCAAGCATAACTCTACCCCCTAATTTAATTCCCTCGCTCTCAGATTTATGTATGGATGTCTCCTTTTTAGGTAGGTATATGGAATTAGCAAACTTGCTGATTTTCAGATTCATCCTTACTCAAACTAGCAAGCTCTTTCTTTATCAGCTTGTACTATTTCAGCAGGGGTCAAAGGAACCAAAGTAATTTTCTTTCCCTCATGCATGAAGGTGTAATTATTACTTCTACCATGGTGTGTTGCATCATTATCACGTTCCCAAGGACGACCTAATAAAAGTGAACAAGCTTGCATAGGTACCACATCATAATCAACAAAATCAGCATATGCACCAATGGAAAAATAAACTCTACAAGTATATGCAACCTTTGCTTTACCAGAGTCATTAAGCCATTGAATGTAGTAAGGATGTGGATGTGGTCGTGTGGTCAAGCCAAGCTTCTTGACCAGACCTGAACTCACCAAGTTGTTGCAGCTTCCTCCATCAATAATCACACGCGCACGTCGGTTCTTGATGACGAAGAAAGTCTGGAACAAGTTGTGACGTTGCAACCTCTCAGGCTGCTGAACTTGCGTGCTGAGCACATGCTGAACAATGATGTTCAAGAAACTCGAAGAATTGTCTCCACCATGAATGACATGATGGTCGACATCTTCGGCAGGACCCTCCTCCTCTTCCTCCTCTTCTATGTCAGAGGTGCTGATATAACCTCCATCCTCTGTCGCCAAATATGCCCGCTGACTTGGGCAATCCTTCTTCACGTGTCCAATGCCTTGGCAGCGATGACACTGAATGCCAGAGGTGCGTCCCGTGGAGGCGACAATGAGGAACTCTGAGCCGGTGCCTGTGAATAAACATTTTTACCTGAATCTGCAGCACGTGAGGAAGACTTGTTTGGTGTAGTCAAAACACCACTCGTCGTTGCTTTCCTGCTCGCTGGTGGAGGTGTCCGAAAAGTCGAAGGCTTGGGCAGCCCAGAATGTGCCGACGTGGTGGTGCGTGGCGGAAAGGATGTCCGGGGAGCGTTGCGCCTGTCCAGCTGCTTCTGCAATTGCCGACCCTGCAATTCCTTCTCTGCAAGCATAGCAACTGGAACAACTGGTTGATAGTATGAAGCCCTTGTAATCAACTATATCCTGTATATCACGTCGCAGGCCTGAATAGAATCGAACAATCGGTATCCTCCTCACCCTCAACTATCCCACAACGCATCAAACCCTTCTGAAGCTCACCATAGTAATCCTGCACACATTTATCTCCCTGATCTAAACGCATCAATTGGACAACGCAACTCTCTATGGTAAGAAGGCAGGAACAAATCTATCACGCATAGCAACCTTAAGTTGTTCCCAAGTATTAGGTGCGAGACCTGCAGCAACTAACCAGTCCACCATATGATTGCAAAATCTTTAAATTCACTACTCGCTTGTCTAACTCTATGTTGCTCAGGCACAAGGTGGCCATTAAATTTTTGTTCTACTTGTCATCTCCCAATCAAGATATGCTACAGCGTCATATTGTCCATGAAAAGAAGGTAGAGTAAATTTAACCTTAGCGTAAGGATCAGGGGCAGGACGATTATCACCTGCAGCGTTGAGCTGTTCTTCATATGTGTGCCTCTCGTGTAGCTGCCTCGTCCACGTTGCCATGGATGTCAAGCACCACATCTTGATCGACTGGTTAAGGAGGTGGACGAGCTTCCAACGCGGTAAGGCGGTTGGTTAGCGTGGTAACCTGTCCATGGAAACCCGCGATGGTATCTTGAAGTGATAAGCACCGAATTGGTTCGGCGAAGGGTGGCCCGATCTTCACGTCAGTAGGTTTCGGTGATATAGCTCCCAAGACATTGCTTTGGGCTGCTGAACTTGCAGCGGGTCGCTGCTGAGTTGCTGGTGATGACGCTGTGGAGGCTGCCATCTTCGATGGAACAAATGATGGAGAAGACTTTGGCTGTAGCTCCTTGAGATCGTCCACCACCATAGGAAGTACTTGACTGCTGTTTGCGCCATGGGGCAGCAATAGAAGGACTGCCATAAGATTTCCACGTGACTCTTGCTGATCTTCTTCTCTGTTCGCATAGCTTGATCAACAAGATTCCTGCAAGGTACGATATGGAAACATCTCCAACAAAACCAGAATTTCTTCATTAAGACCTCCTAGAAATCTCGCCCATTGTTGGACTCTGCATCTTCTCTTATTCCAGCCCGCTACCAACAGTAGTTCCATCTCCTTGAAATACTCATCAACTGATCTCCTCCCTTGCTTTAACATTTGCAACCGATTCCTGAGATCACGCTGATAGCTAGAAGGCCACGAATCGCCTTCTCATCACTTGCTTCATCTCCTCCATGTATTGATATATCCTCGTCCCAAATCACGTTTGATTCTCCTGCACTTGGTTCCACCAAGTGAGAGCGTATCCAGAGAATTCCACCGAAGCAAGATTCACACGGCGCTGAGCTGAAAGATTATGTACTCGGAATATGTGATCACACTGCGCAGCCCATTCAAGAAATTCATCAGCATTCTCCTTTCCAGTAAACTTTGGAACACTCAACTTGACACGAGCGATGTTATCTGGGTTGTCATGTGGACGACGACCACGATGGTATTCCCTTTCTTCAAAATCAGCAGGCCGGCGATGATGACGCCGAGCAAACCTACCACCATGACCGAAAGGATTTTCATCATCATGAGATCTGTCTTCATGATCTTGATCTTCAAACTCTTCATCTTCAAAATGCACGCGGCGACCATCAGCAGGGCGCCCATGTGCGCGACGCCCCACCATGCTGATTATCAAAATCAGCACGGCGACCACCTCCATAGCCTCTCCGTCTAGCGCCCGAAACGATCGAATCCATGGCCGAAACTAGAATTCTCATCGTCCAATTCTTCCTGGTGATCTTCTTCATGCCGATGATGTGGTCTTTGACCTCCCGCTGCGGGAATTCGCTCATCAAGCATCCGTCCCATGGCCTCCACGAGCTGATCGGCCATGCGACGCATCTCAGCCCGAGAAACACAATTGTCGTCATCTCTATGGTGTCCACCATGAGTACTTGAGTTTGGATCCTGACATGTTAGGAGCAGCAAGAACAATATGGAATGGAAATTATTGTGGAAACACTCGATTTCACCTCTTTACTTACCCAAGTTTCTTGCCTAATCTCAAGAACTGTGGTGGTGCTGGTGTGGCAGCGACAACAGAAGTGGTAAAGCCGGTCGTAAGGATTTTTCAAATCAAAAGTCCCGGTTCAGGGTTTTGGTGGAGGTATAGGTGGCTGAACAAGGAGGGCTACGGTACTGCCAATTCAAGTGAAAAAAAAGATGTGCTCAAAAGATAAATTGCTGCTATCAAGATTACCACCAACTTGGATATGAAAACTGAAAAATTTCAGTAACCAACCCTAACACAAAATTCTCAGAATCTTTTCACTTGTGCTCTTCCTTTTTTTTATACTGTATTCTTTCTTTCTTCTTTTTTTTGGTTGACTCTTCCTTTTTTTATAACACTAACGGGGTTGCTGATTACAAAAGATATATGTAAACGGTGGTGACTAGCAACTGGAAGAACACAAGCACAAGATACCAGTACCGTCAAAAGGGCTATAGGTTTTTTTTCTTTAGGCGTTGGACTATAGGACAAACAAATATATGTAAAAGATAAACACAGGGATGAATATGTGGCTAGAGAAAACTGTAACAGATTGAAAAGGGTGGGAGGGTGGGTGGATAAAAACGAACCTACCGTGACAACGATAGCTCTGATTACCACATGATAAGCCACCGAATTGGTTCGGCGAAGGGTGGCCCGATCTTCATGTCAGTAGGTTTCGGTAACGGGGGTAACTTACTGAAAAGGCTTTACACCTGGCCAAGGTTGGTTGCGACCAAGCGACGGGGAGAGAGACACCGAAACCGCGAAAACTTCGACTCGATCTCCGAACGACCGCAGAACCACAACCGGAGCTAATCCACACAAGACGGGGTAGCCCTACTGGAACCCGCAGAGCACGAATTAGTGGATCTCAGAGAGATCTCTCCACAAGTTCAAGAAGAACAAGGAAGAACAAGGGTTGAGTAAGACACTCAAGCAGCTCGGCTGCAAATATCACTGGGATAATCTTAATTCATCAAAAGTTTTCTTTTCCCTCTTTGGCTTACAAAATAAGGGGTATTATACTAACAATTAGTCCCAAAAATAGATGTGAACTGAAAGAGCCACGTGAGAAGGTGGAAGGCCAACTGGCTTGATTATTCATCAGTGGTCGTAAATTTCCCGTGTGTCTTCTGGCCCTTCGGAGTGGTCTTCAATGTTTTGATCATAACTCCGCCTAGGAACGTCCAAAAGACGTGGGACAGATGCGTTGGAAAGCTAATTTGATCACCTTTCACACCATGTGTAGCATGCTTCACGAAATATTGTAGAGTGTACAGTTTCTCACGGAAACTTAGATATCAGGCTGACTATTGATCTTCTGAACAGTCTGCACCAAAAGCACTCGGCTGCCAAGCTGGGAGCTCTAAAGCACTAGGAACTTAATGGCATTAGAAAGTTGACTTCAACACCTTCCAACAAGTACTCATGGACATTCATAGCTTCTATGAATCAAAAGATATGACTATTTCTTCATGACAGTTCTGCCAGACCGAACTGGTTCGATGTAGTTCTCCTCGTGTCCTTGTCATCCTCCTTGGTGAGCCTGAGTAATAGCAACATGCACGATTTAGGAAGTGTATAATTCTCATTAGTAAATGGAATTTCACAAAGAAGCGCGTGCACCTCTTGTTGTAGCTGTTTAGCTCGGCTACGAGTAATTGGTCCATCGAAGACATGAGCTGGTGCAGCTTGACTTGATGATTGTTTCATCTTGCTTGATGTAGTCGGTATACTTGATGGTGTGGTCGGCGTGGGCATATCATCCTCCCCCCTTCAAAAAGAGTCGTCCTCGACTCTTCCAATGCAAAGAATGGAGAGAGGTCGGACACATTGAAACTGATACTCACACCATAAGTACTTGGCAGATCAATTTCATAAGCGTTGTCGTTGATCTTGCGTAGAATTTTGTATGGTCCGTCAGCCCGGGGTTGCAACTTGCTTTTGCGCAGCTCTGGAAAACGATCCTTTCGAAGGTGCACCCAAACCAAGTCCCCTGGTTCGAACAGCACCTTCCTGCAACCCTTGTTAGCATGCTTCGCATACTGCTTGGTCATCTTTTGAATATTGGTCTGAGTTCTATCATGAATGTTCTTGACAAATTCAGCTCGCTTGCTTGCATCGAAGTTCACACGTTCCTGCATGGGGTAAAGGCAAAAGATCTATGGGAGCAGTGGGTTTGAATCCATATACAATTTCAAATGGACAAAATCTAGTGGTCGAGTGTACTGCCCTATTGTATGCAAACTCACATGTGGCAAGCTTTCTTCCTATAGTTTCAGGTTCTTCTTAAGGACAGCTCGCAGCAACATTGATAGAGTTCGATTCACAACTTCAGTTTGGCCGTCCGTTTGCGGATGACATGTTGTGGAGAACAGTAGTCTTGTCCAAGTTTGCCCCACAATGTCTTCCAAAAGTAGCTTAAGAACTTGGTGTCACGATCCGACACAATGGTACGTGGCACTCCATGTAGTCGCACGATTTCCTGAAAATAATTCAGCAATATGGGAAGCATCGTCGCTCTTGTGGCAAGGAATAAAATGTGCCATTTGCTGAAACGATCAACCACCACAAAAACTGAATCCCTTCCCCTTTTGGTTCATGGTAACCCAAGAACAAAATCCATTGAAATGTCCTCCCAAGGTGCATTAGGAATAGGAAGAGGAGTATATAAACCATGAGGGTTCAGACGAGACTTAGCTTTGTGGCAGTTTTCGCGGCGAAGAACATGTCTCTCTACATCTCGTCTCATTTTTGGCCAAAAGAAATGGTCGGCCAGCACTTGCTCCGTCTTCCTGGCTCCAAAATGGCCCATAAGTCCACCTGCATGAGCTTCCTGCACGAGTAAAATTCGAACAGAGCAATCTGGAATACAAAGTTTGTTAGCGCGAAATAAAAACCATCATGTACATGATACTTTTCCCATCCTTGCCATTGCCGCAATTGGCATATGGTTCAGCAAAGTACGAATCAGTGGCATATAATTCCTTTATACTTTCCAAACCAAGAATTTTAGCATCAAGTTGTGTGAGCAAAGCATGACGTCGAGATAAAGCATCAGCTACAACATTGTCTTGACCTTTCTTATTTTGACAATATAAGGAAAGGACTCAATAAATTCACTCCACTTAGCATGTTGTTTATTCAGTTTCAGTTGTCCCTTAAGATGTTTCAAAGATTCATGGTCTGAATGTATCACAAATTCTTTAGGATAAAGTAGTGTTGCCAAGATTCCAAACTCCGAACGAGAGCATATAATTCTTTATCATAAACTGAATAATTCAAAGTCGGACCACTTAGCTTTTCACTGAAGAATGCAATTGGTCTCTTTTCTTGCATCAGCACGCCTCCAATCCCAACTCCACTTGCATCACATTCAATTTCAAATGTCTTGTTGAAATCTGGAGTGCAAGGATTGGGGCTGTTGTGAGCTTCTTCTTTAATTCTTCAAAAGCCTTTTGTTGTGCTTCTCTCCATCTGAAAGGTACGTCTTTGTTGGCCAGATCATTGATTGGAGCAGCGATCGTGCTGAAATCTTTCACGAATCGCCGGTAGAAATCAGCAAGTCCAAGGAAGCTCTCACTTGGCTCACGTTCTGTGGAGGCATCCACTCGTGTACAGCCTTGACTTTCTCATCATCCACCTGCACGCCTTGTCCTGAAACAACAAAACCAAGAAAAACTACCTTGTCGGTGCAGAAGGTGCACTTCTCAAGGTTAGCGTACAATTTTTGTTCACGCAGGACAGCAAGCACGCTCTGGATATGTGCAACATGTTCTTCAAGAGTCTTGCTGTAGATTAGGATATCATCAAAATAAACCACAACAAATTTACCAATGAAAGTTCTAAGCACATGATTCATTAATCGCATAAATGTACTAGGTGCATTGGTTAAACCGAAGGGCATCACTAACCATTCATACAATCCAAATTTTGTTTTAAAGGCAGTTTTCCACTCATCTCCTTCTTTCATACGAATCTGATGATAGCCACTTCTTAAATCAATTTTAGTGAAAAAAATAGCACCACTAAGTTCATCAAGCATATCATCTAAGCGAGGAATGGGATGCCTATATCTTATGGTGATGTTGTTAATTGCGCGGCAATCCACACACATTCTCCAAGACCCATCCTTCTTAGGCACTAAAAGAACAGGGACAGCACAAGGGGAAGACTTTCCTGTACATACCCTTTTTTCATCAATTCCTCCACCTTGTTGCTGAATTTCTTTTGTTTCCTCTGGGTTGGTGCGGTATGCAGCCCTGTTCGGAAGTGACGCACCAGGAAGCAAGTCGATTTGATGCTCGATCCCTCTCTTAGGTGGCAGCCCTGGTGGTACTTCGTCCGGAAAGACATCTTCATATTCCTGCAAGACATTCAAAATAGTACTTGGTAGGGTAGAGGGTAAGGCATTAGTAGAAAGAAAAGTGTCCTTGTACAGAAGTACAAAGAACATGGCATCGGGTTCACTCAATTCTTTGATATCCCCCTTCCTAGCCATCATTACTAAACCCTCTTTTCCCGGTTTCTTGGTTGTTTTCAGCTGTGGGGTTTGATTTGGCTGTGGACACCCTTCCTTACTATTTTTGTGGCTCACTCGCAAGTGGTGCTCGCTCTCGCGCTGTTTCTTCTTGATATCATCCTTCAAAATTTCTTCCGGTGTCAAAGGAAGCAAGGAAATTCGCTCTCCTTTGTACACAAAAGACAGCTTGTTGGTCCTTCCAAAAATCTGGACATCACGATCATATAGCCATGGTCGACCGAGCAGCAACTGGCAGGCTTGCATAGGCACTACGTCGCACTCCACATGATCATTGTATTTACCAATAGAGAATGGTACGGTCACAGTATGACTAACACGCAGTGCACCACAATCATTAAGCCACTGCATCTTATATGGACTAGGATGACGCCGTGGTTTCAGTCCCAATCTGTCCACCAATTCTTGGCTAGCAATATTGTTGCAGCTGCCATTATCAACGATGATGCGACACACCTTATCTTTGATTAGTCCACGGGTATGAAACAAATTATGTCGCTGCCCATTGTCTTCCTTTTCTGCTGTTGCACTAAGCACTCGTAGAGAAATAAAGCAATTATGTTCTCCTTCTTCAGGTTGTATCTCATTCCCTTCCTCAATTTCTTCATCAAATATCGGTCCAGTATCTTCGGGATCACTCTCGGATTCCCATTCACCTTTCTCATTCAACAACATGGTCCTCTTGCTTGGGCATTGAGCAGCAATGTGCCCACGGCCGTGGCATTTATGGCATACAATTTCTCTGCTTTGAGAAGAAGATGTAGCTCCCAAGACATTGCTTTGGGCTGCTGAACTTGCAGCGGGTCGCTGCTGAGTTGCTGGTGATGACGCTGTGGAGGCTGCCATCTTCGATGGAACAAATGATGGAGAAGACTTGGCTGCAGCTCCTTGAGATCGTCCACCACCATAGGAAGTACTTGACTGCTGTTTGCGCCATGGGGCAGCAATAGAAGGACTGCCATAAGATTTTCCACGTGACTCTTGCTAAATCTTCTTCTCTGTTCGCATAGCTTGATCAACAAGATCCTGCAAGGTACGATATGGAAACATCTCCACAAACCAGAAATTTCTTCATTAAGACCTCCTAGAAATCTCGCCATTGTTGACTCTGCATCTTCTCTTATTCCAGCCCGCACCAACAGTAGTTCCATCTCCTTGAAATACTCATCAACTGATCTCCTCCCTTGCTTTAACATTTGCAACTGGTTCATGAGATCACGCTGATAGCTAGAAGGCACGAATCGCCTTCTCATCACTTGCTTCATCTCCTCCCATGTATTGATATATCCTCGTCCCAAATCACGTTGATTCTCCTGCACTTGGTTCCACCAAGTGAGAGCGTATCCAGAGAATTCCACCGAAGCAAGATTCACACGGCGCTGAGCTGAAAGATTATGTACTCGGAATATGTGATCACACTGCGCAGCCCATTCAAGAAATTCATCAGCATTCTCCTTTCCAGTAAACTTTGGAATACTCAACTTGACACGAGCGATGTTATCTAGGTTGTCATGTGGACGACGACCACGATGGTATTCCCTTTCTTCAAAATCAGCAGGCCGGCGATGATGACGCCGAGCAAACCTGCCACCATGACCGAAAGGATTTTCATCATCATGAGATCCGTCTTCATGATCTTGATCTTCAAACTCTTCGTCTTCAAAATGCACGCGGCGACCATCAGCAGGGCGCCCATGTGCGCGACGCCCACCATCCGGATTATCAAAATCAGCACGGTGACCACCTCCATAGCCTCTCCGTCTAGCGCCGAAACGATCGAATCCATGGCCGAAACCAGAATTCTCATCGTCCGATTCTTCCTGGTGATCTTCTTCATGCCGATGATGTGGTCTTCGACCTCCCGCTGCGGGAATTCGCTCATCAAGCATCCGTCCCATGGCCTCCACGAGCTGATCGGCCATGCGATGCATCTCAGCCCGAGAAACACAATTGTCGTCATCTCCATGGTGTCCACCATGAGTACTTGAGTTGGATCCTGACATGTTAGGAGCAGCAAGAACAATATGGAATGGAAATTATTGTGGAAACACTCAATTTCACCTCTTACTTACCCAAGTTCTTGCCTGATCTCAAGAACTGTGGTGGTGCTGGTGTGGCAGCGACAACAGAAGTGGTAAAGCGGTCGTAAGGATTTCAAATCGAAAGTCCCGGTTCAGGGTTTTGGTGGAGGTATAGGTGGCTGAACAAGGAGGGCTACGGTACTGCCAATCAAGTGAAAAAAAAGATGTGCTCAAAAGATAAATTGCTGCTATCAAGATTACCACCAACTTGGATATGAAAACTGAAAATTTCAGTAACCAACCCTAACACAAAATTCTTCAGAACCTTTTCACTTGTGCTCTTCCTTTTTTTATACTGTATTCTTTCTTTCTTCTTTTTTTTTGGTTGACTCTTCCTTTTTTTATAACACTAACAGGGTTGCTGATTACAAAAGATAATGTAAACGGTGGTGACTAGCAACTGGAAGAACACAAGCACAAGATACCAGTACCGTCAAGAGGGCTATAGGTTTTTTTTCTTTTGGCGTTGGACTATAGGACAAACAAATATATGTAAAAGATAAAAACAGGGATGAATATGTGGCTAGAGAAAACTGTAACAGATTGAAAAGGGTGGGAGGGTGGGTGATAAAAACGAACCTACCATGACAACGATAGCTCTGATTACCACATGATAAGCACCGAACTGGTTTGGCGAAGGGTGGCCCGATCTTCACGTCAGTAGGTTCGGTAACGTGGGTAACTTACTGAAAAGGCTTTACACCTGGCCAAGGTTGGTTGCGACCAAGCGACGGGGAGAGAGACACCGAAACCGCGAATACTTCGACTCGATCTCCGAACGACCGCAGAACCACAACCGGAGCTAATCCACACAAGACGGGGCAGCCGTACTGGAACCCGCAGAGCACGAATTAGTGGATCTCAGAGAGATCTCTCCACAAGTTCAAGAAGAACAAGGAAGAACAAGGGTTGAGTAAGACACTCAAGCAGCTCGGCTGCAAATATCACTGGGATAATCTTAATTCATCAAAAGTTTCTTTCTCCTTTGGCTTACAAAATAAGGGGTATTTATAGATGTGAACTGAAAGAGCCACGTGAGAAGGTGGAAGGCCAACTGGCTTGATTATTCATCAGTGGTCGTAAATTTCCCGTGTGTCTTCTGGCCTTCGGAGTGGTCTTCAATGTTTTGATCATAACTCCGCCTAGGAACGTCCAAAAGACGTGGGACCAGATGCGTTGGAAAGCTAATTTGATCACCTTTCACACCATGTGTAGCATGCTTCACGAAATATTGTAGAGTGATACAGTTTCTCACGGAAACTTAGATATCAGGCTGACTATTGATCTTCTGAACAGTCTGCACCAAAAGCACTCGGCTGCCAAGCTGGGAGCTCTAAAGCACTAGGAACTTAATGGAATTAGAAAGTTGACTTCAACGCCTTTCCAACAAGTACTCATGGACCTTCACAGCTTCTATGAATCAAAAGATATGACTGTTTCTTCATGACAGTTCTGCCAGACCGAACTGGTTCGATGTAGTTCTCCTCGTGTCCTTGTCATCCTCCTTGGTGAGCCTGAGTAATAGCAACATGCACGATTTAGGAAGTATTTAATTCTCATTAATAAATGGAATTTCACAAAGAAGCGCGTGCACCTCTTGTTGTAGCTGTTTAGCTCGGCTACGAGTAATTGATCCATCGAAGACATGAGCTGGTGCAGCTTGACTTGATGATTGTTTCATCTTGCTTGATGTAGTTGGTATACTTGATGGTGTGGTCGGCGTGGGCATATCAGGGTTGTAGCGGGAGCGGACATTGCTGCCAGACTGCTGGTTCATGATCCTCCTCTTCTTGTCCTCAATCTCACGACGCTTGTGCTCCACCATCAGAGCACCATCGACCAACTCGCCGAAGGTTGCAAAGGTGATGCACATCAATTGCAGCTGCAAGGCATCCTGGAGTCCACCCTAGAAGCGAGTCTGCCTCTTCCGGTCTATTAACACCTCATCCGGTGCGTAGCGGGCCAGCTCAAGGAACTTGTCACGATAGGCAGTGACACTCATTCCTTCCTGCGTCAGAGCTAGGAACTCCTTCTTCTTCAGGATCATCAGTCCCTCAGGCACATGGTGAGCACGAAAGTCATCACTGAACTGCTGCCATGTGATCTGGTTGCGATTGGGTTGCGCATATCGGTACGCCTCCCACCAGTCTAGAGCGGCTCCTTCAAACTGTCCTGAGGCGTAGAGCACCTTCTCCCTGTCATCACACTGAGCAATGTCGAGCTGTCTCTCCACTGCCTTGATCCAGTCTTCAGCTTCCATCGGGTCCTTGGCGCGAGAGAACTTTGGCGGGCGCCCCTTCAAGAATTCTCCCCTCCTGTCCCTGATGGGCTGGGGAGGCGGCTGGACAGGTGGATTCTGCAGGTTCTGCTGCATCAAAGCTATGGCCTGAGTCAACTGCTGCATCATCTGTGTCTGCATGCAGACCAGATCCTCCATGGTGGCCGGCTGGTTCTGGTTTTGGTTCTGGTAGCCAGCACCCAACGATCCTCTTGTCCCAACCATCTGTCATTCATTAAACAATCACTGATCAAAACCCCAACATTCACAGTCATATCTGAACCGGTGTCAAGAACAGAAGCAAACCACTGACAAGATAAGGTACTCTGGTGACAGGAAAGATACTAGATGATGTGCAAAAGAGATTAAGAACCCAACTATTTATTCATTAAATTCCTTATACCTTAATCCAATACTAGATGATTGCAGACTTTCATCCACGCTCATCACAATCATCACAAAGATCCGAATCACACATGAGCATAATAATAAATCATCCAAACATTTAAAGACATGGTTCACACACGACTCGACACACTAAGACTCGACTCTTTTTTTTTTGACTCAAAACGTACTACTCGATCCCTATTACAACTTCATAGAAGCATCTAGGGGTCGACGGTGGTGTGGGCGGCAGGGCAGTTGTAGCGTGGCCTCCTACGCTGTGGTGACTCTCCACGGTACTCTGGGCTACAGGGTGCGGGTCCTCCCAACTGGTGCTGCAACTCCTCATTCTTCTCCTGCATGGCGGTGAGCTTCCTCCTCAGCATGGCATTCTCATCAGACACAGCATCAAACTCCGTGTTGAGAGTAGCCACAAGCGCCACTGTAGAAGCAAGCTGAGGGTCTTGAACGTTCGCGGTAGACGCGATGGTGCAAGCTGTGGCGCCACTCTTGCGGCGGGGGTGGTACCTCTCTGGCTCCTCCTTGATCTTGGCGAAGCACTTGTGGCGGTAGACATGGTAGGCTTGCCATGCAGCATCAGCGATCCCTGCCTCCTGGGTATCACGGTCAGACATAGCGTAGTGAACCGATATCACGCGAGCAGCCCTTGCCACCTCATCGGTCACCCTCACGTGCACTGCGGTCCTCCAGAAGCTGCGGTAGAGAACGTGCGTCCACCACTCACTGCGGTACTCCACTCCAACACGACCGAAGTGGTAGCGGGTATCAAGCACTCGGAGAAGCTCGTTGTGGTAGAAGTGGTCGCCCCCATCTCGGACGAAATTGTAGACGATCCACCGGGGCGTGCGTGGAGCTATCTGGCGCGGTGATAGGACAGGTGTAGGGCTCCGGGGCACTTCATCATCATCGGACGCGTCTCCAGTGTCAGCGTCCACCTCTTCATCATCAGTTGCGACCACCATCAGGTTTTCTTGCTCACCTACTGGGGACTCCGAAGTCTCAGGCTCTCGCTCCTCGGGTTCCTCCTCTTCAGGCTCCTGCTGTGGCTCTCCTGCGACCTGCTGTCTCTGAAGCTCCTGTTGCTTGCACATCTACACCCAGTCCCCGTAGGTGTCCGGGTTCTGCCTCTTCAGCGGGTACTCTGCGACGCGGTACGGGAGTTCCGACATCTTGGGCCTGCGGGGGGGTCTGCCTCGTGCGAGCCAGCTATAGAAGCAAGATGAAAAAGTAAGCGAAAGTTAGAAACTTTCACAATGGACAGAGGTAGGACAGAACACCATTTTTCAATAGAAACTCAACTCCAAGGTAGAAGATAACAAAAGAGCAAGGGTTAAGCAAAATCTAATCGACCGTTCTATCTAGGTTGTGATCCTACAGTCAGCACGGCTCTGATACCAACTTTGTAACACCCAGATTTCCAAGAAATCCGAATGCCTCTATATGCATGCCCAGGATGTCCACAAAACATATATAGATCACAAATATTGAATCACAGAGAACACAATGCTCGAATAAAATAGTTTCCATCACAGTTTAACACAAGACATAATCTTAAACAAATAACACAGTGGAAGTCTTAATATTATTAAACGTTTCTCAAAGTAGAGCCTCAAGTCCACAGGGACACCGACTGGTTGAACACAGCTAGAAGTACGGCAGATCCTCCAGAAACTCAGCAAGCGACTCATCATTCATTGCTCCATCTGTTACCCATCTGGGATTTTGTTGAATAGTTGCAAGTGTAAGTAAACCATCTTACTTAACAAGTATAACACGGGTTATGCAAGAACAAAAGGCTGGACACGGTTAAACTGCATTAGCACTTTTAGTAGTTTCATTTTATTATCATCCAAATTACTACAAATAAGTAGAAACCCAAGTATAAACCCATTAATAATAATGTATAAATAATTATAGGATATTCCAACTTCAACCTCAACATCATCTTCTAATCAAAAAGGATCCAGGCCGCTCGTAACCGTGAGCACGGCTATCATGATAGATCAACACTCTACAGAGGTTTCGCCCTTTACCCGCTGGTCACATAAATCCAAAAGAACTTATGCTACGAGGACTTTCACAAAACACCCTAACAAGCACAGTAGCCGTTTTGGTTCAACATAGGCAGCATAACCCAAGGCATCGAGATTGACGTACGCTTGGGGCGCAACGTGAGGGGGTCAATGGCGTCCAGAGCGAGAACACAATCATCGCAACGTGTGAAGCAGCCGTACATCGGGCGCTTACATCACGGGACTTTGCCTAACGAGACATAGCCAACGGATAATTCCTTCCTCGATGGATCAAACTATACTCTCACCCATGCTCCCCACATACGCCTTTCGGTAACCACTGGCGAGCTAGAGACGTACAAGCTAATTATCCAAGACCAGAGCCATTATAGTTCCAACGGCGGCGAACAAGTTCCTAGGTTGCCGCTTTAAGAACCGGACCTTACGGAGAGACATTAGAACAGAGCATGAAGCACATGCTCTAATTCCCTAGACCAAACCTTATAGAGTCACTAGAACAAAGCACGAAGCACATGCTTTAGTTCCCCGAACCATGTTGCTAAAAAGCATCTTTTAGTCATCATTGAGGTGAACCATTAATTCAATATTAACATTAAAATAAATGTTGGTTGCAGCGCGTAGCAAATACTAACCATAATGCATATAACCCGGGTAAACAAGGAATAATGTAAAGACTAGGATCATCCTTAGTGTATCGCAAAATTAGACACATGCATATGAATATATGATTAAATGGTGTATAGGTAATCAAGGATTGTCTGTGTTATACTTGCCTTCCTCAGTGAACTGCTGCTGCACCTGCTCATCGGGAATGGGATCGTCGGCGAACTCGAACGGCTCGTAAACTACTCACATTGATCACCACACAAGCATCCACACATACATACAAACAAGGTATTTAATTAGAACAGTACACCAAACATAAACAAATGGTGAAAAGAAGGCTTTAGAGTTGCTGTACGCTTCACTACGAACACATGAGCGCGAAAATCACTCAAATCGGAGTTAAAACGAAAAAAAACTACGCTTAAAACGGGCTCTAGGGCTTGCTGGTGAGACTTTTAGGCTTCCAGGGGTATTTTTGAAAGAAACCAGGGACCTAAAACATAATTACGTAAAAAAACCAGAGGGCTAACAAGTAAAAAGGCCAGACAGGATGGCGGGCACTATTTTTCAAAAGCGCAGGGGCTAAACCAAAAGAAAAAGGACTAAACTGTAATTATTTTTGAACTGCGCTGGACCGCGGGTTGATTTTCGAAAACGACAGGGGCTCTTTTGCAAAAACGCCACGGCGGCGGCTGTCGGATGACGTCGCGGTCTACTGCGCCGTGGACCGGCCGTAGACCACGGTCCACGGGTTCGCGGTGAACCAGGGCTCGCGTTAGATCTGGATCGTCCAGATCGGATCGGACGGCTCTGGTTGATTGGGGCTTTTAGGTCGTCGGGGCGCGGCGGCTGACGGCGGCGCATGGCCGGGACCTCGCCGGAGTTGGCCGAAACGGGGGCTACGGAGCTCCAAAGCTCGCCGCGGGTAGCTCGGGAGGGAGAGGAGGAGATGGCGAACTCGTTTTGGGCGTTCTTCTCGAGGTTTGGGCAGCGATGGCACCTGGCGACGAGCGGCGGCGGACGTGGGTCGACGGCGAGCTCGCGCAAGCACTACGAAGTGGGAGAGAGGGTGTTTAGGGGCTCGGCGTGCTCCCCTATACCTGGCGAAGCTCCTGGACGGCGTTTCGTTGACAATGGGGCGGCGAGGCGACAAGTTGGCGGCGCGGCGGCTCGGCTAGGGTTTGCGGCGGCGACGCGAGCTCAAGGCGAGGCAGCGGCTAGGGTTTTTGGAGGGGGCTCATGGAGCAGGGGGCGGTGGTTATATAGGGGCGGGGGAGAGCCCTTGGCATGCGCAACAAGCAGAGCAGGGCGGCGCGGATTCGGTGGCGGTGGAGGAGTCCGGCTCGGACACGGCAAGAGGAAGGGGATGACCAGTGGGCCCTGGGTGTCAGCGAGCGGGAGCGAGGGGAAGGAGGCGGGCTGGCGCGTGCTGCGGCCTGCTGCGGCGCTGGGCTGGGCCGCGCGAGGGAAAAAGGAAGAGAGTGTGGCGGACCACTCCGAAATTATTCCAAGTTAAGTACCTCGGGACCACTAATCGAGTAGTCAGGCACTTAATCCGGAATAAGCTGGAGCGCCGTCGGATTAAACCCGATTAACCACGTTCTTTTCTCGATCGAAACAACAACACGCCCACACGAAGGTGAGTTCCAGAGATTACAACATTCCACAAATTAAATTACACACATAGAATAAGTAGTTATTACAAACTGAGTTCAAATTAAAATCAGAGTACACAAGTCTTGCAGCGGAATTTAAAAGTTCATAACAACTGAAATTTAGAAGTTCATAGCAGCGGAAGTAGAGTAATCTAACGACGAAACAAGTAACTCCGTGATGAAGCCTGCCACGAAGCTACTCCTCCCGATCCTCGGCAGAGGACGGGACCCATTCGATGTGCCAGCCAGGTGGAACCTGGGCAGGCCAAGTCATAGCATCTACATCCAAGATTATACCTGTAAAATATTGCCACAAGCAAGGCTGAGTATACTAATACTCAGCAAGGCTTACCCGTCGGGTGAAAACTACATCACCGACATCTAGACAATGAGAGGCTTTTGGCTGGTGGGTTTGTTTGCCAAAAAGCAACTGAAGGTAGGTCCTTGCTTTCAAGTTTTAGCATCAAATTCTAGTAATTTTAACCATTCTAGATTAGCATCCTCTCGAGGCATACAAGTGGTGCAATAAAAATTAATTCATAGAACAAGTTTATCAATCTCAAACTTTCACTTATTACTCAATGTAGCAAGGCGGTCAAGTAGTCTCATTAACCGCGAGAAGCGGACAGTTCGAACCGAATTTCTGCTACCTGGCCAGGGGAAACCCAACACACACGGATACTCTGCTTGCTATAAAAGGTACAAGCATTTCCCAACCTTTCCCATCGATCCACAATTCGGAACCGGGTCCATTTCCTTAGGATAAAGGTTTACTGCTTCACTCACAGCATCACGCATATATCCACAAGTGTACGGCAGGGGAAAACAAAGTTTCCAAGGAGAGATGGCTATCGGCCCTAGCTGCTTCAATCTGGTACCGGGCTTACCGATCCCCATACATCGGCATGCATGTGGTACGTTCAAAATCTTGACACACTCAACCACACGTTTCGACCTTAAATCAATTATCATACACGGACGGGAGATCTACATCTATCATCCCGCCCGTCAATCCTTATGATTCCAACATAAGTAAAGACAAGCAATTCCTATGTCTCGCGAGTGACAGGAAATCACTCGACTTGTAACGGACCTATAGCAATGCACTATGGATCCCTTTCATACTAGTATTGCAAGTCATAGGTACTAGGGAATTTGCAGCTACGGTATTCAATCAACTCCTTGAAACGTAAATGCTCAAACATAAGGAATTCAAGTGCGAAATTTGGTAAAGTCAGGTTATGCTCCGGGGCTTGCCTTCTTGCTCGGACTGAGAGTTAGCCTCCGGGTTGTTCACTTCTTCGCCGATGCCTTGCTCCGGGACTTGCTCCTCGTCTGCGGGGATGAGGGTGTAGTGGCCGTCCGGGATAGCGCCTTCTACATGAGATGCATATTTTAAGGCGGCTGCCTATAGATGCTAAGACTAGTGCCTTTGAAGGCCATATTCACCTAGACATGCTTAGGCATTTCTATTTTCTTCACAAAACAAGGTGTAGGTGTGGGGAAAGTTTTATTGATTTCGATGGTGATTGTGTACATATATAAAAGAATTTTATTTATTTCCTTACAAGGTTGGGTGCTGTTCTGAAATTTCAGTTTCTAACCACTTTATTTTAACTAATTAACCAAATAGGCTTATTCTTTTATATAACTCAATTTCCATCTAGATTCCTTCTCATTTTTGTTTCTCCATTTCTGTTCATCATTTTTAGCTATAAACTTTATGACAGCTACTGGAGTATAAGAGCTAAGCTCACTCCAAAATTTAGCTAATTTCGAGCTACACATAATTTATTAAAAATCTATAAACAGCTCACTGCAGGAAGTGAAATAAATGCATAATAAATTGAAAATTCATCCATTTCGGTAGATTTTCCTACCCAAGCTAAGCATAAGCATGAGGAGGGCTCTGGCCAAGTGGTGGCTCAAAATAACCCTTGGGTAGTCCTCAATATTTTTCTATCCAAAAACACATATTTAATTATTTGCCATTCTAAACAGAGCAAAAATTAAGTTTTTCATTTTTAACATGTGTGCTAACAAGTTTTTAGTTCTCAGGAGCAAAATGGTGATTTTTCACTGCACATATTATTTTTAATGATTTCTACACTGCAAAAAGACAGGAAACACATTTAAATTCATAACTGGAGCTACACATCATGTTTTTAGGTCCCCTTTGGACACAAGCTGTCCAAAGCCACTGCTAACATCATATCCAAAGCTCAACCCCAGCGGAGCTCTGGATTTGAAATGGTGCACAACTTTAGGTTTCCATAGTTTGAATTTTAATTCACCAACAGTTCATCAAAAGTACAAACATGTCAAATAGAGATTGTAGTTTAGACTCTCACGAATCCAGAGAGTATTTTTGTGTATTTTTCTGATTTTTCTACGATTTTTAATCGATTTTACAAGATTCGGGAAAAACAAATCTAGGTTTAAGAATCTATTTACGCAGAGAACCCTAGAACTTTCAAAACTTCGCGAACAGGTCCTGCTCTTTTGCACCGAGACCCCTGGACAAAGGAAGAAGATGAATAAAGGTCCCTGGGACCTCGCCGGAGTTGCGCCGGGCAAACCACGGCGAAATGGGTTCGGGGAAGTGGGGGGAAATGGTCCTGGGCTCACCACGAGTCGTTTGAGGACGGTTTTGGAGGCCGGGGGATGTCGGAGTTGCGCCGGCGACGAGGAGGTGGCGGCGCGGCCGCCGCGGCTTCTACGCCGGCGAGCTCGGAGTCGTTCGCGGAGGGCTGAGGGGTCCGTGAGCTTCAGCAGAGCTTGGGGAAGCTAATGGCGTGCTCGAGGAAGCTCGGGGATGGCTCGGAGTAGGGGCTCGACGTGGGGGTGCACCGACGGCCGGAAAACTCGATTTGGGGGAAATCGAAAATTCGAGCCGGAGAAGGGGCAATGTCTAGGGGAAAGTTGGGGGTTTTGGAGCTGGTGGAGTGGACTAGCTCCGTGCGGGACGGATTTGGGAATGGTGGAGCGTGGGGGACGAATTTCGCGAAGGAACTTGGTTCGGCTTGCGCGTCGCGAGGAGGAAGAAGAAAGGGGTACGCGCGAGGAGCTGCACTGGAGGGTCAAGCGAGTGAATGGAGTGCAAGAGGAGCTCGGTGGGAGGCTAGGGCACGCGTTGGAGTCACTGTTTCGCCTCGGGAGCGAGCGGGCGCGTTAATGCCCGACGCGACGCGCCATGGCCGCACAGTGAGCTCGGTCTGAGCGCGAACGGCGCGGTTGGCGAGGGGGATCATCGCGTGCTGCTACGGGATCGTCTACAGGGCATGTTGGCGCGTAGTGGAGGGGGAATCGCGGCCTGCAGCGCTCAGCGCAGCGCGAGCGTGCGCGCGCGACCGCGGCGCGCGAGACCGCCATGATGGCGTCCGCGGCGCGAGGAGGAGCGAGGCGACGGCGGCGAGTTGACGGCTCGGGAGTGGCGAGACAAACGCTAGACGACACGCGCCAACCTCCGCCGCGGCTCGGCCAGCTCGACGCCGCCTGCGCCGCTCGCCGGCCGCGTGGCGGCCGAGCTCTGGCCGGCGTCAGTGCGCGCCAGGGCACTGTTCCCTGCCCGTGGAGCTCCATTTCAAATTCGAATTTTTCTCCAAAAATTTGAACTGAACTTGAAAACGTGCAAAAATAAAAGTTGTAGTTTGGAAGATGGGACACAACTTTCATTTTGGGATGAACTTGAAATTCGAAGTTTTTTCAAGCTCAAATAACCCAAAAACAAAAAGGTGCCCAGAATGGTAATTTGAGTTTTTGAGGAACTAAACTGCAAAATTTTCAAAAGTTCCAAACAGTGACTAGGGTTTATTTGTGATGACAAACAACTTTTATTTTTGGAGATTTTTAAGTTTAGTACAAAAATCTTGAGTTTTCGGTTGGTGCCAAACAACCCCTGTTTTTGGAGTTTTAAATTTGAATTTTTGGTTGGATTTTTGAATTTCACCCATAATTCCCTGTTCATTGATCTTAATTGCACTTTTTAAGATCTTTGACATCAGAGATGTCACAGAGAGGGAAGGAACTGGGCCGGCTGAGAGAGTGAGAGAGAAAAGAGAAGGTTTTTCTTGTATTCAAACACTCATTTGAATTCAAATTTGAATTCAACAACCAAAAATAAATGCACCATCATGAATGCAACAATAATGTTTCTATTCCCTATATTTGCTTTTAATTATTTAAATTTTTATTTTCCCTACATTTTTCATGAGCACATAAATATAAAAAGCTATTTAATTACTAAATTTTAAGTAGGGCAAATTTTAGGGTGTTACATCCGATGCAGTTGTTGCTGTAATGTCCGATGGATTTTCTTGATTCGGATCTATTGTGCTAGCTTCAGGAATGGTTGATGAGCCACCAATACTTGAGCGTGCTTTCGATATGCGTTTGGCAGCCTCTGAAGCTGAGATTTTTCGAACAGCTTTCGGTATCTTCCTCGAAAGTGTCTTTGATAGCACCAGTTTGCGTTTCTCTCTGATTCTTGAAGGCATAGCCTGGGATTCTGATGGCTTAATTTCCTCTTGGCTGGCCATGGACGAAGAAGTTGCTTGGGTCTTTTTCTTCGGCCTTTTGGATGAGCTAGTGCCTTGTTGCATAGTTGGAGGAGTGCTTTGGCCGATTTCTTGTTTCGACCGGTGGCGACATCCATCACGGATGGACTGGAACTCCCGATATAGGGATTGTCTGAGGGAGGCATATACTCAATCGGACGACCGTTGTTGCTGACTGAAGAAAGATTTATTGCCATATCCTGTAATCAAAATAGAAGGAGAAAAAGTTAAACACAAGGTAATCAGTGACTGGAGAAGAATGATTAAGTATAGAGCTTTTACCTGATCGCTGGTCTCAAAATCGGGGTTGAGGATTAGGCAATAATCTTGAGCAGGTCGGCTGAAAAGATGATTCCTCCATTCTTGCCACCATGCTTTGAATGAGGCCGTGGGGAAGCTTGAGAATTTCCAAAGAGATAGATCTATGGTCTCCCGAGAAGGTGATAAACTTATCAGTCTGTCATATGCTATGCCTGAGGGGACTATATCTCTGGGCTTCACCATGTCGACCAGGTACAAGTTAATTGGCCCTTGGCCAAATCCGATTTGATGAGCAGCCAATGATGGATGATAATATTCAAAAGACTGCTGCTTTTTCCCCATAAAGATGTCTGCAGGGAGTATTTGAGGGGTGATAATTTCCTTGAAATTCTTTTGGCTATCCTCATCTGTATCAATATCCTCAAATCGGAATTTGAACGGGAGTTCGAAATGATGATCAGGATCGGCATATACATGCCAAGGCATAGATTCTTCTTTGAGACCATTGTAGAACCCCCTAAAATACTCGGCTGTGTGAGTAGAAGGAAGCCGTTCTCCAGGGAATCCTGAGGCAGCCTCGCCAAAGGACATGCATCGCCGATCTTCAGCTTCTTCGTCATTCAATTGATCGGCAGGGAATACCTTGTTAATCACAGAGTCATCCAGCAGCTTCTGTATGTGCATGTTTAACCAGAGGTTAACAAACCACCATGGACCTCCGAGATGTCCGATTTGTTGCTTGGATCTCAATCGGATGGAAACCTCATGAAGAAGCTTATATACTAATCCAAGAAGGTGTTTTCCGATGGGAAAATTGTTTCCTGAGGCTAGGTATTCTGCCAATTGGAGATAATGGATTGATGGGCCTACTGTCTTCCCACAAAAGACGAAATGCTCCAACCACATATTCAAGAAGGCTGAGTGTTCCCTTGCATCCACAAGTCCTGATGTCTTGGAATACTTTTCTATGTATCCTTTCCAACCCCCTATCTGTTTGGTGTCAATCTTATGGGTGGCCTTGGAAGGAATGAGGAGAGTCTTGTCCGATTCCGATATATTCAAGCCGGTAAGCATCAGTACATCGGCTAAGGTGGGGGTCATCGGACCTTGACCGAAAAGAAAAGCACTCAGAGCATCGGACCAGAAATATGAAGCAGCGACTAGTAAAGGCTCGTTTCGGTCCATGTCAGCCAAAGAAAGAGAAATACATTGACGGAGGTCGTAAGATTCCCATTCATCTATCTTGGATTTGGCAACCCTGTTATACCAAGTTCTCCATCCAGTGGTAAGGGTTGGCCATGACCTAAAGGCATTGCTCCAGTCGTGCTCTGAGTCAAATGATTTGTAAGGAAGCGGTTGCGTTTCTTGGTTGATGAAATCAGTGGGGTCTGGAGAGCCTACTAGGCCTAGTATGGCAAGACCCGGCTTATCTGCTACCGGAATGATAATACTGTTGCGGAGGGCCTAAAAGGGGAATGCATTTGCTAGTAAAGACAAATCTATTAAAGAATAAAACAGATCTAGGTCTAAGTACTGGATGAAGGCTTACAACAGGGATTTCTGTGAGGGAGGCCATGGAAGGAGGTTGCCGAAGTCTTCGAGAGTTGATCCTTGTTGAAAGTTGCTTGCGCTCGACGATCCGAGGTTGGAGAGTAGGGGAAGATGAAGCGGCGGCGACTCAGGGAAGAAGATGAATGAGGAAGACGAAAGGGTTAGTCTTATATAGGTTTCGCTGAGGGTAAAGGAGGAAAGAGAAAATGTTTGACCTAAAGGATAAGGATCAAATAGTTTCGAGTCAGAATCGAATTCTTCCGCGAAACTAGGGGGGCATGTGTTGACACCGGATTTTAACAGGTCACATCGGTGCCAAAAGTGAAGCAGAGGTACAGAATTGGAATCAGAGTCCAGGGAATGCAGCAGATCAAATCGGAATCGGAGTCCGAAAGGAAGGGCAGTTTGAGTCAGAGTCAGAGTCCGATGAGAGTTAAAATCGGAGAAGAGGATGATGACGTGGAGGAATCCTGAGAGGTTACCAGGTTAAGCTTATAGAAGGACCAAAATAAAGAGTCGGTTATTTTTATAGAGTTTGAATCGTAAACGGTTGTAAGAAAGACATTTTCTTTTGCGTCAAGTAAGTTTGTCGTATACGTTTAAGAGTTATAGTTATCATGGTATAAATGTCGACCCTGCGTGGTCATAGAAGTCTGTACACACCAACATCAAACAAACCTTTACACTTTTTCGCATCTTACATACATTTGTCGGCGACTTCGTCTTTCTTTTTCGCGAGTTCTTTTGGGCACGTCGAGGGTGATCAGATCTCAAGGCTTGCCTGTAAGTCCCGTATTACTGAGTAAGATCCAAGCTTTAGCAACCGGTGTATCGCTGTTGTTTCGTTTGGGATTATTCGACAGTTATCGAGTAAACATCTAAGCTTTAGTATCTGGCGTATCGATGTTACTTCGTTTAGGTTTTATTCGACCTCTACCCAGCTTAGAATAAGCTTTGATCGGCTTTATTTATACTTCATTATCGGATCTGATATAGCCGTTTAGATCTGTTCTAAGTGTTGCTTTGCTTAGCTTGTTAGGTTACATTTTTAGTAATCTTACTCTGCTTTGCATCAGAATCGGCTTATCTAGCCGTTTCATTGTTGTAGATCGGAATCCAGTTCCGACCTGGTCTTCATCGCTAAATCGGAAACCTAGCCGATTTCACCGTAATATTAACGTCCGATTTTCCTTGTCAATCAACAGGTCAGATTGACTGGCACGCCCTGCATCATCGGCCACAGTTGATTTCGTGTGCTAGCACGTGAAAGTCTTTCCCGATTTTTGCGTCAACAGTATCCTTTATGTGCTATACTCCCCCTTAGTGTGACTGTGAGGCTAACCCCCATGACCCCCTTTTATCTACAACCCACGCTTGTGTGCAGAAGATGTCGATCCGGAGATCCAACAGGCTCACCCCGCGCTTCGAGGAAGTCGCCCAGGAGGAAGCAGCACCCTTTGGATGAGGCATGAGGCGTGCTCGAGGACGGGTTCCGTAGCCCGCGCCTGTGCCGGCACCTGCCCCCGCGCCTGCACCCGTTGACCCACCACCGGCGGTCAATGCGGAGCAGAGGAACGACCAGGAGGAGGAGATCCAGGCAGAGCCTGCGCCACAGCCCGTGGCAGGCAATGGAGCGCCGGGGAACGCGCCACCAGCTCAAGAGCAGCTACCCCAGGCTCCCAACTTGACAGACATCCTGGAGAGACAGACTCACGTGATGGAGCGGATGACCGACAGGGTCGCCGTCTTCCAAGGACAGCCAGGATAGCAGGGTCACCGCCAGCCACCAGTTGTGGACTTGCAGAAGAAGATTGAGGGATTCATCCATCTCAAGGCACCCACCTTCGACCATTCCACCAATCCGCTGGATGCAGAGGACTGGCTGAGGGTTATCAAGTCAAAGCTGAATCTCACTGACTGCGATGATGAGGCGTGTGTGGCGATCGCCGCACACCATATGACCGGGTCTGCTAAAGCCTAGTGGGACAGATTTTGCGACACTCATCCCAACCCAGCTGCTATCACTTGGGATGAGTTTTGCAAGGCTTTCCGGGACCACCACATCCCGAAGGAGGTGATGCTACAGAAGGCACAGGAGTTTCGCACTATGACCCAGGGCACATTGCGTGTCGAGGAATATCTGCAGCACTTCTTGCGCATGATGAGGTATGCCCCAGATGAGACCCGTAACGATGATCAGAAGCAGCTGTGGTTCAAGAGAGGGTTGCACCGTGGGATCCACCAGGGACTGGTCACTTCCGAGCACAGGAGTTTCCGCAGCATGGTCGACCGCGCCATTGCTATCGAGCGTGAAAGGCAAGACCTGGAGGACAGTCTCAAGAACAGGAAGAGGAAGCCAGAGTTTCAGAATCGCGACAGGCCCGCTCCGAGGTTTGGGTCCAGCTACCCGCAGAGAGGCGGAGGTTTCCGTCCAGGACCCAGCCAGTTCGGGCGCAGCTTTCGTGGGAACAACTCTACTCTCCCCAGTGCCCGAGGCAACAGATCTACTGCCTCACCAGGAGGGGGTTTCAACAGACCAGCACCAGCACAAAAGCCCACCTTCACCTGCTACGCATGTGGGAAGCCCGGACACCGCTCTTTCGAGTGTCCTGAGAAGAAGGGAGCCGCTACACCAGCACGCGCTCCGGGATCTGCTATGAGAGGCACGCCTACACCAGCTCGAGCGCAGATTCAGGAGGTCCGAGGCCGCCTCAACCACCTTACAGAGGAGGAGGCCAGGGATGCGCCCGACATGGTGATCGGTGAGTTTTTAGTTGATAATGTACCTGCTTTGGTTCTTTTTGACTCTAGGACTACTGGATCTTTTGTTTTGACCAAGTTTGTGGACAAGCAGTCTCTCCCCATTGAGTTACAAGCTCGACCTATAGTCACGAGCTCACCCTTAGGTGATTTGAGGTGCACCCTAGCGTGCAAAGGAGTCCATATGCTATTGGGAGGCCAGGAGTTCCAGGCCAACCTAACGGTCTTGAAGTCGGAAGTAATAGATGTGATCCTTGGGATGGATTGGTTGACTGGTCATAAAGGCGTAATCTCTTGTGACCCACGCTTGTCACCTTGGTTCACCCCGAGGGAGGGAAGGTCGAGTTGGTACCGCTCAAGTCGTCACAAGTCTCCCAGCTGTGCCCGATGATAGAGAGAGCCGATGCAGAGGACGAGCCGAAGGAGGAGAAGACCGTGGATGACGTTCCAGTTGTGCGCGAATTCCCGGACGTATTCCCAGAGGAGCTACCGGGACTTCCGCCAGATCGGGACGTGGTGTTTGTGATTGACTTGGTGCCAGGTACAACACCTATTGCACAGCAACCATACCGGATGTCATCAGTGGAGCTGGAAGAACTGAAGAAGCAGCTGAAGGAGCTGCAGGAGAAGGGCTATATCCGACCTAGTGCTTCACCGTGGGGATCACCAGTGTTGTTCGTCAAGAAGAAGGATGGTACTCTGCGGATGTGTGTTGATTACTGCGCTCTCAATGCGATCACCATCAAGAACAAGTACTCGCTGCCAAGAATTGATGACCTACATGATCAGCTGAGGAAGGCTAAGTTCTTCAGCAAGATTGATCTACGGTCAGGGTACTATCAAATGAAGATCAGACCAGAGGATATCCCTAAGACGGCTTTTACCACCAGGTATGGCCTTTTTGAGTTCACTGTTGTATCTTTTGGCCTAACCAATGCCCCTGCCTACTTCATGAACATGATGAACAAGGTCTTCATGGACGAACTGGACAAGTTCGTTGTGGTTTTTATCAATGACATTCTCATCTTCTCGGAAACGGAGGAAGAACACGAGGAACATTTGAGGATCATGTTGGAGAAGCTAAGGCAGAACCAGTTGTACGCCAAATTCAACAACTGCGAGTTCTGGATGGAGAGGGTGGCCTTCCTAGGCCACGTGTTGACCGCAGAGGGAGTTGCTGTCGATCCCGAGAAGATTGAGGCTGTGTCCGAGTGGCAGCAGCCGAAAAATGTTTCGGAGATCAGAAGTTTCTTGGGCTTTGGCCGGCTACTATCGAAGGTTTATCGAGAACTTCTCAAAAATTGCCAAGCCCATGACAGAACTACTCAAGAAAGATGCACCTTTCGAGTGGTCCGAGAAGTGTGAAGCAAGCTTCCAGGAGCTCAAGACCCGCCTTACCACTACCCCAGTGCTGACCCTACCAGATATTCGGAAGGACTTCGTAATCTACTATGACGCCTCGAGACAGGGGCTCGGGTGCGTGCTGATGCAAGGAGGCAAGGTTGTGGCATACGCTTCCCGCCAGCTAAGGAAGCATGAGCAGAACTACCCTACCCATGATCTGGAGCTAGCAGCGGTGGTCCATGCTTTGAAGATATGGAGGCACTACCTGATTGGCAACAAGTGCGACATCTACACCGACCACAAGAGCTTGAATTATGTCTTCACGCAATCCGAGCTAAACATGAGGTAGCGGAGATGGTTGTAGTTGATCAAGGACTATGATGTGAACTTACAATATCACCCGGGCAAGGCCAATGTAGTGGCAGATGCTCTGAGTCGCGAGACATATTGCAACAACCTCATGGTGAAAGAGAGCCAGCCCGAGCTATATGAGGAACTCTTGGAGATGAAGTTGGAGATCGTAGAGCAAGGCCAGCTACACGAGCTGAGGGTGAAGTACGATCTAGAGGACCGAATCAAGCAGGCACAAAAGGAATGTCCCTGAATCAAGAAAATCCTGAGACTCCAAGCTGAAGGCAAGATGGCCGACTATCGGGTCAATGAAGAAGGCACCGTATGGCTTGGGGATCGCATCTGTGTACCCCGAGACAAGGAGATCTGAGAAATCATCCTGAAGGAAGCGCACCACTCGAGATACTCTATACACCCGGGTAGCACGAAGATGTATCAGGATCTGAAGGATCGTTTCTGGTGGAAGAACATGAGGGGAGACATCGCCACGTACGTAGCTCGATGCGACACTTGCAAGAGAATCAAGGCCGAACATCAAAGGCTGGCAGGGCTGCTGCAACCCCTGGAGATTCCCATGTGGAAATGGGATGAAATTGGCATGGATTTCGTGGTTGGTTTGCCGTGCTCTCAGCGGGGCCACAATGCCATATGGGTCATCGTCGATCGGATGACCAAGGTAAGCTCACTTCATGCCTATCAAGGAGAAACATCAGGTGGAGCACTAGCAGAGCTCTATGTGGAACACATCTTGAGACTCCATGGTGCGCCCAAGAGCATAGTATCGGACCGAGGGTCGGAGTTCACCTCTAGGTTCTGGCAGAGTTTGAACAAGGCCTTGGGGACTGATTTCAAGTATAGCTCAGCTTATCACCCGCAGACAGATGGGCAGACGGAAAGAGTAAACCAGATCCTGGAGGATCTGTTGAGGGCCTACGTGTTGACCTACGGGTCGGAACTGGGAGAAAAGTTTGCCATATGCCGAGTTCTCATACAACAACAGCTATCAGGAGAGCTTGCAGATGTCACCTTTTGAAGCTCTCTACGGAAGGAAGTGTAGGACACCTTTTGATGTGGTCCGAGACCGGAGAACGGATCATCTTTGGACCGGATATGATCAAACAAGCTGAAGAGAATGTGGCCAAGATCCGAGAGAACCTCAAGATAGCCCAAACCCAACAGAAGAGCTACGCCGACAACAGGAGACGGGAGTTAACCTTTGAGGTCGGAGATTACGTCTACCTCAAGGTTTCACCACTCAGAGGCACGAAGAGGTTCCATGTGAAAGGGAAGCTTGCGCCGAGTTCGTTCGGCCCATACCAGATAGAGAAGAGGGTCGGCAGTTTAGCCTCCAGCTCAAGCTACCGCAGGAACTCGCGGGAGTACATCCGGTGTTTCACGTACCACAAGTTGAGAAAGTGTTTTGAGAGTCCCGGAGGAACAAATCCCGGCAGATGTGCTAGATCTACAAGAGACCCTGGAGTACCTGGAGCACCCGGTGAGGATCTTGGACCAGGCAACGAAAGGGACCAGAAGGACGAGCATTCCAATATGCAAGGTGTTGTGGAGCAATCACACAGAACGAGAAGCTACCTGGGAGAAAGAAGCCGAGATGAAGGAGTTGTACCCGTATCTCTTCGAGACCGAGTTAGTTCTTTAATCTCGAGGACGAGATTCTTTTAAGGAGGGGGAGTCTGTAACAGTCCACTATTTTCAAAATGGGAAAATTTTTAAAACTTTTGTTGTGCTTGAAAAGTTTGGCTTACCCTAAGGAGTCTTCTTTTCTCTCCCCAAAAATTTCTAGAAAAAGTTGATTTATTGCTTAAGGACCATTTTAATGCTAGGGTGGCATTTGGATTTCTCTCTGGTTTTTCATTTGGATCTTTTGTGTGGGGTTTGAATTTGAATTTAAATTCAAATTCTAAACCTACTAACTTGGGCTCTAACTAATACCAACCCGAAACCAGCCTACCCTAGTTTGAACCCGGCCCACCTCTCTCTCTCTCCCTCTTCCCTCTCTTGCGCAGCCAGCAGGCGGTCAGCCCAGCCGTGCTCGTGGCCTCGCCTCTCGCTGACATGTGGGCCCCACCTGTCGGCGCATCCCCACGCCCACGCTCTCTCTCTCTCTCTCTCTCTGCCGCCCTGGGCCCCACTTGTCGGCGCCGTTTCTTTCTTCCGCGCGCGCGCTGCCGCTCTCCCCTCTCTCGCTGACGAGGCCGGCCCCACCTGTCAGCTTTACCCCCTACCACCCGATAGGGTCACGCGATTCGCATGACCCTGCCGCCGCCAGGCTCCCGCTCACGCGCGCTGCTCGCCCTGCGCCACCCGTGAACCCCTGCTGCCCCTCAAAACCCTAGCCGTCGCTCCGTGGATGCTCGCCGCATGTCCGCCAACGCAGACGCCGAGGATCCTCGCCGCTCGCCCATACCAACCACCTCGCGAACCTCCTCTAACCCTTGCCACGGCCCTATATAGACCCTAGCCAGCCCCAATTGCGTCCTAGCCGCCAATTTGGGGGTTTTCCCCCTTTCCACCCGCCGCCACCGGAGAAGAAGAAGGAGAAGGGAGAGGAGCAGGAGAAGGGGGAGGGCCAAGGCAAGGAGGCGCGCTTGTCGTTTGCCTGGAGCCAAGCCGGAGCTCGCGGGAGAAGGACGGCACTGCGCCACCACGCGAGCCGTGCCCCGACGTCGATCACGCCGCCGCCGGAGACGAAGAAGACGCGCCAAGCCGCACCTCTACTCCACGCCAGCCTGCTTCGACTCGCCATGGCTTCGCCAATCCCCTTCACCCGCCTAGCCCGTCTTTTTCAAGCCCAAGGTGAGCCCGTTGCCTCGCCGTGCCTCTGCTCTGCTCCGGCGGGTCGCCGTGAGCGAACCATAGCACCGCCGCTGCTAGGAACCCCTACCCTCTCTGTCCGGCCGTCGTGCCGCTTGTCAGGAGCCCCAAAGACGCCCCTTTTGGCCTTGGACGTGACCGTGGGCGCGAGTAGCCGCTGCCCCGCGGGTTCGCCGTCGCGGCGAGCCGTTCCGGCCGCCGAGCCGCGTCGCGGCGCCCTCACCGCGCTCGCACACACACACTCATGCGCGATGCGCTGGCTTGCGCAATAGCGGACGCACACACCACGCACGCATGCACACGGGAACGCTCGTGCACGGGAACGCGGCTAGCGCACGCTCGCCGGCGTTCGGCACATGCCTTTGCGGCATTTCGTCGAGCGCCTGGCAGGCGTGCGCACGGCCGCCTCCCCGATTTGCACGCGCGGTTGGCCACACGGACGCTGGCCGCACGGGATCGCCGCGTTGCCGCAGCAGATCCCTGGGCTGCGCCTCGTGCTGGGCCAAGCATCCCTGGGCCGCAGGCCGGCCCAAACCGGTTTCGGCCCAAAGGCCGAGCCGAGCCTGCGGTGCCGCGCGCTTACCCGCGGGGGCCCACCAGTCGGTGACCGGCCCCACTGACCGCTGGGACCCACGCGCTGACGTGTGGGGCCACTAACCTCTGACCTTTGACCGGTCAACGATGACATCAGCAAGGCCCCACTGCTGACGTCATCACCCGGTGGCCCCTGTGCTGACGTCAGCACGGCGTCATGATGACGTCAGCAGGCCACGTGTCGCGCTGTGGTTTTTCCTGGGTTTTCCCGTTTTTCAAAATACGTTTAATAATTTTCAGAAAATGCTTTAAACTTAGAAAATTCATAACTAATTCAATTAACTCAGAAAAATGTGAGATCAACTTCTATAATTTTTCTAAAATCATGAATAACACTTTTAAAAATGCAATTGAAGTTATTTGGATTTTTCTTGGGTTCCATTTGGCTCTTATTTGCAAATAGGCCCCTAGACTTTACTCTAATTTACGATCAGGAGCCGCGTCGGAGGAGCACTGACCGAGGAGGACCACTTCACCGAGGAGGAAGACTACCCCACTCACTCAGGTTCACGCCCGACTGCTTCTTTGATTACCTATAGGCATTGCTTATTAGATACGCTATGCTTGCATGTGTTGCTTGAGCTGTGAACCTTGCATAGCCTGTTTTACTTACCGTATGCCTTGTTTACCTACTGCTTATCATATCGTACCTTGTTATATGATGTTGATGAGATGTTATGCTTTCTTGTGTGCGGGATTTGTGGTAGATATTCTTGGCGTGAGTGTGGGGATAAAACTGGGAAGGTGTATGGTGATTTCGACCTTACTAGGTCTTACCGGTGCGGGTAATAACAACCCGATCTTATATCGGGGCAGGGTGACTTCTGGGTCACCTGGTAGACCCTAAGGGGGGGGTTGGACCCCTAGTGGTTTATGACTTGGAGCCCAAGTGTAGGAGGTTGCTTGAGAGGGTGAGGAAGAAGACTGCCTCCCGTACCGGTACCTTAAACCTGTTGACTGATCTGTGCTCACTGTACCGTACACGCCAACTTGCCTGAGATGTGACCGGTAACGACTAGCCTAGCTAAGGTGGCACCCGAATGCGGAGATCACAGTTTGTGAATGTGTAGGGGTGAGTGCCCGTGCCTTACACCCCCGATGGGCAGCCTGGTGGTATGCTTTCACACCTCCCTGGGTGCCGACGACTGCGGCCGAAGGCAGCGAGACCGGGAGATCAGGAGGCGCCATTCCTACTAGGAGGTACTAGTTGTGGGCTGCGTCTCGACTGGTTGATCCCCAGTCGCAGCCGGGTTGGGTACAGGTGTACACACCTCTGCAGAGTGTTATGATCTATACGTATAGCCGTGATCTTGGTCATGGATAGCGCAGTGTACTTCAGCCGGTCGGCCATTGCTTTGGGATCTGCTTCTCTTCCCCTATAGGTGAGAGTGTGAGGACGTAGGGGTATCCGGGGAGAGGTAGGTAGTGCTCCGCCTGCCTTGGGATCCGGATACCCCTCTTGAGATGCCAGAAATGAAGCTGTGCATCGACGAGAGATGGAGGTGTGTGTTGAGGTGAAGGCCACCGGGAACCGTCATGTGAGGGGACTCGCCCGGGGACAGTATCGTGGGGTTTGGGATGGGATGAAGTTTCTTATATATTTACATTGCCGCTCGCATAGGGAAACCCCAAGCCTTTTTCCTTGTCTTTGACATTTTTATATACCATTAGTATGTTAGTCCACTTAAAGCTACATTCAGTCGATGACATGTGCCTGTTCCGTTCCTTGGGAACAGAGAATGAGTATCCGGGAGATAAGGCGGAGTTCGACTCCCAACTTCGAGTACTGGTACGACTAGGCGATGGTCTACGCTCAAGCCCGCCTGTGGAGGAGACGTGAAGATGGTGATCTACCGCCGAGCTTCCTAGCGCTAGTTATCTTTACTTTGCTTGCTTAGCCCTGCGTGGTGAATAATTTGAACCCTGTGTCGGGATTGTAATAACTTATTATCTCTGTGATGCTTTATCGATGGTTTGGAACTACTATTCGACTGTTTCGAGTTCTGTACGTGGTAGCGACTGATCCAGGGACTACCACAAGGGTATAGGGAGTCGGGTTTTCAGATTGGAAATCCGGGTCGTTTCACATAGGCCCACTTGTCAGGTCAAGGGTGGGAGGTCTAAAATTTTAGACAGTGCAAAAGTGCACTTTCTAAAATGTTTCCACCATTTTACCTCTACTTTTTTCACGCCAATATTTTCTTACCCACCACCATGAACATAGCAGATTAATGAGACAGGCAACACATTTTCAAGTTTTAAACACTGTCAGCATAAATGTTTGAGAGAAAAAAATGCAGAAATGGAATTCCTCCTTAATATTTTTTTGGAAAAGAAATAGCATAATCATTTTAAGCCAGAATATATCGAACTTCAATACTGGTTCTCACAACTGCCATTACCACTTATGTCATGTGGTCTGTACTTCTCAGAATGAAAGGCAAGAAAACACTAGATGCATTCACATTCATTATACTGAAGAAGATAATTTTTTTTTTGAACCTATTCGGGGGGAAGATCCCACCTACTATATTTCATTGAGCAATTTGTCTTACATCAATAGCCGGCATACCAGGCTTGAGATACATGAGGGGGAGCGAGATAAAAAAGAGCATTACAGCAGGGAGTGGGGGTTACACTGAGACGGTGAAGTAGTCTATCCAAGCAGACCAGTGATCACTATGATGTTTATACCTACTGATCCAGTTATCCATGTCCTCAACCACATGTCGGGAGAACTCTTCTCGGCGAACGTTGCTCCTAGTTGAAGATCATGTCATTCCGCGCTTTCCAGAGTTGCCAGAAGACGAGAAGTATTGCGTCATATTGTACTGATGGTGGAAGTGGTACTCCCTGCCCATGAGCCAGGGGTGACGGCAGCTACCTCCATCCGGATCAACACCGATGCATTCCCAGGTGTTACGGGCCAAAGCACATTCGAAGAAGATGTGGTCATCAGTTTCCTCCACTGAAGGGCAGATAGCATCATAGCACAGTAGGATTCATCCGCTGTGCAGATGTTGCGGCGATAACGGTAAGATCTGCAGTTCAGTTTCCCAAGGACGAGGAGCCACGCGAAGAATTTGATCTTGGTCGGAAGCTTGGTGCCCCAGACCCGGAAAGAGGTCTGGGTTTTGCTGGTTGTGTACTTGCAGAGTCCTAGGAACGTCACGGGTGCTGAAGGGTCGGCATTGATCGGTGGCAAACAGGCGGCAATCCGGTTGTTCCGAAAGCGAGACCCCTGGCGAGACAGGAGAGAAGAATGTCACGTTCCTCCAAGGCTACTTGGGTAAGCGATATTGGAACTGAGGTTCCCAAGGTCAGAGAGTGCAGTGGCCGAATTCAGGTTGAAGATAAATTTAGGTACATAGAAAACAAATGGTTGCTCGAATTCAAGAAACAATCTCATACTGCCACTAAACAAATTGGGTGTACGAACCTCAAAAAATAGCAGCACAGCAACAGTACTCAGACCAAACTGATGGCCTGATACTGAAGATCTGGTACACACCTAAACATGCTGTGATTAGCATTCCAACAAATATGATGTTCACAGGCAACCAAACATTGATTAGATTCCATGTCAATGGTTTAGTTGGAATAGCACCAGACAGGGATAGTGTGGAAACTATGGTCACTTGCAGAAACAGATATGGAAAAGATGACTTAAGGGACACAACTGTGTTTGCTGAAACTGAAAAGTCAACAGTCAGCAATAGCAGTATAATTGGTATAGCATCAAAAATATCGGAGCATCGAAACCGTATCCGGACAGGACAAATTTGTTAATTAAAATCATGATGATATGCAGTAAGCCAGACCAGATAGAAGGAAGAGCCTGATTCTTTATCTTTGGGGGCTTGATTAACTGTAAAGAACCATCTCTTTCTTTTTGAGACCTTACCATCTTCCAATCGAACACAGGCAGAAGGTCCTGGTCATAGTCTGGAGAAAATAATTAATTGTATGATCCGGAAAACAGCAGATTGCATTAACTCCCAGCATAGTCACCGGTGGAGAAATTTCACTCAGATGGAGAAAGATCAGTGTTTATGGAGTTATCATTGAAGGCAAATAGAATATGTGGAATAATAGATTGATTATGGTCAGGGAATATGTTACCACATATATAGGCAGGCCTGTGGTTAGGTTTAATAGAAACACCCACCAGGAGGCCTGCCGACCTAATCAGAGGGGGGCACAGCACCCTAGGGCCAGCCAGCCCCTTCCGAGGCGGCGCACGCCTGGGTCCCACATGGGCCCTCACGGGCAGAGAGCCCTATATACACACATACATTCCTAACACCCCCCCGCATCGTAATGTTCGCTGACCGAACTTAAGAACTGGACCTGAATTCGTAAACACTGAAG
>JACEFO010002117.1:0-66151 GCA_015342445.1 Digitaria exilis | reverse complement strand
TTTTCGCTACGGACACCTCCAATCTACTCGTTAGGCCCTAAATGATGTTTGGGAGTGTTTTGGAGCATTCGGTTACCTACTGCACGAAAATCGAGCAAAACGGGTGTTTCGGCACCCGAATGCACTTTTTCGCGCCCCGAACTTCTGTTGAATTTTTTCGCACGAACATACCCAATAGCCTCCATTGGACCCAAAACGATGTTAGGAGTGATTTGGCGCGTTTCGTACCTTCTGCATGCAAAACGGAGCGAAACGGGTCCGTTTCGGTGCCCAGATGCACTGCCTCGTAACAACGAACTTCAAAATGGGTTTTTCGCTACGGACACTCCAATCTACTCCGTTAGGCCCTAAATGATGTTTGGGAGTGTTTTGGAGCATTCGGTTACCTACTGCACGAAAATCGGAGCAAAACGGGTGTTTCGGCACCCGAATGCACTTTTTCGCGCCCCGAACTTCTGTTGAATTTTTTCGCACGAACATACCCAATAGCCTCCATTGGACCCAAAACGATGTTAGGGAGTGATTTGGCGCGTTTCGGTACCTTCTGCATGCAAACGGAGCGAAACGGGTCCGTTTCGGTGCCCAGATGCACTGCCTCGTAACAACGAACTTCAAAATGGGTTTTTCGCTACGGACACCTCCAATCTACTCCGTTAGGCCCTAAATGATGTTTGGAGTGTTTTGGAGCATTCGGTTACCTACTGCACGAAAATCGGAGCAAAACGGGTGTTTCGGCACCCGAATGCACTTTTTCGCGCCCCGAACTTCTGTTGAATTTTTTCGCACGAACATACCCAATAGCCTCCATTGGACCCAAAACGATGTTAGGGAGTGATTTGGCGCGTTTCGGGTACCTTCTGCATGCAAAACGGAGCGAAACGGGTCCGTTTCGGTGCCCAGATGCACTGCCTCGTAACAACGAACTTCAAAATGGGTTTTTCGCTACGGACACCTCCAATCTACTCGTTAGGCCCTAAATGATGTTTGGGAGTGTTTTGGAGCATTCGGTTACCTACTGCACGAAAATCGGAGCAAAACGGGTGTTTCGGCACCCGAATGCACTTTTTCGCGCCCCGAACTTCTGTTGAATTTTTTCGCACGAACATACCCAATAGCCTCCATTGGACCCAAAACGATGTTAGGGAGTGATTTGGCGCGTTTCGGTACCTTCTGCATGCAAAACGGAGCGAAACGGGTCCGTTTCGGTGCCCAGATGCACTGCCTCGTAACAACGAACTTCAAAATGGGTTTTTTCGCTACGGACACCTCCAATCTACTCCGTTAGGCCCTAAATGATGTTTGGGAGTGTTTTGGAGCATTCGGCTACCTACTGCACGAAAATCGGAGCAAAACGGGTGTTTCGGCACCCGAATGCACTTTTTCGCGCCCCGAACTTCTGTTGAATTTTTTCGCACGAACATACCCAATAGCCTCCATTGGACCCAAAACGATGTTAGGGAGTGATTTGGCGCGTTTCGGTACCTTCTGCATGCAAAACGGAGCGAAACGGGTCCGTTTCGGTGCCCAGATGCACTGCCTCGTAACAACGAACTTCAAAATGGGTTTTTCGCTACGGACACCTCCAATCTACTCCGTTAGGCCCTAAATGATGTTTGGGAGTGTTTTGGAGCATTCGGTACCTACTGCACGAAAATCGGAAGCAAAACGGGGTGTTTCGGCACCCGAATGCACTTTTCGCGCCCCGAACTTCTGTTGAATTTTTTCGCACGAACATATACCCAATAGCCTCCATTGGACCCAAAACGATGTTAGGGAGTGATTTGGCGCGTTTCGGTACCTTCTGCATGCAAAACGGAGCGAAACGGGTCCGTTTCGGTGCCCAGATGCACTGCCTCGTAACAACGAACTTCAAAATGGGTTTTTCGCTACGGACACCTCCAATCTACTCCGTTAGGCCCTAAATGATGTTTGGGAGTGTTTTGGAGCATTCGGTTACCTACTGCACGAAAATCGGAGCAAAACGGGTGTTTCGGCACCCGAATGCACTTTTTCGCGCCCCGAACTTCTGTTGAATTTTTTCGCACGAACATACCCAATAGCCTCCATTGGACCCAAAACGATGTTAGGGAGTGATTTGGCGCGTTTCGGTACCTTCTGCATGCAAAACGGAGCGAAACGGGTCCGTTTCGGTGCCCAGATGCACTGCCTCGTAACAACGAACTTCAAAATGGGTTTTTCGCTACGGACACCTCCAATCTACTCCGTTAGGCCCTAAATGATGTTTGGGAGTGTTTTGGAGCATTCGGCTACCTACTGCACGAAAATCGGAGCAAAACGGGTGTTTCGGCACCCGAATGCACTTTTTCGCGCCCCGAACTTCTGTTGAATTTTTTCGCACGAACATACCCAATAGCCTCCATTGGACCCAAACGATGTTAGGGAGTGATTTGGCGCGTTTCGGTACCTTCTGCATGCAAAACGGAGCGAAACGGGTCCGTTTCGGTGCCAGGATGCACTGCCTCGTAACAACGAACTTCAAAATGGGTTTTTCGCTACGGACACCTCCAATCTACTCCGTTAGGCCCTAAATGATGTTTGGGAGTGTTTTGGAGCATTCGGCTACCTACTGCACGAAAATCGGAGCAAAACGGGTGTTTCGGCACCCGAATGCACTTTTTCGCGCCCCGAACTTCTGTTGAATTTTTTCGCACGAACATACCCAAATAGCCTCCATTGGACCCAAAACGATGTTAGGGAGTGATTTGGCGCGTTTCGGTACCTTCTGCATGCAAAACGGAGCGAAACGGGTCCGTTTCGGTGCCCAGATGCACTGCCTCGTAACAACGAACTTCAAAATGGGTTTTTCGCTACGGACACCTCCAATCTACTCCGTTAGGCCCTAAATGATGTTTGGGAGTGTTTTGGAGCATTCGGTTACCTACTGCACGAAAATCGGAGCAAAACGGGTGTTTCGGCACCCGAATGCACTTTTTCGCGCCCCGAACTTCTGTTGAATTTTTTCGCACGAACATACCCAATAGCCTCCATTGGACCCAAAACGATGTTAGGGAGTGATTTGGCGCGTTTCGGTACCTTCTGCATGCAAAACGGAGCGAAACGGGTCCGTTTCGGTGCCCAGATGCACTGCCTCGTAACAACGAACTTCAAAATGGGTTTTTCGCTACGGACACCTCCAATCTACTCCGTTAGGCCCTAAATGATGTTTGGGAGTGTTTTGGAGCATTCGGTTACCTACTGCACGAAAATCGGAGCAAAACGGGTGTTTCGGCACCCGAATGCACTTTTTCGCGCCCCGAACTTCTGTTGAATTTTTTCGCACGAACATACCCAATAGCCTCCATTGGACCCAAAACGATGTTAGGGAGTGATTTGGCGCGTTTCGGTACCTTCTGCATGCAAAACGGAGCGAAACGGGTCCGTTTCGGTGCCCAGATGCACTGCCTCGTAACAACGAACTTCAAAATGGGTTTTTCGCTACGGACACCTCCAATCTACTCCGTTAGGCCCTAAATGATGTTTGGGAGTGTTTTGGAGCATTCGGTTACCTACTGCACGAAAATCGGAGCAAAAACGGTGGTGTTTCGGCACCCGAATGCACTTTTCGCGCCCTGAACTTCTGTTGAATTTTTTCGCACGAACATACCCAATAGCCTCCATTGGACCCAAAACGATGTTAGGGAGTGATTTGGCGCGTTTCGTACCTTCTGCATGCAAAACGGAGCGAAACGGGTCCGTTTCGGTGCCCAGATGCACTGCCTCGTAACAACGAACTTCAAAATGGGTTTTTCGCTACGGACACCTCCAATCTACTCGTTAGGCCCTAAATGATGTTTGGGAGTGTTTTGGAGCATTCGGCTACCTACTGCACGAAAATCGGAGCAAAACGGGTGTTTCGGCACCCGAATGCACTTTTTCGCGCCCCGAACTTCTGTTGAATTTTTTTCGCACGACGACATACCCAATAGCCTCCATTGGACCCAAAAACGATGTTAGGGAGTGATTTGGCGCGTTTCGGTACCTTCTGCATGCAAAACGGAGCGAAACGGGTCCGTTTCGGTGCCCAGATGCACTGCCTCGTAACAACGAACTTCAAAATGGGTTTTTCGCTACGGACACCTCCAATCTACTCCGTTAGGCCCTAAATGATGTTTGGGAGTGTTTTGGAGCATTCGGTACCTACTGCACGAAAATCGGGAGCAAAACGGGTGTTTCGGCACCCGAATGCACTTTTTCGCGCCCCGAACTTCTGTTGAATTTTTTTCGCACGAACATACCCAATAGCCTCCATTGGACCCAAAACGATGTTAGGGAGTGATTTGGCGCGTTTCGGTACCTTCTGCATGCAAAACGGAGCGAAACGGGTCCGTTTCGGTGCCCAGATGCACTGCCTCGTAACAACGAACTTCAAAATGGGTTTTTCGCTACGGACACCTCCAATCTACTCCGTTAGGCCCTAAATGATGTTTGGGAGTGTTTTGGAGCATTCGGCTACCTACTGCACGAAAATCGGAGCAAAACGGGTGTTTCGGCACCCGAATGCACTTTTTCGCGCGCCGAACTTCTGTTGAATTTTTTCGCACGAACATACCCAATAGCCTCCATTGGACCCAAAACGATGTTAGGGAGTGATTTGGCGCGTTTCGGTACCTTCTGCATGCAAACGGAGCGAAACGGGTCCGTTTCGGTGCCCAGATGCACTGCCTCGTAACAACGAACTTCAAAATGGGTTTTTCGCTACGGACACCTCCAATCTACTCCGTTAGGCCCTAAATGATGTTTGGGAGTGTTTTGGAGCATTCGGTTACCTACTGCACGAAAATCGGAGCAAAACGGGTGTTTCGGCACCCGAATGCACTTTTTCGCGCCCCGAACTTCTGTTGAATTTTTTCGCACGAACATACCCAATAGCCTCCATTGGACCCAAAACGATGTTAGGGAGTGATTTGGCGCGTTTCGGTACCTTCTGCATGCAAAACGGAGCGAAACGGGTCCGTTTCGGTGCCCAGATGCACTGCCTCGTAACAACGAACTTCAAAATGGGTTTTTCGCTACGGACACCTCCAATCTATTCCGTTAGGCCTAAATGATGTTTGGGAGTGTTTTGGAGCATTCGGTTACCTACTGCACGAAAATCGGAGCAAAACGGGTGTTTCGGCACCCGAATGCACTTTTTCGCGCCCCGAACTTCTGTTGAATTTTTTCGCACGAACATACCCAATAGCCTCCATTGGACCCAAAACGATGTTAGGGAGTGATTTGGCGCGTTTCGGTACCTTCTGCATGCAAAACGGAGCGAAACGGGTCCGTTTCGGTGCCCAGATGCACTGCCTCGTAACAACGAACTTCAAAATGGGTTTTTTCGCTACGGACACCTCCAATCTACTCCGTTAGGCCCTAAATGATGTTTGGGAGTGTTTTGGAGCATTCGGTTACCTACTGCACGAAAATCGGAGCAAAACGGGTGTTTCGGCACCCGAATGCACTGTTTCGCGCCCCGAACTTCTGTTGAATTTTTCGCGCACGAACATACCCATAGCCTCCATTGGACCCAAAACGATGTTAGGGAGTGATTTGGCGCGTTTCGGTACCTTCTGCATGCAAAACGGAGCGAAACGGGTCCGTTTCGGTGCCCAGATGCACTGCCTCGTAACAACGAACTTCAAAATGGGTTTTTCGCTACGGACACCTCCAATCTACTCCGTTAGGCCTAAAATGATGTTTGGGAGTGTTTTGGAGCATTCGGTTACCTACTGCACGAAAATCGGAGCAAAACGGGTGTTTCGGCACCCGAATGCACTTTTTCGCGCCCCGAACTTCTGTTGAATTTTTTCGCACGAACATACCCAATAGCCTCCATTGGACCCAAAACGATGTTAGGGAGTGATTTGGCGCGTTTCGGTACCTTCTGCATGCAAAACGGAGCGAAACGGGTCCGTTTCGGTGCCGAGATGCACTGCCTCGTAACAACGAACTTCAAAATGGGTTTTTTCTACGGACACTTCCAATCTACTCCGTTAGGCCCTAAATGATGTTTGGGAGTGTTTTGGAGCATTCGGTTACCTACTGCACGAAAATCGGAGCAAAACGGGTGTTTCAGGCACTTGGACCCAAAACGATGTTAGGGAGTGATTTGGCGCGTTTCGGTACCTTCTGCATGCAAAACGGAGCGAAACGGGTCCGTTTCGGTGCCCGGATGCACTGCCTCGTAACAACGAACTTCAAAATGGGTTTTCGCTACGGACACACTTCCAATCTACTCCGTTAGGCCCCTAAATGATGTTTGGGAGTGTTTTGGAGCATTTCGGCTACCTACTGCACGAAAAATCGAAGCAAAACGGGTGTTTCGGCACCCGAATGCACTGTTTCGCGCGCCCGAACTTCTGTTGAATTTTTTTCGCACGAACATACCCAATAGCCTCCATTGGACCCAAAACGATGTTAGGGAGTGATTTGGCGCGTTTCGGTACCTTCTGCATGCAAAACGGAGCGAAACGGGTCCGTTTCGGTGCCCGAGGCACTGCCTCGTAACAACGAACTTCAAAATGGGTTTTTTCGCTACGGACACCTCCAATCTACTCCGTTAGGCCCTAAATGATGTTTGGGAGTGTTTGGGACGGTTGAGCATTCATTCGCTTACTACTGCACGAAAATCGAAGCAAAACGGGTGTTTCGGCACCCGAATGCACTGATTCGCGCCCCGAACTTCTGTTGAATTTTTTCGCACGAACATACCCAATAGCCTCCATTGACCCAAACGATGTTAGGGAGTGATTTGGCGCGTTTCGGTACCTTCTGCATGCAAAACGGAGCGAAACGGGTCCGTTTCGGTGCCCGGATGCACTGCCTCGTAACAACGAACTTCAAAATGGGTTTTTCGCTACGGACACTTCCAATCTACTCCGTTAGGCCCTAAATGATGTTTGGGAGTGTGTTTGGAGCATTCGGTTACCTACTGCACGAAAAATCGGAGCAAAACGGGTGTTTCGGCACCCGAATGCACACTTTTCGCGCCCCCGAACTTCTTTGAATTTTTTCGCACGAACATACCCAATAGCCTCCATTGGACCCAAAACGATGTTAGGGAGTGATTTGGCGCGTTTCGGTACCTTCTGCATGCAAAACGGAGCGAAACGGGTCCGTTTCGGTGCCCAGATGCACTGCCTCGTAACAACGAACTTCAAAATGGGTTTTTCGCTACGGACACCTCCAATCTACTCCGTTAGGCCCTAAATGATGTTTGGGAGTGTTTTGGAGCATTCGGCTACCTACTGCATGCACGAAAATCGGAGCAAAACGGGTGTTTCGGCACCCGAATGCACTTTTTCGCGCCCCGAACTTCTGTTGAATTTTTTCGCACGAACATACCCAATAGCCTCCATTGGACCCAAAACGATGTTAGGGAGTGATTTGGCGCATTTCGGTACCTTCTGCATGCAAAACGGAGCGAAACGGGTCCCGTTTCGGTGCCCAGATGCACTGCCTCGTAACAACGAACTTCAAAATGGGTTTTCGCTACGGACACCTCCAATCTAACTCCGTTAGATGTTTGGGGAGTGTTTTGGAGCATTCGGCTACCTACTGCACGAAAATCGGAGCAAAACGGGTGTTTTCGGCACCTGAATGCACTTTTTCGCGCCCTGAACTTCTGTTGCGTTTCGGTACCTTCTGCATGCAAAACGGAGCGAAACGGGTCCGTTTCGGTGCCCAGATGCACTGCCTCGTAACAACGAACTTCAAAATGGGTTTTTCGCTACGGACACCTCCAATCTACTCCGTTAGGCCCTAAATGATGTTTGGGAGTGTTTTGGAGCATTCGGTTACCTACTGCACGAAAATCGGAGCAAAACGGGTGTTTCGGCACCCGAATGCACTTTTTCGCGCCCCGAACTTCTGTTGAATTTTTTCGCACGAACATACCCAATAGCCTCCATTGGACCCAAAACGATGTTAGGGAGTGATTTGGCGCGTTTCGGTACCTTCTGCATGCAAAACGGAGCGAAACGGGTCCGTTTCGGTGCCCAGATGCACTGCCTCGTAACAACGAACTTCAAAATGGGTTTTTCGCTACGGACACCTCCAATCTACTCCGTTAGGCCCTAAATGATGTTTGGGAGTGTTTTGGAGCATTCGGTTACCTACTGCACGAAAATCGGAGCAAAACGGGTGTTTCGGCACCCGAATGCACTTTTTCGCGCCCCGAACTTCTGTTGAATTTTTTCGCACGAACATACCCAATAGCCTCCATTGGACCCAAAACGATGTTAGGGAGTGATTTGGCGCGTTTCGGTACCTTCTGCATGCAAAACGGAGCGAAACGTCGTCCGTTAGGCCCTAAATGATGTTTGGGAGTGTTTTGGAGCATTCGGTTACCTACTGCACGAAAATCGGAGCAAAACGGGTGTTTCGGCACCCGAATGCACTTTTTCGCGCCCCGAACTTCTGTTGAATTTTTTCGCACGAACATACCCAATAGCCTCCATTGGACCCAAAACGATGTTAGGGAGTGATTTGGCGCGTTTCGGTACCTTCTGCATGCAAAACGGAGCGAAACGGGTCCGTTTCGGTGCCCAGATGCACTGCCTCGTAACAACGAACTTCAAAATGGGTTTTTCGCTACGGACACCTCCAATCTACTCCGTTAGGCCCTAAATGATGTTTGGGAGTGTTTTGGAGCATTCGGTACCTACTGCACGAAAATCGGAGCAAAACGGGTGTTTCGGCACCCGAATGCACTTTTTCGCGCCCCGAACTTCTGTTGAATTTTTTCGCACGAACATACCCAATAGCCTCCATTGGACCCAAAACGATGTTAGGGAGTGATTTGGCGCGTTTCGGTACCTTCTGCATGCAAAACGGAGCGAAACGGGTCCGTTTCGGTGCCCAGATGCACTGCCTCGTAACAACGAACTTCAAAATGGGTTTTTCGCTACGGACACCTCCAATCTACTCCGTTAGGCCCTAAATGATGTTTGGGAGTGTTTTGGAGCATTCGGTTACCTACTGCACGAAAATCGGAGCAAAACGGGTGTTTCGGCACCCGAATGCACTTTTTCGCGCCCCGAACTTCTGTTGAATTTTTTCGCACGAACATACCCAATAGCCTCCATTGGACCCAAAACGATGTTAGGGAGTGATTTGGCGCGTTTCGGTACCTTCTGCATGCAAAACGGAGCGAAACGGGTCCGTTTCGGTGCCCAGATGCACTGCCTCGTAACAACGAACTTCAAAATGGGTTTTTCGCTACGGACACCTCCAATCTACTCCGTTAGGCCCTAAATGATGTTTGGGAGTGTTTTGGAGCATTCGGTTACCTACTGCACGAAAATCGGAGCAAAACGGGTGTTTCGGCACCCGAATGCACTTTTTCGCGCCCCGAACTTCTGTTGAATTTTTTCGCACGAACATACCCAATAGCCTCCATTGGACCCAAAACGATGTTAGGGAGTGATTTGGCGCGTTTCGGTACCTTCTGCATGCAAAACCGAAACGGGTACTCCGTTAGGCCCTAAATGATGTTTGGGAGTGTTTTGGAGCATTCGGTTACCTACTGCACGAAAATCGGAGCAAAACGGGTGTTTCGGCACCCGAATGCACTTTTTCGCGCCCCGAACTTCTGTTGAATTTTTTCGCACGAACATACCCAATAGCCTCCATTGGACCCAAAACGATGTTAGGGAGTGATTTGGCGCGTTTCGGTACCTTCTGCATGCAAAACGGAGCGAAACGGGTCCGTTTCGGTGCCCAGATGCACTGCCTCGTAACAACGAACTTCAAAATGGGTTTTTCGCTACGGACACCTCCAATCTACTCCGTTAGGCCCTAAATGATGTTTGGGAGTGTTTTGGAGCATTCGGTTACCTACTGCACGAAAATCGGAGCAAAACGGGTGTTTCGGCACCCGAATGCACTTTTTCGCGCCCCGAACTTCTGTTGAATTTTTTCGCACGAACATACCCAATAGCCTCCATTGGACCCAAAACGATGTTAGGGAGTGATTTGGCGCGTTTCGGTACCTTCTGCATGCAAAACGGAGCGAAACGGGTCCGTTTCGGTGCCCAGATGCACTGCCTCGTAACAACGAACTTCAAAATGGGTTTTTCGCTACGGACACCTCCAATCTACTCCGTTAGGCCCTAAATGATGTTTGGGAGTGTTTTGGAGCATTCGGTTACCTACTGCACGAAAATCGGAGCAAAACGGGTGTTTCGGCACCCGAATGCACTTTTTCGCGCCCCGAACTTCTGTTGAATTTTTTCGCACGAACATACCCAATAGCCTCCATTGGACCCAAAACGATGTTAGGGAGTGATTTGGCGCGTTTCGGTACCTTCTGCATGCAAAACGGAGCGAAACGGGTCCGTTTCGTTAGGCCTCAAAATGATGTTTGGGAGTGTTTTGGAGCATTCGGTTACCTACTGCACGAAAATCGGAGCAAAACGGGTGTTTCGGCACCCGAATGCACTTTTTCGCGCCCCGAACTTCTGTTGAATTTTTTCGCACGAACATACCCAATAGCCTCCATTGGACCCAAAACGATGTTAGGGAGTGATTTGGCGCGTTTCGGTACCTTCTGCATGCAAAACGGAGCGAAACGGGTCCGTTTCGGTGCCCAGATGCACTGCCTCGTAACAACGAACTTCAAAATGGGTTTTTCGCTACGGACACCTCCAATCTACTCCGTTAGGCCCTAAATGATGTTTGGGAGTGTTTTGGAGCATTCGGTTACCTACTGCACGAAAATCGGAGCAAAACGGGTGTTTCGGCACCCGAATGCACTTTTTCGCGCCCCGAACTTCTGTTGAATTTTTTCGCACGAACATACCCAATAGCCTCCATTGGACCCAAAACGATGTTAGGGAGTGATTTGGCGCGTTTCGGTACCTTCTGCATGCAAAACGGAGCGAAACGGGTCCGTTTCGGTGCCCAGATGCACTGCCTCGTAACAACGAACTTCAAAATGGGTTTTTCGCTACGGACACCTCCAATCTACTCCGTTAGGCCCTAAATGATGTTTGGGAGTGTTTTGGAGCATTCGGTTACCTACTGCACGAAAATCGGAGCAAAACGGGTGTTTCGGCACCCGAATGCACTTTTTCGCGCCCCGAACTTCTGTTGAATTTTTTCGCACGAACATACCCAATAGCCTCCATTGGACCCAAAACGATGTTAGGGAGTGATTTGGCGCGTTTCGGTACCTTCTGCATGCAAAACGGAGCGAAACGGGTCCGTTTCGGTGCCCAGATGCACTGCCTCGTAACAACGAACTTCAAAATGGGTTTTTCGCTACGGACACCTCCAATCTACTCCGTTAGGCCCTAAATGATGTTTGGGAGTGTTTTGGAGCATTCGGTTACCTACTGCACGAAAATCGGAGCAAAACGGGTGTTTCGGCACCCGAATGCACTTTTTCGCGCCCCGAACTTCTGTTGAATTTTTTCGCACGAACATACCCAATAGCCTCCATTGGACCCAAAACGATGTTAGGGAGTGATTTGGCGCGTTTCGGTACCTTCTGCATGCAAAACGGAGCGAAACGGGTCCGTTTCGGTGCCCAGATGCACTGCCTCGTAACAACGAACTTCAAAATGGGTTTTTCGCTACGGACACCTCCAATCTACTCCGTTAGGCCCTAAATGATGTTTGGGAGTGTTTTGGAGCATTCGGTTACCTACTGCACGAAAATCGGAGCAAAACGGGTGTTTCGGCACCCGAATGCACTTTTTCGCGCCCCGAACTTCTGTTGAATTTTTTCGCACGAACATACCCAATAGCCTCCATTGGACCCAAAACGATGTTAGGGAGTGATTTGGCGCGTTTCGGTACCTTCTGCATGCAAAACAGATGCACTGCCTCGTAACAACGAACTTCAAAATGGGTTTTTCGCTACGGACACCTCCAATCTACTCCGTTAGGCCCTAAATGATGTTTGGGAGTGTTTTGGAGCATTCGGTTACCTACTGCACGAAAATCGGAGCAAAACGGGTGTTTCGGCACCCGAATGCACTTTTTCGCGCCCCGAACTTCTGTTGAATTTTTTCGCACGAACATACCCAATAGCCTCCATTGGACCCAAAACGATGTTAGGGAGTGATTTGGCGCGTTTCGGTACCTTCTGCATGCAAAACGGAGCGAAACGGGTCCGTTTCGGTGCCCAGATGCACTGCCTCGTAACAACGAACTTCAAAATGGGTTTTTCGCTACGGACACCTCCAATCTACTCCGTTAGGCCCTAAATGATGTTTGGGAGTGTTTTGGAGCATTCGGTTACCTACTGCACGAAAATCGGAGCAAAACGGGTGTTTCGGCACCCGAATGCACTTTTTCGCGCCCCGAACTTCTGTTGAATTTTTTCGCACGAACATACCCAATAGCCTCCATTGGACCCAAAACGATGTTAGGGAGTGATTTGGCGCGTTTCGGTACCTTCTGCATGCAAAACGGAGCGAAACGGGTCCGTTTCGGTGCCCAGATGCACTGCCTCGTAACAACGAACTTCAAAATGGGTTTTTCGCTACGGACACCTCCAATCTACTCCGTTAGGCCCTAAATGATGTTTGGGAGTGTTTTGGAGCATTCGGTTACCTACTGCACGAAAATCGGAGCAAAACGGGTGTTTCGGCACCCGAATGCACTTTTTCGCGCCCCGAACTTCTGTTGAATTTTTTCGCACGAACATACCCAATAGCCTCCATTGGACCCAAAACGATGTTAGGGAGTGATTTGGCGCGTTTCGGTACCTTCTGCATGCAAAACGGAGCGAAACGGGTCCGTTTCGGTGCCCAGATGCACTGCCTCGTAACAACGAACTTCAAAATGGGTTTTTCGCTACGGACACCTCCAATCTACTCCGTTAGGCCCTAAATGATGTTTGGGAGTGTTTTGGAGCATTCGGTTACCTACTGCACGAAAATCGGAGCAAAACGGGTGTTTCGGCACCCGAATGCACTTTTTCGCGCCCCGAACTTCTGTTGAATTTTTTCGCACGAACATACCCAATAGCCTCCATTGGACCCAAAACGATGTTAGGGAGTGATTTGGCGCGTTTCGGTACCTTCTGCATGCAAAACGGAGCGAAACGGGTCCGTTTCGGTGCCCAGATGCACTGCCTCGTAACAACGAACTTCAAAATGGGTTTTTCGCTACGGACACCTCCAATCTACTCCGTTAGGCCCTAAATGATGTTTGGGAGTGTTTTGGAGCATTCGGTTACCTACTGCACGAAAATCGGAGCAAAACGGGTGTTTCGGCACCCGAATGCACTTTTTCGCGCCCCGAACTTCTGTTGAATTTTTTCGCACGAACATACCCAATAGCCTCCATTGGACCCAAAACGATGTTAGGGAGTGATTTGGCGCGTTTCGGTACCTTCTGCATGCAAAACGGAGCGAAACGGGTCCGTTTCGGTGCCCAGATGCACTGCCTCGTAACAACGAACTTCAAAATGGGTTTTTCGCTACGGACACCTCCAATCTACTCCGTTAGGCCCTAAATGATGTTTGGGAGTGTTTTGGAGCATTCGGTTACCTACTGCACGAAAATCGGAGCAAAACGGGTGTTTCGGCACCCGAATGCACTTTTTCGCGCCCCGAACTTCTGTTGAATTTTTTCGCACGAACATACCCAATAGCCTCCATTGGACCCAAAACGATGTTAGGGAGTGATTTGGCGCGTTTCGGTACCTTCTGCATGCAAAACGGAGCGAAACGGGTCCGTTTCGGTGCCCAGATGCACTGCCTCGTAACAACGAACTTCAAAATGGGTTTTTCGCTACGGACACCTCCAATCTACTCCGTTAGGCCCTAAATGATGTTTGGGAGTGTTTTGGAGCATTCGGTTACCTACTGCACGAAAATCGGAGCAAAACGGGTGTTTCGGCACCCGAATGCACTTTTTCGCGCCCCGAACTTCTGTTGAATTTTTTCGCACGAACATACCCAATAGCCTCCATTGGACCCAAAACGATGTTAGGGAGTGATTTGGCGCGTTTCGGTACCTTCTGCATGCAAAACGGAGCGAAACGGGTCCGTTTCGGTGCCCAGATGCACTGCCTCGTAACAACGAACTTCAAAATGGGTTTTTCGCTACGGACACCTCCAATCTACTCCGTTAGGCCCTAAATGATGTTTGGGAGTGTTTTGGAGCATTCGGTTACCTACTGCACGAAAATCGGAGCAAAACGGGTGTTTCGGCACCCGAATGCACTTTTTCGCGCCCCGAACTTCTGTTGAATTTTTTCGCACGAACATACCCAATAGCCTCCATTGGACCCAAAACGATGTTAGGGAGTGATTTGGCGCGTTTCGGTACCTTCTGCATGCAAAACGGAGCGAAACGGGTCCGTTTCGGTGCCCAGATGCACTGCCTCGTAACAACGAACTTCAAAATGGGTTTTTCGCTACGGACACCTCCAATCTACTCCGTTAGGCCCTAAATGATGTTTGGGAGTGTTTTGGAGCATTCGGTTACCTACTGCACGAAAATCGGAGCAAAACGGGTGTTTCGGCACCCGAATGCACTTTTTCGCGCCCCGAACTTCTGTTGAATTTTTTCGCACGAACATACCCAATAGCCTCCATTGGACCCAAAACGATGTTAGGGAGTGATTTGGCGCGTTTCGGTACCTTCTGCATGCAAAACGGAGCGAAACGGGTCCGTTTCGGTGCCCAGATGCACTGCCTCGTAACAACGAACTTCAAAATGGGTTTTTCGCTACGGACACCTCCAATCTACTCCGTTAGGCCCTAAATGATGTTTGGGAGTGTTTTGGAGCATTCGGTTACCTACTGCACGAAAATCGGAGCAAAACGGGTGTTTCGGCACCCGAATGCACTTTTTCGCGCCCCGAACTTCTGTTGAATTTTTTCGCACGAACATACCCAATAGCCTCCATTGGACCCAAAACGATGTTAGGGAGTGATTTGGCGCGTTTCGGTACCTTCTGCATGCAAAACGGAGCGAAACGGGTCCGTTTCGGTGCCCAGATGCACTGCCTCGTAACAACGAACTTCAAAATGGGTTTTTCGCTACGGACACCTCCAATCTACTCCGTTAGGCCCTAAATGATGTTTGGGAGTGTTTTGGAGCATTCGGTTACCTACTGCACGAAAATCGGAGCAAAACGGGTGTTTCGGCACCCGAATGCACTTTTTCGCGCCCCGAACTTCTGTTGAATTTTTTCGCACGAACATACCCAATAGCCTCCATTGGACCCAAAACGATGTTAGGGAGTGATTTGGCGCGTTTCGGTACCTTCTGCATGCAAAACGGAGCGAAACGGGTCCGTTTCGGTGCCCAGATGCACTGCCTCGTAACAACGAACTTCAAAATGGGTTTTTCGCTACGGACACCTCCAATCTACTCCGTTAGGCCCTAAATGATGTTTGGGAGTGTTTTGGAGCATTCGGTTACCTACTGCACGAAAATCGGAGCAAAACGGGTGTTTCGGCACCCGAATGCACTTTTTCGCGCCCCGAACTTCTGTTGAATTTTTTCGCACGAACATACCCAATAGCCTCCATTGGACCCAAAACGATGTTAGGGAGTGATTTGGCGCGTTTCGGTACCTTCTGCATGCAAAACGGAGCGAAACGGGTCCGTTTCGGTGCCCAGATGCACTGCCTCGTAACAACGAACTTCAAAATGGGTTTTTCGCTACGGACACCTCCAATCTACTCCGTTAGGCCCTAAATGATGTTTGGGAGTGTTTTGGAGCATTCGGTTACCTACTGCACGAAAATCGGAGCAAAACGGGTGTTTCGGCACCCGAATGCACTTTTTCGCGCCCCGAACTTCTGTTGAATTTTTTCGCACGAACATACCCAATAGCCTCCATTGGACCCAAAACGATGTTAGGGAGTGATTTGGCGCGTTTCGGTACCTTCTGCATGCAAAACGGAGCGAAACGGGTCCGTTTCGGTGCCCAGATGCACTGCCTCGTAACAACGAACTTCAAAATGGGTTTTTCGCTACGGACACCTCCAATCTACTCCGTTAGGCCCTAAATGATGTTTGGGAGTGTTTTGGAGCATTCGGTTACCTACTGCACGAAAATCGGAGCAAAACGGGTGTTTCGGCACCCGAATGCACTTTTTCGCGCCCCGAACTTCTGTTGAATTTTTTCGCACGAACATACCCAATAGCCTCCATTGGACCCAAAACGATGTTAGGGAGTGATTTGGCGCGTTTCGGTACCTTCTGCATGCAAAACGGAGCGAAACGGGTCCGTTTCGGTGCCCAGATGCACTGCCTCGTAACAACGAACTTCAAAATGGGTTTTTCGCTACGGACACCTCCAATCTACTCCGTTAGGCCCTAAATGATGTTTGGGAGTGTTTTGGAGCATTCGGTTACCTACTGCACGAAAATCGGAGCAAAACGGGTGTTTCGGCACCCGAATGCACTTTTTCGCGCCCCGAACTTCTGTTGAATTTTTTCGCACGAACATACCCAATAGCCTCCATTGGACCCAAAACGATGTTAGGGAGTGATTTGGCGCGTTTCGGTACCTTCTGCATGCAAAACGGAGCGAAACGGGTCCGTTTCGGTGCCCAGATGCACTGCCTCGTAACAACGAACTTCAAAATGGGTTTTTCGCTACGGACACCTCCAATCTACTCCGTTAGGCCCTAAATGATGTTTGGGAGTGTTTTGGAGCATTCGGTTACCTACTGCACGAAAATCGGAGCAAAACGGGTGTTTCGGCACCCGAATGCACTTTTTCGCGCCCCGAACTTCTGTTGAATTTTTTCGCACGAACATACCCAATAGCCTCCATTGGACCCAAAACGATGTTAGGGAGTGATTTGGCGCGTTTCGGTACCTTCTGCATGCAAAACGGAGCGAAACGGGTCCGTTTCGGTGCCCAGATGCACTGCCTCGTAACAACGAACTTCAAAATGGGTTTTTCGCTACGGACACCTCCAATCTACTCCGTTAGGCCCTAAATGATGTTTGGGAGTGTTTTGGAGCATTCGGTTACCTACTGCACGAAAATCGGAGCAAAACGGGTGTTTCGGCACCCGAATGCACTTTTTCGCGCCCCGAACTTCTGTTGAATTTTTTCGCACGAACATACCCAATAGCCTCCATTGGACCCAAAACGATGTTAGGGAGTGATTTGGCGCGTTTCGGTACCTTCTGCATGCAAAACGGAGCGAAACGGGTCCGTTTCGGTGCCCAGATGCACTGCCTCGTAACAACGAACTTCAAAATGGGTTTTTCGCTACGGACACCTCCAATCTACTCCGTTAGGCCCTAAATGATGTTTGGGAGTGTTTTGGAGCATTCGGTTACCTACTGCACGAAAATCGGAGCAAAACGGGTGTTTCGGCACCCGAATGCACTTTTTCGCGCCCCGAACTTCTGTTGAATTTTTTCGCACGAACATACCCAATAGCCTCCATTGGACCCAAAACGATGTTAGGGAGTGATTTGGCGCGTTTCGGTACCTTCTGCATGCAAAACGGAGCGAAACGGGTCCGTTTCGGTGCCCAGATGCACTGCCTCGTAACAACGAACTTCAAAATGGGTTTTTCGCTACGGACACCTCCAATCTACTCCGTTAGGCCCTAAATGATGTTTGGGAGTGTTTTGGAGCATTCGGTTACCTACTGCACGAAAATCGGAGCAAAACGGGTGTTTCGGCACCCGAATGCACTTTTTCGCGCCCCGAACTTCTGTTGAATTTTTTCGCACGAACATACCCAATAGCCTCCATTGGACCCAAAACGATGTTAGGGAGTGATTTGGCGCGTTTCGGTACCTTCTGCATGCAAAACGGAGCGAAACGGGTCCGTTTCGGTGCCCAGATGCACTGCCTCGTAACAACGAACTTCAAAATGGGTTTTTCGCTACGGACACCTCCAATCTACTCCGTTAGGCCCTAAATGATGTTTGGGAGTGTTTTGGAGCATTCGGTTACCTACTGCACGAAAATCGGAGCAAAACGGGTGTTTCGGCACCCGAATGCACTTTTTCGCGCCCCGAACTTCTGTTGAATTTTTTCGCACGAACATACCCAATAGCCTCCATTGGACCCAAAACGATGTTAGGGAGTGATTTGGCGCGTTTCGGTACCTTCTGCATGCAAAACGGAGCGAAACGGGTCCGTTTCGGTGCCCAGATGCACTGCCTCGTAACAACGAACTTCAAAATGGGTTTTTCGCTACGGACACCTCCAATCTACTCCGTTAGGCCCTAAATGATGTTTGGGAGTGTTTTGGAGCATTCGGTTACCTACTGCACGAAAATCGGAGCAAAACGGGTGTTTCGGCACCCGAATGCACTTTTTCGCGCCCCGAACTTCTGTTGAATTTTTTCGCACGAACATACCCAATAGCCTCCATTGGACCCAAAACGATGTTAGGGAGTGATTTGGCGCGTTTCGGTACCTTCTGCATGCAAAACGGAGCGAAACGGGTCCGTTTCGGTGCCCAGATGCACTGCCTCGTAACAACGAACTTCAAAATGGGTTTTTCGCTACGGACACCTCCAATCTACTCCGTTAGGCCCTAAATGATGTTTGGGAGTGTTTTGGAGCATTCGGTTACCTACTGCACGAAAATCGGAGCAAAACGGGTGTTTCGGCACCCGAATGCACTTTTTCGCGCCCCGAACTTCTGTTGAATTTTTTCGCACGAACATACCCAATAGCCTCCATTGGACCCAAAACGATGTTAGGGAGTGATTTGGCGCGTTTCGGTACCTTCTGCATGCAAAACGGAGCGAAACGGGTCCGTTTCGGTGCCCAGATGCACTGCCTCGTAACAACGAACTTCAAAATGGGTTTTTCGCTACGGACACCTCCAATCTACTCCGTTAGGCCCTAAATGATGTTTGGGAGTGTTTTGGAGCATTCGGTTACCTACTGCACGAAAATCGGAGCAAAACGGGTGTTTCGGCACCCGAATGCACTTTTTCGCGCCCCGAACTTCTGTTGAATTTTTTCGCACGAACATACCCAATAGCCTCCATTGGACCCAAAACGATGTTAGGGAGTGATTTGGCGCGTTTCGGTACCTTCTGCATGCAAAACGGAGCGAAACGGGTCCGTTTCGGTGCCCAGATGCACTGCCTCGTAACAACGAACTTCAAAATGGGTTTTTCGCTACGGACACCTCCAATCTACTCCGTTAGGCCCTAAATGATGTTTGGGAGTGTTTTGGAGCATTCGGTTACCTACTGCACGAAAATCGGAGCAAAACGGGTGTTTCGGCACCCGAATGCACTTTTTCGCGCCCCGAACTTCTGTTGAATTTTTTCGCACGAACATACCCAATAGCCTCCATTGGACCCAAAACGATGTTAGGGAGTGATTTGGCGCGTTTCGGTACCTTCTGCATGCAAAACGGAGCGAAACGGGTCCGTTTCGGTGCCCAGATGCACTGCCTCGTAACAACGAACTTCAAAATGGGTTTTTCGCTACGGACACCTCCAATCTACTCCGTTAGGCCCTAAATGATGTTTGGGAGTGTTTTGGAGCATTCGGTTACCTACTGCACGAAAATCGGAGCAAAACGGGTGTTTCGGCACCCGAATGCACTTTTTCGCGCCCCGAACTTCTGTTGAATTTTTTCGCACGAACATACCCAATAGCCTCCATTGGACCCAAAACGATGTTAGGGAGTGATTTGGCGCGTTTCGGTACCTTCTGCATGCAAAACGGAGCGAAACGGGTCCGTTTCGGTGCCCAGATGCACTGCCTCGTAACAACGAACTTCAAAATGGGTTTTTCGCTACGGACACCTCCAATCTACTCCGTTAGGCCCTAAATGATGTTTGGGAGTGTTTTGGAGCATTCGGTTACCTACTGCACGAAAATCGGAGCAAAACGGGTGTTTCGGCACCCGAATGCACTTTTTCGCGCCCCGAACTTCTGTTGAATTTTTTCGCACGAACATACCCAATAGCCTCCATTGGACCCAAAACGATGTTAGGGAGTGATTTGGCGCGTTTCGGTACCTTCTGCATGCAAAACGGAGCGAAACGGGTCCGTTTCGGTGCCCAGATGCACTGCCTCGTAACAACGAACTTCAAAATGGGTTTTTCGCTACGGACACCTCCAATCTACTCCGTTAGGCCCTAAATGATGTTTGGGAGTGTTTTGGAGCATTCGGTTACCTACTGCACGAAAATCGGAGCAAAACGGGTGTTTCGGCACCCGAATGCACTTTTTCGCGCCCCGAACTTCTGTTGAATTTTTTCGCACGAACATACCCAATAGCCTCCATTGGACCCAAAACGATGTTAGGGAGTGATTTGGCGCGTTTCGGTACCTTCTGCATGCAAAACGGAGCGAAACGGGTCCGTTTCGGTGCCCAGATGCACTGCCTCGTAACAACGAACTTCAAAATGGGTTTTTCGCTACGGACACCTCCAATCTACTCCGTTAGGCCCTAAATGATGTTTGGGAGTGTTTTGGAGCATTCGGTTACCTACTGCACGAAAATCGGAGCAAAACGGGTGTTTCGGCACCCGAATGCACTTTTTCGCGCCCCGAACTTCTGTTGAATTTTTTCGCACGAACATACCCAATAGCCTCCATTGGACCCAAAACGATGTTAGGGAGTGATTTGGCGCGTTTCGGTACCTTCTGCATGCAAAACGGAGCGAAACGGGTCCGTTTCGGTGCCCAGATGCACTGCCTCGTAACAACGAACTTCAAAATGGGTTTTTCGCTACGGACACCTCCAATCTACTCCGTTAGGCCCTAAATGATGTTTGGGAGTGTTTTGGAGCATTCGGTTACCTACTGCACGAAAATCGGAGCAAAACGGGTGTTTCGGCACCCGAATGCACTTTTTCGCGCCCCGAACTTCTGTTGAATTTTTTCGCACGAACATACCCAATAGCCTCCATTGGACCCAAAACGATGTTAGGGAGTGATTTGGCGCGTTTCGGTACCTTCTGCATGCAAAACGGAGCGAAACGGGTCCGTTTCGGTGCCCAGATGCACTGCCTCGTAACAACGAACTTCAAAATGGGTTTTTCGCTACGGACACCTCCAATCTACTCCGTTAGGCCCTAAATGATGTTTGGGAGTGTTTTGGAGCATTCGGTTACCTACTGCACGAAAATCGGAGCAAAACGGGTGTTTCGGCACCCGAATGCACTTTTTCGCGCCCCGAACTTCTGTTGAATTTTTTCGCACGAACATACCCAATAGCCTCCATTGGACCCAAAACGATGTTAGGGAGTGATTTGGCGCGTTTCGGTACCTTCTGCATGCAAAACGGAGCGAAACGGGTCCGTTTCGGTGCCCAGATGCACTGCCTCGTAACAACGAACTTCAAAATGGGTTTTTCGCTACGGACACCTCCAATCTACTCCGTTAGGCCCTAAATGATGTTTGGGAGTGTTTTGGAGCATTCGGTTACCTACTGCACGAAAATCGGAGCAAAACGGGTGTTTCGGCACCCGAATGCACTTTTTCGCGCCCCGAACTTCTGTTGAATTTTTTCGCACGAACATACCCAATAGCCTCCATTGGACCCAAAACGATGTTAGGGAGTGATTTGGCGCGTTTCGGTACCTTCTGCATGCAAAACGGAGCGAAACGGGTCCGTTTCGGTGCCCAGATGCACTGCCTCGTAACAACGAACTTCAAAATGGGTTTTTCGCTACGGACACCTCCAATCTACTCCGTTAGGCCCTAAATGATGTTTGGGAGTGTTTTGGAGCATTCGGTTACCTACTGCACGAAAATCGGAGCAAAACGGGTGTTTCGGCACCCGAATGCACTTTTTCGCGCCCCGAACTTCTGTTGAATTTTTTCGCACGAACATACCCAATAGCCTCCATTGGACCCAAAACGATGTTAGGGAGTGATTTGGCGCGTTTCGGTACCTTCTGCATGCAAAACGGAGCGAAACGGGTCCGTTTCGGTGCCCAGATGCACTGCCTCGTAACAACGAACTTCAAAATGGGTTTTTCGCTACGGACACCTCCAATCTACTCCGTTAGGCCCTAAATGATGTTTGGGAGTGTTTTGGAGCATTCGGTTACCTACTGCACGAAAATCGGAGCAAAACGGGTGTTTCGGCACCCGAATGCACTTTTTCGCGCCCCGAACTTCTGTTGAATTTTTTCGCACGAACATACCCAATAGCCTCCATTGGACCCAAAACGATGTTAGGGAGTGATTTGGCGCGTTTCGGTACCTTCTGCATGCAAAACGGAGCGAAACGGGTCCGTTTCGGTGCCCAGATGCACTGCCTCGTAACAACGAACTTCAAAATGGGTTTTTCGCTACGGACACCTCCAATCTACTCCGTTAGGCCCTAAATGATGTTTGGGAGTGTTTTGGAGCATTCGGTTACCTACTGCACGAAAATCGGAGCAAAACGGGTGTTTCGGCACCCGAATGCACTTTTTCGCGCCCCGAACTTCTGTTGAATTTTTTCGCACGAACATACCCAATAGCCTCCATTGGACCCAAAACGATGTTAGGGAGTGATTTGGCGCGTTTCGGTACCTTCTGCATGCAAAACGGAGCGAAACGGGTCCGTTTCGGTGCCCAGATGCACTGCCTCGTAACAACGAACTTCAAAATGGGTTTTTCGCTACGGACACCTCCAATCTACTCCGTTAGGCCCTAAATGATGTTTGGGAGTGTTTTGGAGCATTCGGTTACCTACTGCACGAAAATCGGAGCAAAACGGGTGTTTCGGCACCCGAATGCACTTTTTCGCGCCCCGAACTTCTGTTGAATTTTTTCGCACGAACATACCCAATAGCCTCCATTGGACCCAAAACGATGTTAGGGAGTGATTTGGCGCGTTTCGGTACCTTCTGCATGCAAAACGGAGCGAAACGGGTCCGTTTCGGTGCCCAGATGCACTGCCTCGTAACAACGAACTTCAAAATGGGTTTTTCGCTACGGACACCTCCAATCTACTCCGTTAGGCCCTAAATGATGTTTGGGAGTGTTTTGGAGCATTCGGTTACCTACTGCACGAAAATCGGAGCAAAACGGGTGTTTCGGCACCCGAATGCACTTTTTCGCGCCCCGAACTTCTGTTGAATTTTTTCGCACGAACATACCCAATAGCCTCCATTGGACCCAAAACGATGTTAGGGAGTGATTTGGCGCGTTTCGGTACCTTCTGCATGCAAAACGGAGCGAAACGGGTCCGTTTCGGTGCCCAGATGCACTGCCTCGTAACAACGAACTTCAAAATGGGTTTTTCGCTACGGACACCTCCAATCTACTCCGTTAGGCCCTAAATGATGTTTGGGAGTGTTTTGGAGCATTCGGTTACCTACTGCACGAAAATCGGAGCAAAACGGGTGTTTCGGCACCCGAATGCACTTTTTCGCGCCCCGAACTTCTGTTGAATTTTTTCGCACGAACATACCCAATAGCCTCCATTGGACCCAAAACGATGTTAGGGAGTGATTTGGCGCGTTTCGGTACCTTCTGCATGCAAAACGGAGCGAAACGGGTCCGTTTCGGTGCCCAGATGCACTGCCTCGTAACAACGAACTTCAAAATGGGTTTTTCGCTACGGACACCTCCAATCTACTCCGTTAGGCCCTAAATGATGTTTGGGAGTGTTTTGGAGCATTCGGTTACCTACTGCACGAAAATCGGAGCAAAACGGGTGTTTCGGCACCCGAATGCACTTTTTCGCGCCCCGAACTTCTGTTGAATTTTTTCGCACGAACATACCCAATAGCCTCCATTGGACCCAAAACGATGTTAGGGAGTGATTTGGCGCGTTTCGGTACCTTCTGCATGCAAAACGGAGCGAAACGGGTCCGTTTCGGTGCCCAGATGCACTGCCTCGTAACAACGAACTTCAAAATGGGTTTTTCGCTACGGACACCTCCAATCTACTCCGTTAGGCCCTAAATGATGTTTGGGAGTGTTTTGGAGCATTCGGTTACCTACTGCACGAAAATCGGAGCAAAACGGGTGTTTCGGCACCCGAATGCACTTTTTCGCGCCCCGAACTTCTGTTGAATTTTTTCGCACGAACATACCCAATAGCCTCCATTGGACCCAAAACGATGTTAGGGAGTGATTTGGCGCGTTTCGGTACCTTCTGCATGCAAAACGGAGCGAAACGGGTCCGTTTCGGTGCCCAGATGCACTGCCTCGTAACAACGAACTTCAAAATGGGTTTTTCGCTACGGACACCTCCAATCTACTCCGTTAGGCCCTAAATGATGTTTGGGAGTGTTTTGGAGCATTCGGTTACCTACTGCACGAAAATCGGAGCAAAACGGGTGTTTCGGCACCCGAATGCACTTTTTCGCGCCCCGAACTTCTGTTGAATTTTTTCGCACGAACATACCCAATAGCCTCCATTGGACCCAAAACGATGTTAGGGAGTGATTTGGCGCGTTTCGGTACCTTCTGCATGCAAAACGGAGCGAAACGGGTCCGTTTCGGTGCCCAGATGCACTGCCTCGTAACAACGAACTTCAAAATGGGTTTTTCGCTACGGACACCTCCAATCTACTCCGTTAGGCCCTAAATGATGTTTGGGAGTGTTTTGGAGCATTCGGTTACCTACTGCACGAAAATCGGAGCAAAACGGGTGTTTCGGCACCCGAATGCACTTTTTCGCGCCCCGAACTTCTGTTGAATTTTTTCGCACGAACATACCCAATAGCCTCCATTGGACCCAAAACGATGTTAGGGAGTGATTTGGCGCGTTTCGGTACCTTCTGCATGCAAAACGGAGCGAAACGGGTCCGTTTCGGTGCCCAGATGCACTGCCTCGTAACAACGAACTTCAAAATGGGTTTTTCGCTACGGACACCTCCAATCTACTCCGTTAGGCCCTAAATGATGTTTGGGAGTGTTTTGGAGCATTCGGTTACCTACTGCACGAAAATCGGAGCAAAACGGGTGTTTCGGCACCCGAATGCACTTTTTCGCGCCCCGAACTTCTGTTGAATTTTTTCGCACGAACATACCCAATAGCCTCCATTGGACCCAAAACGATGTTAGGGAGTGATTTGGCGCGTTTCGGTACCTTCTGCATGCAAAACGGAGCGAAACGGGTCCGTTTCGGTGCCCAGATGCACTGCCTCGTAACAACGAACTTCAAAATGGGTTTTTCGCTACGGACACCTCCAATCTACTCCGTTAGGCCCTAAATGATGTTTGGGAGTGTTTTGGAGCATTCGGTTACCTACTGCACGAAAATCGGAGCAAAACGGGTGTTTCGGCACCCGAATGCACTTTTTCGCGCCCCGAACTTCTGTTGAATTTTTTCGCACGAACATACCCAATAGCCTCCATTGGACCCAAAACGATGTTAGGGAGTGATTTGGCGCGTTTCGGTACCTTCTGCATGCAAAACGGAGCGAAACGGGTCCGTTTCGGTGCCCAGATGCACTGCCTCGTAACAACGAACTTCAAAATGGGTTTTTCGCTACGGACACCTCCAATCTACTCCGTTAGGCCCTAAATGATGTTTGGGAGTGTTTTGGAGCATTCGGTTACCTACTGCACGAAAATCGGAGCAAAACGGGTGTTTCGGCACCCGAATGCACTTTTTCGCGCCCCGAACTTCTGTTGAATTTTTTCGCACGAACATACCCAATAGCCTCCATTGGACCCAAAACGATGTTAGGGAGTGATTTGGCGCGTTTCGGTACCTTCTGCATGCAAAACGGAGCGAAACGGGTCCGTTTCGGTGCCCAGATGCACTGCCTCGTAACAACGAACTTCAAAATGGGTTTTTCGCTACGGACACCTCCAATCTACTCCGTTAGGCCCTAAATGATGTTTGGGAGTGTTTTGGAGCATTCGGTTACCTACTGCACGAAAATCGGAGCAAAACGGGTGTTTCGGCACCCGAATGCACTTTTTCGCGCCCCGAACTTCTGTTGAATTTTTTCGCACGAACATACCCAATAGCCTCCATTGGACCCAAAACGATGTTAGGGAGTGATTTGGCGCGTTTCGGTACCTTCTGCATGCAAAACGGAGCGAAACGGGTCCGTTTCGGTGCCCAGATGCACTGCCTCGTAACAACGAACTTCAAAATGGGTTTTTCGCTACGGACACCTCCAATCTACTCCGTTAGGCCCTAAATGATGTTTGGGAGTGTTTTGGAGCATTCGGTTACCTACTGCACGAAAATCGGAGCAAAACGGGTGTTTCGGCACCCGAATGCACTTTTTCGCGCCCCGAACTTCTGTTGAATTTTTTCGCACGAACATACCCAATAGCCTCCATTGGACCCAAAACGATGTTAGGGAGTGATTTGGCGCGTTTCGGTACCTTCTGCATGCAAAACGGAGCGAAACGGGTCCGTTTCGGTGCCCAGATGCACTGCCTCGTAACAACGAACTTCAAAATGGGTTTTTCGCTACGGACACCTCCAATCTACTCCGTTAGGCCCTAAATGATGTTTGGGAGTGTTTTGGAGCATTCGGTTACCTACTGCACGAAAATCGGAGCAAAACGGGTGTTTCGGCACCCGAATGCACTTTTTCGCGCCCCGAACTTCTGTTGAATTTTTTCGCACGAACATACCCAATAGCCTCCATTGGACCCAAAACGATGTTAGGGAGTGATTTGGCGCGTTTCGGTACCTTCTGCATGCAAAACGGAGCGAAACGGGTCCGTTTCGGTGCCCAGATGCACTGCCTCGTAACAACGAACTTCAAAATGGGTTTTTCGCTACGGACACCTCCAATCTACTCCGTTAGGCCCTAAATGATGTTTGGGAGTGTTTTGGAGCATTCGGTTACCTACTGCACGAAAATCGGAGCAAAACGGGTGTTTCGGCACCCGAATGCACTTTTTCGCGCCCCGAACTTCTGTTGAATTTTTTCGCACGAACATACCCAATAGCCTCCATTGGACCCAAAACGATGTTAGGGAGTGATTTGGCGCGTTTCGGTACCTTCTGCATGCAAAACGGAGCGAAACGGGTCCGTTTCGGTGCCCAGATGCACTGCCTCGTAACAACGAACTTCAAAATGGGTTTTTCGCTACGGACACCTCCAATCTACTCCGTTAGGCCCTAAATGATGTTTGGGAGTGTTTTGGAGCATTCGGTTACCTACTGCACGAAAATCGGAGCAAAACGGGTGTTTCGGCACCCGAATGCACTTTTTCGCGCCCCGAACTTCTGTTGAATTTTTTCGCACGAACATACCCAATAGCCTCCATTGGACCCAAAACGATGTTAGGGAGTGATTTGGCGCGTTTCGGTACCTTCTGCATGCAAAACGGAGCGAAACGGGTCCGTTTCGGTGCCCAGATGCACTGCCTCGTAACAACGAACTTCAAAATGGGTTTTTCGCTACGGACACCTCCAATCTACTCCGTTAGGCCCTAAATGATGTTTGGGAGTGTTTTGGAGCATTCGGTTACCTACTGCACGAAAATCGGAGCAAAACGGGTGTTTCGGCACCCGAATGCACTTTTTCGCGCCCCGAACTTCTGTTGAATTTTTTCGCACGAACATACCCAATAGCCTCCATTGGACCCAAAACGATGTTAGGGAGTGATTTGGCGCGTTTCGGTACCTTCTGCATGCAAAACGGAGCGAAACGGGTCCGTTTCGGTGCCCAGATGCACTGCCTCGTAACAACGAACTTCAAAATGGGTTTTTCGCTACGGACACCTCCAATCTACTCCGTTAGGCCCTAAATGATGTTTGGGAGTGTTTTGGAGCATTCGGTTACCTACTGCACGAAAATCGGAGCAAAACGGGTGTTTCGGCACCCGAATGCACTTTTTCGCGCCCCGAACTTCTGTTGAATTTTTTCGCACGAACATACCCAATAGCCTCCATTGGACCCAAAACGATGTTAGGGAGTGATTTGGCGCGTTTCGGTACCTTCTGCATGCAAAACGGAGCGAAACGGGTCCGTTTCGGTGCCCAGATGCACTGCCTCGTAACAACGAACTTCAAAATGGGTTTTTCGCTACGGACACCTCCAATCTACTCCGTTAGGCCCTAAATGATGTTTGGGAGTGTTTTGGAGCATTCGGTTACCTACTGCACGAAAATCGGAGCAAAACGGGTGTTTCGGCACCCGAATGCACTTTTTCGCGCCCCGAACTTCTGTTGAATTTTTTCGCACGAACATACCCAATAGCCTCCATTGGACCCAAAACGATGTTAGGGAGTGATTTGGCGCGTTTCGGTACCTTCTGCATGCAAAACGGAGCGAAACGGGTCCGTTTCGGTGCCCAGATGCACTGCCTCGTAACAACGAACTTCAAAATGGGTTTTTCGCTACGGACACCTCCAATCTACTCCGTTAGGCCCTAAATGATGTTTGGGAGTGTTTTGGAGCATTCGGTTACCTACTGCACGAAAATCGGAGCAAAACGGGTGTTTCGGCACCCGAATGCACTTTTTCGCGCCCCGAACTTCTGTTGAATTTTTTCGCACGAACATACCCAATAGCCTCCATTGGACCCAAAACGATGTTAGGGAGTGATTTGGCGCGTTTCGGTACCTTCTGCATGCAAAACGGAGCGAAACGGGTCCGTTTCGGTGCCCAGATGCACTGCCTCGTAACAACGAACTTCAAAATGGGTTTTTCGCTACGGACACCTCCAATCTACTCCGTTAGGCCCTAAATGATGTTTGGGAGTGTTTTGGAGCATTCGGTTACCTACTGCACGAAAATCGGAGCAAAACGGGTGTTTCGGCACCCGAATGCACTTTTTCGCGCCCCGAACTTCTGTTGAATTTTTTCGCACGAACATACCCAATAGCCTCCATTGGACCCAAAACGATGTTAGGGAGTGATTTGGCGCGTTTCGGTACCTTCTGCATGCAAAACGGAGCGAAACGGGTCCGTTTCGGTGCCCAGATGCACTGCCTCGTAACAACGAACTTCAAAATGGGTTTTTCGCTACGGACACCTCCAATCTACTCCGTTAGGCCCTAAATGATGTTTGGGAGTGTTTTGGAGCATTCGGTTACCTACTGCACGAAAATCGGAGCAAAACGGGTGTTTCGGCACCCGAATGCACTTTTTCGCGCCCCGAACTTCTGTTGAATTTTTTCGCACGAACATACCCAATAGCCTCCATTGGACCCAAAACGATGTTAGGGAGTGATTTGGCGCGTTTCGGTACCTTCTGCATGCAAAACGGAGCGAAACGGGTCCGTTTCGGTGCCCAGATGCACTGCCTCGTAACAACGAACTTCAAAATGGGTTTTTCGCTACGGACACCTCCAATCTACTCCGTTAGGCCCTAAATGATGTTTGGGAGTGTTTTGGAGCATTCGGTTACCTACTGCACGAAAATCGGAGCAAAACGGGTGTTTCGGCACCCGAATGCACTTTTTCGCGCCCCGAACTTCTGTTGAATTTTTTCGCACGAACATACCCAATAGCCTCCATTGGACCCAAAACGATGTTAGGGAGTGATTTGGCGCGTTTCGGTACCTTCTGCATGCAAAACGGAGCGAAACGGGTCCGTTTCGGTGCCCAGATGCACTGCCTCGTAACAACGAACTTCAAAATGGGTTTTTCGCTACGGACACCTCCAATCTACTCCGTTAGGCCCTAAATGATGTTTGGGAGTGTTTTGGAGCATTCGGTTACCTACTGCATGAAAATCGGAGTAAAACGGGGTTTCGGCACGAGTATGACTGTTTCGCGCCCCGAACTTCTGTTGAATTTCTTGCACGAACATACCCAATAGCCTCCATTGGACCCAAAACGATGTTAGGGAGTGATTTGGCACGTTTCGGTACCTTCTGCATGCAAAACGGAGTGAAACGGGTCCGTTTCGGTGCCCGGATGCACTGCCTCGTAACAACGAACTTCAAAATGGGTTTTTCGCTACGGACACTTCCAATCTACTCCGTTAGGCCCTAAATGATGTTTGGGAGTGTTTTGGAGCATTCGGTTACCTACTGCACGAAAATCGGAGCAAAACGGGTGTTTCGGCACCCAAATGCACTGTTTCGCGCCCCGAACTTCTGTTGAATTTTTTGCACGAACATACCCAATAGCCTCCATTGGACCCAAAACGATGTTAGGGAGTGATTTGGCACGTTTCGGTACCTTCTGCATGCAAAACGGAGCGAAACGGGTCCGTTTCGGTGCCCGGATGCACTGCCTCGTAACAACGAACTTCAAAATGGGTTTTTCACTACGGACACTTCCAATCTACTCCGTTAGGCCCTAAATGATGTTTGGGAGTGTTTTGGAGCATTCGGTTACCTAGTGCACGAAAATCGGAGCAAAACGGGGATTTCGGCACCCGAATGCATTATTTCGCGCCCAGAACTTCGGTTTCATTTTTTCGCACGAACATACCCAATAGCCTCCATTGGACCCAAAACGATGTTAGGGAGTGATTTGGCACGTTTCGGTACCTTCTGCATGCAAAACAGAGCGAAACGGGTCTGTTTTGGTGCATGATGCACTGCCTCGTAACAACGAACTTCAAAATGGGTTTTTCGCTACGGACACTTCCAATCGACTCCATTAGGCCCTAAATGATGTTTGGGAGGTTTTTGAAGCATTCGGTTACCTACTGCACGAACATCGGAGCAAAACGGGGGTTTTGGCACCCGAGTGCACTATTTCGCGCCCCGAACTTCTGTTGAATTTTTTCGCACGAACATACCCAATAGCTCTATTGGACCCAAAACGATGTTAGGGAGTGATTTGGCACGTTTCGGTACCTTCTGCATGCAAAACGGAGCGAAACGGGTCCGTTTCGGTGCCCGAATGCACTACCTCGTAACAACGAACTTCAAAATGGAGTTTTCACTACGGACACTTCCAATATACTCCGTTAGGCTCTAAATGATGTTTGGGAGTGTTTTGGAGCATTCGGTTACCTACTGCACGAAAATCGGAGTAAAACGGGTGTTTCGGCACCCGAATGCACTGTTTCGCGCCTCGAACTTATGTTGAATTTTTTCGCACGAACATACCCAATGGCCTCTATTGGACCCAAAACGATTATAGAGAGTGATTTGGCACGTTTCGGTACCTTCTGCGTTCAGAACAGAGCGAAACGGGTCCTTTTCGCTGCACGGATGCACTGCCTCGTACTAACGAAATTCAAAATGGGTTTTTCGCTACGGACACTTCCAATCTACTCCGTTAGGCCCTCAATGATGTTTGGGAGTGTTTTGGAGCACTCGGTTACCTACTGCACGAAAATCGGAGCAAAACGGGTGTTTCGGCACCCGAATGCACTGTTTCGTGCCCCGAACTTATGTTTAATTTTTTCGCACAAACATACCCAATAGCCTCCGTTGGACCCAAAACGATGTTAGGGAGTGATTTGGCACGTTTCGGTACCTTCTGCATGCAAAACAGAGTGAAACGGGTCTGTTTCGGTGCACGGATGCACTGCCTCGTAACAACGAACTTGAAAATGGGTTTTTTCGTTACGGACACTTCCAATCTACTCCGTTAGGCCCTAAACGATGTTTGGGAGTGTTTTGGAGCATTCGGTTACCTACTGCACGAAAATCAGAGTAAAACGGGGGTTTCGGCACCAGTATGCACTGTTTCGCGCCCCGAACTTCTGTTGAATTTCTTTGCACGAACATACCCAAAAGCCTCCATTGGACCCAAAACGATGTTAGGGAGTGATTTGGCACGTTTCGGTACCTTCTGCATGCAAAACGGAGCGAAACGGGTCCGTTTCGGTGCCCGGATGCACTGCCTCGTAACAACGAACTTCAAAATGGGTTTTTCACTACGGACACTTCCAATCTACTCCGTTAGGCCCTAAATGATGTGTGGGAGTGTTTTGGAGCATTCGGTTACCTAGTGCACGAAAATCGGAGCAAAACGGGGATTTCGGCACCCGAATGCATTATTTCGCACCCAGAACTTCGGTTTCATTTTTTCGCACGAACATACCCAATAGCCTCCATTGGACCCAAAACGATGTTAGGGAGTGATTTGGCACGTTTCGGTACTTTCTGCATGCAAAACAGAGCGAAACGGGTCTGTTTTGGTGCATGGATGCACTGCCTTGTAACAACGAACTTCAAAATGGGGTTTTCGCTACGGACACTTCCAATCGACTCCATTAGGCCCTAAATGATGTTTGGGAGGTTTTTGAAGCATTCGGTTACCTACTGCACGAACATCGGAGCAAAACGGGGGTTTCGGCACCCGAATGCACTATTTCGCGCCCTGAACTTCCGTTGAATTTTTTTGCACGAACATACCCAAGAGCCTCCATTGGACCCAAAATGATGTTAGGGAGTAATTTGGCCCGTTTCTGTACATTCTGAATGCAAAACGGAGCGAAACGGGTCCGTTTTGGTCCCGGATGCACTGCCTCGTAACAACGAACTTCAAAATGGGTTTTTCGCTACGGACACTTCCAATCTACTCCGTTAGGCCCTAAATGATGTTTGGGAGTGGTTTGGAGCATTCGGTTACCTAGTGCACGAAAATCGGAGCAAAACGGGGATTTCGGCACCCGAATGCATTATTTCGCACCCAGAACTTCGGTTTCATTTTTTCGCACGAACATACCCAATAGCCTCCATTGGACCCAAAACGATGTTAGGGAGTGATTTGGCACGTTTCGGTACTTTCTGCATGCAAAACAGAGCGAAACGGGTCTGTTTTGGTGCATGGATGCACTGCCTTGTAACAACGAACTTCAAAATGGGGTTTTCGCTACGGACACTTCCAATCGACTCCATTAGGCCCTAAATGATGTTTGGGAGGTTTTTGAAGCATTCGGTTACCTACTGCACGAACATCGGAGCAAAACGGGGGTTTCGGCACCCGAATGCACAATTTCGTGCCCTGAACTTCCGTTGAATTTTTTTGCACGAACATACCCAAGAGCCTCCATTGGACCCAAAATGATGTTAGGGAGTAATTTGGCCCGTTTCTGTGCATTCTGAATGCAAAACGGAGCGAAACGGGTCCGTTTTGGTCCCAGATGCACTGCCTCGTAACAACGAACTTCAAAATGGGTTTTTTCGCTACGGACACTTTCAATCTACTCCGTTAGGCCCTAAATGATGTTTGGGAGTGGTTTGGAGCATTCGGTTACCTAGTGCACGAAAATCGGAGCAAAACGGGGGTTTCGGCACCCGAATGCACTATTTCGCACCCAGAACTTCTGTTGAATTTTTTCGCACGAACTTACCCAATAGCCTCCATTGGACCCAAAACGATGTTAGGGAGTGATTTGGCACGTTTCGGTACCTTCAGCATGCAAAACGGAGCGACACGGGTCCGTTTCAGTGAACGGATGCACTAGCTCGTAACAACGAACTTCAAAATGGGTTTTTCGCTACGGACACTTCCAATCTACTCCGTTAGGCCCTAAATGATGTTTGGGAGTGTTTTGGAGCATTCGGTTACCTACTGCACGAAAATCGGAGCAAAACGGGTGTTTCGGCACCCGAATGCACTGTTTCGCGCCCCGAACTTCTGTTGAATTTTTTCGCACGAACATACCCAATAGCCTCCGTTGGACCCAATACGATGCTAGGGAGTGATTTGGCGCGTTTCGGTACCTTTTGCATGCAAAACGGAGCGAAACGGGTCCGTTTCGGTGCACGAATGCACTGCCTCGTAACAACGAACTTCAAAATGGGTTTTTCGTTATGGACACTTCCAATCTACTCCGTTAGGCCCTAAATGATGTTTGGGAGTGTTTTGAAGCATTCGGTTACCTACTGCACGAACATCGGAGCAAAACGGGGGTTTCGGCATCCGAATGCACTATTTCGCGCCCCGAACTTCTGTTGAATGTTTTCGCACGAACATACCCAATAGCCTCCGTTGGACCCAATACGATGCTAGGGAGTGATTTGGCGCGTTTCGGTACCTTCTGCATGCAAAACGGAGCGAAACGGGTCCGTTTCGGTGCACGAATGCACTGCCTCGTAACAACGAACTTCAAAATGGGTTTTTCACTACGGACACTTCCAATCTACTCCGTTAGGCCCTAAATGATGTGTGGGAGTGTTTTGGAGCATTCGGTTACCTAGTGCACGAAAATCGGAGCAAAACGGGGATTTCGGCACCCGAATGCATTATTTCGCACCAGAACTTCGGTTTCATTTTTTCGCACGAACATACCCAATAGCCTCCGTTGGACCCAATTGTGACATCTCTGATGTCAAAAGAATTAAAAAGTGCAATTAAAATCAATGCAACAGGGAATTGGGTTGAAATTCAAAAATTCGTCAAAAATTCAATTATAATTCAAAAACAAGGGTTGTTTGGACACCCAACTGAAATCTCAAAGACTTGGGTGCTGAACTTAAAAATCTCGGACCGAAAGAGTAGTTGTCATCACCTACAGCCCTTCGCGACAACCTCGCCACGGCGTTCGTTCCGCTCGATGACCCTCGAGCGGGGATGTCCGTCACGATCGAGCTTAGCTCGTATATCCGTCACGATCGAGCCTAGCCAGTAGTTTCCGTCACGATTCGAGGCCGCACGGTAGGACGCTCGAGGCTCCGCAGCCAAGCTCGAGGACTCACCCTCGAGCGACGTTCCGTCACCCTCGAGGCTCCGCAGCCAAGCTCGAGCACTTACCCTCGAGCGACGTTCCGTCACCCTCGAGGCTCCGCAGCCAAGCTCGAGCACTTACCCTCGAGCGACGTTCCGTCACCCTCGAGGCTTCGCAGCCAAGCTCGAGGGGGGCACTCACCCTCGAGTGGCGTTTCCGACCATTCGAGGCTCGGCAAGCTCGAGCTTGCGTTCAAGCTCGAAGCGCCGTAGCGCCTGGTCGAAGTGCCTGATCCAAGCTCGAAAGTTGTGTCCCACACCTCAGACCCCAACTTTTAATTTTACCCGTTTCGAAGTTCAGTTCGAATTTTTGGAGAAAATTCGAATTTGGAAATCGGAGCTCCACGGGCATGCTACAGTGCCCCTGGCGCGCGCTGCGCTGGCCGGAGCTCGGCCGCCACGTGGCCGGCGAACGGCGCAGGCGGCGCTGAGCTGGCCAAGCCGCGGCGGACGCTGGCGCTTGTCGCCTAGCTCTTGTCCGGCCACTCCCGAGCCATCACTTCGCCGCTGTCGCCTCGCCTCGCCTCGCGCCGCGGAGCGCCATCATACGGTCGCGCGCCGCCGTGGCCGCACGCGCGCTCGCGCCGCGCCGAGCGCACTGCAGGCGGTAGAGTCCATTCGCGCCGCGCCAAAGCCTCTGCTGAGGATCTCCACTTCTTCACGCGATGATCTTTGACGCCCAACCGCGCGTGTGCGCTCTGTTCGAGCTCGCACGCCATCAATGGCGACCGCGACAGCCACCCACGCGCTCGCACGCTCCCGAGGCCGCACAGTGCCTCCCTTGCGTGCTCAATCACTCCACCGCGCACTCACACCCCTCCTCTCACTCGCTCACTTGGCCATTTCCACTTCCCCGCGCTCGCTCGGTCTTCTTCCTCCTCGCGACGCGCAAGCCGAACCCAAGCTCTTCGCGAAATTCCTCGTCCACGCTCCACCATTCCCAAATCCATCCCGCACGGAGCTAGTCCACTCCACCAGCTCCAAAACACCCAACTTTCCCCAAGACATTGACCATTCTCCGGCGAGAATTCGTGAATTCCCCCAAATCGCGATTTTCGGCCGCCGGAGCACCCGCACGTCGAGACCCTACTCCGAGCCGTCCCCTAGGTCAACCGAGCACGCCATTGGCTTCCTCGAGCTCCACTGGTGCTCTAGGACCCCTCGAACCTCGGCGAACGACCCCGAGCTCACCGGCGTAGAAGCCGCGGCGGCCGCGCCGCCACCACCTCGTCGCCGGCGAAACTCCGACCATCCCCGGCCTCCCAACCGTCCCCAAACGACTCGTGGTGAGCCCAGGAAGCTTTTCCCCCACTTCCCCGAGCCTAGTTCGCCGCCGTTTGGCCGGCGCAACTCCGGCGAGGTCCCAGGGACCCAAGTTCATCGTCTACCTTTGTTTAGGGGTCTCTGCGCAAAAGTCCAGGGACTCGTTCGCGAAGTTTTGAAAGATCTAGGGTTCTCTGCGTAAACAGATTCTTAAGTCTAGGTTTGATTTTTCCCGAAACTTGTAAAATCGATTAAAAATCGTACAAAAATCGGAAAAATGCACAAAAATACTCCCTGGATTCGTGAGAGTCTAAATTACAATCTCTATTAGACATGTTTGTACTTTTGACGAACTGTTTTTGAATTAAAATTCAAACAAGGAAAATCTAAAGTTATGCACCATTTCAAATCCAGAGCTGCGCTAGGGTTGAGCTTTGGATATGATTTGTATAGTGGCTTTGGACAGCTTGTGTCCAAAGAAGACCCAAAAATATGATGTTTAGCTCCTTTTATGAATTAAAATAGGTTTTCTGTCTTTTTGCAGTGCAGAAATCATTAAAAATAATATGTGCAGTGAAAAATCACCATTTTGCTCCTGAGAGCTTAAAACTTGTTAGAACACATGTTAAAAATGAAAAACTGAATTTTTGCTCTGTTTAGGATGGCAAATAAGTAAATATGTGTTTTTGGTTAGAAAATCATTGAGGATCACCCAAGGGTTATTTTGAGCCACCACTTGGCCAGAGCCCTCCTCATACTTATGCTTAACTTTGGTAGGGAGATCTCCTGAAATGGTTGAATTTTCAATTTTATATGAATTAAATTCATTTCTGCTGGCAGCAACTTGTTAGATTTTTAATAAATTATGTGTAGCTCGAAATTAGCTAAATTTTGGAGTGAGCTTAGCTCTTATACTCCAGTAGCTGTCATAAAGTTTATAGCTAAAAATGATGAACAGAAATGGAGAAACAAAAATGAGAAGGAATCTAGTTGGAAATTGATTTATATAAAAGAATAAACCTTTTGGGTTAATTAGTTGAAATAAAATGGGTAGAACCTGAAATTCCAGAACAGCACCCAATTTTGTGAAGAAATAAATATAATTCTTTTATATATGTACACAATCACCATCGCATTCAAATAAAACTTTTACCATACACCTACACCTTGTTTTGTGAGGAAAATAGAAATGCTTAAGCATGTCTAGGTGAATATGGCCTTCAAGGCCTTAGTCTTAGCATCTTTAGGCAGCCGCCTTAAAATATGCATCTCATGTAGACGGCGCCATCCCGGACGGCATCTACACCCTCATTCCCGCAGACGAGGAGCAAGTCCCGGAGCACGGTGCCAGCGAAGAAGTGACCAACCCGGAGGCTAACTCTCAGTCCGAGCAAGAAGGCAAGCCCCGGAGCATGACCTAACCTTTACCAAAATATGCACTTTGAATTCTCTATGTTTGTGCATTTACGTTCAAGGAGTTGATTGAATACCTTAGCTGCACATTTCCTAGTACCCATGACTTGCAATACTAGTTTGAAAGGGATCGATAGTGCATTGCTATAGGTCCGTTACAAGTCGAGTGATTTCCTGTCACTCGCGAGACATAGGGATTGCTTGTCTTTACTTATGTTGGAATCATAAGGATTGACGGGCGGGATGATAGATGTAGATCTCCCGTCCGTGTATGATAATTGGTTAAGGTCGAAATGTGTGGTAGAGTGTGTCAAGTTTTTGAACGTACCACATGCATACCGGTATATGGGAGCCGGTAAGCCCGGTACCAGATTGAAGCAGCTAGGGCCGATAGCCATCTCTCCTTGGAAACTTGTTTCCCCTGCCGTACACTTGTGGATATATGCGTGATGCTGTGAGTGAAGCAGTAAACCTTTATCCTAAGGAAATGGACCCGGTTCCGAATTGTGGATCGATGGGAAAGGTTGGGAAATGCTTGTACCTTTTATAGCAGGCAGAGTATCCGTGTGTGTTGGGTTTTCCCTGGCCAGGTAGCACAAATTCGGTTCGAACTGTCCGCTTCTCGCGGTTAATGAGACTGCTTGACCGCCTTGCTACATCGAGTAATAAGTGGAATTATGAGATCATGAACTTGTTCTATGAATAACTTGTATTGCACCACTTGTATGCTTAGAGAGGATGCTAATTTAGAATGGTTAAATTTACTAGAATATGAAGCTAAAACTTGAAAGCAAGGATCTACTTTAGTTGCTTTTTGGCAAACAAACCCACCGGCCAAAAGCCTCTCATTGTCTAGATGTCGGTGATGTAGATTTCACCCGACGGGTAAGCCTTGCTGAGTATTAGTATACTCAGCCTTGCTTGTGACAATATTTTACAGGTATACCTTTGGATGTGGATGCTTTGTCTTGGCCCGTCCAGGTTCCACCTGGCTGGCACATCGAATGGGTTCCGTCCTCTGGCGAGGATCGGGAGGAGTAGCTTCGTGGCAGGCTTCAGCACGGAGTTATCTGTACCGTCGTTAGATTATTTACTTCCGCTGCAATGAGCTTCCAACTTCAGTTGTTATGAACTTTCAAATTCCGCTGCAAGACTTGTACTCTGATTTATTTCAATTCGGTTTGTAATAACTATGTTACCTATGTGCGTGATTTAATTTGTGGAATGTTGTAACCTCTGGAACCCGCCTTCGTGTGGGCGTGCTGTTGTTTCGATCGGGAAAAGTACGTGGTTTAATCGGGTTTAATCCGACGGCGCTCCAGCTTATTCCGGATTAAGTGCTTGACTACGTGATTAGTGGTCCAAAGGTACTTAACTTGGAATAATTTCGGAGTGGTCCGCCACAGCTGGCATCAGAGCCGAAACAGCGCACCGGAGAGAGCAACAGACCTTTAATAAACAATTTTTGAATAAAAATTGCCAACTCGTGCTTCCGACGCGTTTTGCGAAGGAAGGTTATCTTAGGACCGCTAAGGATGTTACCTAGAACGTGAAGCCTATGTGGGATAAGGGATCAAGATATGATAGGTGGCAAATAGTATATTATACTGACTTCCAGCACATTTCGTTCTGTCATTTACTTTCCGCAATGGTGGGCGCAAGGTACGGCGATTGCTGTAACGTACCACGGCACTATATGAAAATATAGTGGCGGCACATAGTCAATACGCTGTGATGGCGTATGAAACTAGAATAGGATGCTGGGCGCAAGGTACGGCGATTGCTGTAGCGTACCACGGCATCATATGCAAATATGATGGCGGCACAAAGTCAATACGCTATTAAAGAGCGTATGAAACTGTCAATATGTTGCTTTGGTGACATATGAGCATTGCCCGTTCAATGTTAAACGTTCGGGTGCCACCTCTATAGTGGGTGGTAATGAATGGAGACGCTTTCGTGAGTGCTGGCACGAAAGGTTGATTATACATGCTCTGGAATGAAATCTTCTGCAGGTACACTAACCGCGAATCCGTATATTGAGACGGTTAGAAAAGTTCGGCTAGATAATATAGGGAGAGAAGGATATTGCCTAGCCACCGGCACTAACTTCGTAAGCCAAAAGTTTATTGGCATGTGTGTTGGCGAGAACGAATAGGCGGCTCATGCTTTGCATCTCACCGAATTAATATCGAATACTAATAAGTGACCAAATCGAACCGCCGTCAAAGGAATTGAAATCACAACCCAAAAATCCTGCTGAGAACAATCTGTTTGCACCCTTAATTCGAAACTGAAAACGTTGTCAAATGAAAAAGTGTTCAACATGAAAGTTGTCATAAATATTATGAAGTAAATGCTGGAGAAATTTCAACGAAAATGGTTCAGTAAAATTGGAGTTATGCAAAAAAAATGGTAACCCCCTGTCTGCTGGAAATTTCTGGGGACAGTGAGATAAAAATTGAATTTTTACACCATATTAACGACAGTTTCTGCTCGAATCTCCAACATGAAACTTGTTAGGAATTACTTAAACAATGTCCTGGCCAAATTTGGGGAGTTTTGAGCTTGTAGATTTCGAGATGTGTAATTTTTACCACCCTGCACAGAATCTGTTTTTGCTCTTTGGCACTAACCGGTTCTCACCCTTGCCCCTTTTTCCTTTTGGTTCAGATGGACGCCCTCGCTGACCTGGCTAGCTACCCTAACGACGTGTCTTTCTCTGATTGCTTGGGATGGGAAGGCTTCCCTAGCATCTTGTGGTCGGTTCTACAGGCACTTGGCTACCCTACACCGCCACAATATGAGAGAATCCTCATCCGAGACCGTGGTGTGACTCGTTCCCGTGTGCGTTTGGTGGTACACCGTCACCCGCCGTGTCCTAGTTCCCCCACCTGGACGGTGGAAGTTCATGTACACCACATGGAGGCGACTTGTGAGCTAGCTGCCTTGAATGGCATCAGTTCTTTTCGTGCTCAGAACCAGAGCTTGGTAGAGCACCAGTTGCTTGGGCTGTTTCCACCAACTCAGCCGGATGATCCCCACTGGATGAGGCGCTACCTTAGCTCTCCTTTGAGGATGGCGGAGAACCCCGTCGCAGCAGCCGCTTTGATGATGAGGTGGATACGGGCGTATCACCGTTTGCAGGCACTTCTTGGACGGTCGCAGAGCGAGATGCTCAACATTGCTATGGACATGTCCGCTCGCACCCGTGACATAGGGGTTGAGAGGACCTCTTTGTCCATTGAGGTGACCACGAGAGATGCCATGATTGCTGACTTAGAGAGGCAATTGAATGACCTCCAGATTGCACACAACAACACCCAGAATGAGTTAGCACAAACTAGAGATGAGCTTGAGGAGGTACACGGTATCTTGGAGCAGGCCAATGCCATGCTTGCCGCCCACGACGCTCAGCACCTCTTTGAGCAGCAAGGAGGGGATGTGGATGGTGAAGGAGAGGCCCCCGACTCCGACATGGACACCGAGGACGACATGCCGCCCCTTCCAGCTCCACCTTCTCCTATGGGCAGCGAGGCTACCGCTAACAACCTTGATGACTTTTAGAGTGGTAGTAGCAAGGACTCCTCCGCTAGGCCTAGATTTTGGCTTCATGTTGTAATAGGCTAGATGGAGTTGAGCTCCCCTTGTTATCTTTTGTGGCATGTAAAAATGAATGGTGTGATTGTGTTGCGAAACTTGATGATGTTGTTACAGCTGTGTTGAAAACATTCTGCGGCTGACCTTGTTTTAATTATTGATGGGTTTTCCTTTCATTTCTGGGCTGTGATGTGAACTACAAAGTTGTTTGGAATTTGTCAAACAAAACGATCACCAAATTGCAACCCCATTGGTTAAGCGAAATAAAAATGGCAACCAAAACACTATAGCTCGGCCTGCTGAAAAACAGCAAATGCAGAGAGCTAAAGATTGAATTTTTCGGCTTAGTTCCAGTCCGAATTTGATTCTGAGCCCAACATGAAAGTTGTAGAGCATGAAATTTTCGAGCTACTGACTGAATTGGAGCATTTGACTTGTTTCCTGTCGGGAGATATAATTTTTCTTCCGAACTGCGTGCTGACTTGCCATTCTGCGCAGTACACTTTAATATATTGTCACGTTCTATCTTGTCATTCATTATGCAAGCTTATGGAATGTGGCTAATACAAGTACCTACTGCAGATGGCAATCACCCGCAGCGGTCACGACGCTAGTGGCTCCAACGCTAACCAGCAGGGGCCAGAGGGGCAGCAACAGCCACCGCCACCTCCTCCACCGCAGCAACCTCCTACGTGGCAGCAGCTTTATGCCACGCAAACGGAGATTCTCCGGAACCTGCAGCATCAGCAGCAGATGATGCAGCAGCAGATGCTTCAGCAGGGAGGTCAACGGGCCCCTCAGCCTCAGGTGGCCCGATACGAAGATTTTCTGGCGACGCACCCGCCGATCTTCTCTCGTGCCGATGAGCCTTTAGAGGCCGACACCTGGATTCGGGCCATCGAGTCCAAGTTCACCATTCTGGCGACGCCTTGCACCTCCAACCGCAAGGTCGTATTCGCGGCGCAGCAGCTCCGCGGCCCAGCTCTCCTTTGGTGGGAGAACTACCTGGCCCTGCAGCAGGAGGGTCATGTAGTTGAGTGGGATGAGTTCAAGGCTGCATTCAAGGCTCATCACATTCCGGCCGGTCTAGTAGAGCGGAAGTTGAATGAGTTTTTGGCGCTGACCCAGGGTACCCGTACAATGCTTCAGTACGCCCAGGCCTTCAATGGTCTGTGCCCTTATGCGGGTCATCACGCCGACTCCGACGAGAAGAAGCTAGAGAGGTTCCGACGTGGCCTTAACACCAAGTTGAAGGCACAGTTGGCCACCACCCGTGCTGCCACGTACGGCGATCTCGTGAACCTTGCCATCACCCAGGAAGACGCCAATGTGGTGCACAAGGCGGAGAAGAAGAGGAAGACTCCCGCTGGACCGTCGAGCGCGCAGCCACAGAGGTTCCGCCTGGTTCCCCCGGCTGCACCGCAGGGACAGTTCAGGGCACCTCAGGGAGGTGGATGGGTTGCTAGGCCGCCACAGCCTAACGCGCCTCGTTTCCCTCCACCGCCGCAGCAGCAAGCACCTAGGCAGAGTGCACAGCAGCCAGCTCGTCCTGGAGCCGGCTATCAGTGCTTCAAATGTGGGAGCAAGGACCATTTTATCAAGGATTGCCCGCAGAACAAGCAGCAAAACCAACGCCCGGGAAATCAGCAAGGCAAGGGCAAGCAGCAGCAGCAGCGTGTGCAAGTTCGCCAAGGACGGCTCAACTACACCAACTTGGCCGACCTGCCCGAGGGAGCCCCAGACATGACTGGTATCTTCCCTATCTGCACTCAACCTGCTGTGATATTATTTGATTCCGGGGCAACGCATAGTTTTATAAGCACAAGATTTCACGTGAAATGCGGATTAAAATCCTACCATACCAAATCATCGTATGTGATATCAACTGCGGGAGGCAAGATTGCATCCAACCAAGTCACCCACAAAGTTCCGATCAGGCTGGGAAGTAAAACATTTCCTACTGATTTGATTCTGCTTGGTATGGAAGGGATTGACATTGTGTTAGGAGCCAATTGGATGACTCAACATAAGGTTGTCCTAGACGTTGCGGAACGAGTGGTTGAGATAAACTCGCCTACGCATGGCCCGAGTGTGCTATATCTGCCACAACGGACTTGCGTCGATGCGTGTGCTTATACCATGATAGAAACCCAACTAAAGGATATTCCGGTGGTATGTGAGTATGCCGATGTATTTCCGGATGACTTACCTGGGATGCCGCCGGATAGAGACATTGAATTCGTGATTGAACTTCAACCTGGCACAGCACCTATATCAAAGAGACCATATAGAATGCCGCCCAATGAATTGGCTGAATTAAAAATTCAACTCCAAGAATTGCTAGATAAGGGTTTCATTCGTCCAAGTGTATCACCTTGGGGATGTCCCGCTATCTTTGTGAAGAAGAAGGACCATTCCTTGAGGTTGTGTATTGATTACCGGCCTCTTAATGCGGTAACTATTAAGAACAAGTACCCGCTTCCCCGTATTGACATCTTGTTTGACCAATTAGCTGGCGCCAGAGTATTCTCCAAGATTGACCTTCGCTCTGGCTATCACCAAATCAAAATCAGGCCTTGTGACATTCCGAAGACTGCCTTTTCCACACGTTATGGACTTTATGAATTCTTGGTTATGTCCTTTGGACTCACCAATGCCCCAGCCTATTTCATGTACCTCATGAATTCGGTCTTCATGTCTGAATTAGACAAGTTTGTGGTGGTTTTCATCGATGACATTCTTATTTATTCCAAGAATGAGGAAGAGCATGCTGAGCACCTTCGCATTGTTCTTCAAAGGCTGAGAGACCACCAGCTCTACGCCAAATTCTCCAAGTGTGAATTCTGGTTGCAGAGCGTGAAGTTTCTAGGCCACACGGTTTCCAAGGATGGTATATCCGTGGATCCAACCAAGGTACAAGAGGTGCTAGATTGGCAACCACCTACCTCTGTCCATGAGATTCGGAGTTTTCTGGGTTTAGCCGGTTATTACCGCCGTTTTATTCCGGATTTCTCTCGGATAGCAAAGCCCATGACCGAACTCTTGAAGAAGGGAGTTAAATTTGAGTGGAATGACAAATGTGAGGAAGCTTTCCACACCTTGCGAAGACATTTGACTTCAGCCCCAGTTTTGGCTCAGCCCGATTGCACCAAGCCGTATGATGTTTATTGTGACGCATCAGGCACCGGTCTTGGCTGTGTTCTCATGCAAGAGAACCGAGTCATTGCTTATGCTTCTCGAGCACTTCGGCCTCATGAGCAAAACTACCCCACGCACGATCTTGAGTTAGCAGCGGTCATTCATGCTCTCAAGATGTGGAGACACTATTTGATGGGTGTTCCCTGCAACATATACACAGACCACAAGAGCCTCAAGTATGTCTTCACTCAGGCACATCTGAATATGAGACAGCGAAGATGGTTGGAGTTAGCAAAGGACTATGATCTCAGTGTACACTATCACCCCGGGAAGGCTAATGTAGTTGCGGATGCACTAAGCCGCAAGGCTCGTTGTCATTGTCTTTCCGTGGAGTCCTATGCCGACACCCTGTGTCACGAAATGGCAAAGCTCAATTTGGAGATTGTTCCACACGGGTACTTCAACCATATTGCAGTGGAACCAACCGTGCACGATCAGATTGTTGCAGCCCAATTAAATGATGCGGGCGTTAAAATCCTTAAAAGGAAATTGTCTAAGGAAAGGGTGAAAGAGAAGTACAAGTGTTTCCGGTTGGATGGGCAGGGAGTGATGTGGTATGGACATCGCCTTGTGGTGCCCAAAAACACGGAACTCCGGAGGAAGCTTATGGATGAGGCACACCTCTCTAAATTTTCTATCCATCCCGGCAGCACCAAAATGTACCAAGACTTGAAGCAAAACTTTTGGTGGACTCGAATGAAGCGAGAAATTGCCACGTATGTGTCGGAATGTGACACATGCCAGCGGGTCAAGGCTAGCCACTTGAAGGTAGCAGGCACGCTTCAACCTCTACCTATTCCCTCGTGGAAGTGGGAAGATATAAGCATGGATTTTATTGTTGGACTTCCCAGAACCCCTCAGGGGCACGATTCTATTTGGGTAATTGTGGATCGCCTTACCAAAACCGCACACTTTATTCCAGTCAATACCACTTACACTGCCAAGAAGTATGCGGAGATTTATTTGGAGCGGATCGTTTGTCTACACGGGGTACCCAAGACGATAATTTCAGATCGTGGTGCTCTGTTCGTAGCACGCTTTTGGGAACAATTGCAAATGTCCCTAGGCACCAAACTGATCCGTAGTTCGGCATATCACCCACAGACCGATGGGCAGACGGAAAGGGTAAATCAAATACTTGAGGATATGCTTCGAGCCTGTGTTATTCATTATGGGAAGAATTGGGAGAAATGTTTATCTCTAGCCGAATTCTCCTATAACAACAGCTACCAAGCGAGTCTTAGAATGGCACCATTCGAAGCCTTGTATGGTAGAAGATGTCGGACCCCGTTGTGTTGGTCCCAGGCAGGCGAGAGGTACACTTATGGCCCTGACCTTGTGAAGGAAGCCGAAGAAAAGGTTACGATCATTCGGGAGAATTTGAAGACCGCCCAGTCACGGCAAAAGAGCTACTTTGATCAGCGGCGGAAGCCACTTCAGTTCGAAGTTGGTGATCACGTATATCTTAAGGTCTCCCCGACCAAGGGTGTGCAAAGATTTGGACTCAAGGGCAAGCTTGCACCTCGTTATATCGGCCCGTATGAAATTACTCAGCAATGTGGGCCGGTAGCCTATCAAGTAAAGCTTCCCGAGAAACTTTCAGCGGTACACAATGTATTCCATGTTTCTCAACTCAAGAGGTGTCTTCGTGTCCCAACCGAAGTTGTTGAACAAGAGGAACTCTCGGTTGAACCGGATCTCTCTTATGATGAGCATCCCGTTAAGATCCTCGACGAGAAAGAGCGACAAACACGAAGGAAGGGAGTTAAAATGTACAAAGTTCAGTGGAGTCATCACTCCGAAGATGAAGCCACGTGGGAAACCGAGGACTATCTTAGGAAGAATTTCCCCGACATACTTTCATAAGCCGAGGTATTTCTTTTCCCCTCTCTATCTCTAGGTTTAATCGAATCTCGGGACGAGATTCCTTTTAAGGGGGGTAGGCTGTGACATCTCTGATGTCAAAAGAATTAAAAAGTGCAATTAAAATCAATGCAACAGGGAATTGGGTTGAAATTCAAAAATTCGTCAAAAATTCAATTATAATTCAAAAACAAGGGTTGTTTGGACACCCAACTGAAATCTCAAAGACTTGGGTGCTGAACTTAAAAATCTCGGACCGAAAGAGTAGTTGTCATCACCTACAGCCCTTCGCGACAACCTCGCCACGGCGTTCGTTCCGCTCGATGACCCTCGAGCGGGGATGTCCGTCACGATCGAGCTTAGCTCGTATATCCGTCACGATCGAGCCTAGCCAGTAGTTTCCGTCACGATTCGAGGCCGCACGGTAGGACGCTCGAGGCTCCGCAGCCAAGCTCGAGGACTCACCCTCGAGCGACGTTCCGTCACCCTCGAGGCTCCGCAGCCAAGCTCGAGCACTTACCCTCGAGCGACGTTCCGTCACCCTCGAGGCTCCGCAGCCAAGCTCGAGCACTTACCCTCGAGCGATGTTCCGTCACCCTCGAGGCTTCGTAGCCAAGCTCGAGGGGGGCACTCACCCTCGAGTGGCGTTTCCGACCATTCGAGGCTCGGCAAGCTCGAGCTTGCGTTCAAGCTCGAAGCGCCGTAGCGCCTGGTCGAAGTGCCTGGTCCAAGCTCGAAAGTTGTGTCCCACACCTCAGACCCCAACTTTTAATTTTACCCGTTTCGAAGTTCAGTTCGAATTTTTGGAGAAAATTCGAATTTGGAAATCGGAGCTCCACGGGCATGCTACAGTGCCCCTGGCGCGCGCTGCGCTGGCCGGAGCTCGGCCGCCACGTGGCCGGCGAACGGCGCAGGCGGCGCTGAGCTGGCCAAGCCGCGGCGGACGCTGGCGCTTGTCGCCTAGCTCTTGTCCGGCCACTCCCGAGCCATCACTTCGCCGCTGTCGCCTCGCCTCGCCTCGCGCCGCGGAGCGCCATCATACGGTCGCGCGCCGCCGTGGCCGCACGCGCGCTCGCGCCGCGCCGAGCGCACTGCAGGCGGTAGAGTCCATTCGCGCCGCGCCAAAGCCTCTGCTGAGGATCTCCACTTCTTCACGCGATGATCTTTGACGCCCAACCGCGCGTGTGCGCTCTGTTCGAGCTCGCGCGCCATCAATGGCGACCGCGACAGCCACCCACGCGCTCGCACGCTCCCGAGGCCGCACAGTGCCTCCCTTGCGTGCTCAATCACTCCACCGCGCACTCACACCCCTCCTCTCACTCGCTCACTTGGCCATTTCCACTTCCCCGCGCTCGCTCGGTCTTCTTCCTCCTCGCGACGCGCAAGCCGAACCCAAGCTCTTCGCGAAATTCCTCGTCCACGCTCCACCATTCCCAAATCCATCCCGCACGGAGCTAGTCCACTCCACCAGCTCCAAAACACCCAACTTTCCCCAAGACATTGACCCTTCTCCGGCGAGAATTCGTGAATTCCCCCAAATCGCGATTTTCGGCCGCCGGAGCACCCGCACGTCGAGACCCTACTCCGAGCCGTCCCCTAGGTCAACCGAGCACGCCATTGGCTTCCTCGAGCTCCACTGGTGCTCTAGGACCCCTCGAACCTCGGCGAACGACCCCGAGCTCACCGGCGTAGAAGCCGCGGCGGCCGCGCCGCCACCACCTCGTCGCCGGCGAAACTCCGACCATCCCCGGCCTCCCAACCGTCCCCAAACGACTCGTGGTGAGCCCAGGAAGCTTTTCCCCCACTTCCCCGAGCCTAGTTCGCCGCCGTTTGGCCGGCGCAACTCCGGCGAGGTCCCAGGGACCCAAGTTCATCGTCTACCTTTGTTTAGGGGTCTCTGCGCAAAAGTCCAGGGACTCGTTCGCGAAGTTTTGAAAGATCTAGGGTTCTCTGCGTAAACAGATTCTTAAGTCTAGGTTTGATTTTTCCCGAAACTTGTAAAATCGATTAAAAATCGTACAAAAATCGGAAAAATGCACAAAAATACTCCCTGGATTCGTGAGAGTCTAAATTACAATCTCTATTAGACATGTTTGTACTTTTGACGAACTGTTTTTGAATTAAAATTCAAACAAGGAAAATCTAAAGTTATGCACCATTTCAAATCCAGAGCTGCGCTAGGGTTGAGCTTTGGATATGTTGTGTATAGTGGCTTTGGACAGCTTGTGCCCAAAGAAGACCCAAAAATATGATGTTTAGCTCCTTTTATGAATTAAAATAGGTTTTCTGTCTTTTTGCAGTGCAGAAATCATTAAAAATAATATGTGCAGTGAAAAATCACCATTTTGCTCCTGAGAGCTTAAAACTTGTTAGAACACATGTTAAAAATGAAAAACTGAATTTTTGCTCTGTTTAGGATGGCAAATAAGTAAATATGTGTTTTTGGTTAGAAAATCATTGAGGATCACCCAAGGGTTATTTTGAGCCACCACTTGGCCAGAGCCCTCCTCATACTTATGCTTAACTTTGGTAGGGAGATCTCCTGAAATGGTTGAATTTTCAATTTTATATGAATTAAATTCATTTCTGCTGGCAGCAACTTGTTAGATTTTTAATAAATTATGTGTAGCTCGAAATTAGCTAAATTTTGGAGTGAGCTTAGCTCTTATACTCCAGTAGCTGTCATAAAGTTTATAGCTAAAAATGATGAACAGAAATGGAGAAACAAAAATGAGAAGGAATCTAGTTGGAAATTGATTTATATAAAAGAATAAACCTTTTGGGTTAATTAGTTGAAATAAAATGGGTAGAACCTGAAATTCCAGAACAGCACCCAACTTTGTGAAGAAATAAATATAATTCTTTTATATATGTACACAATCACCATCGCATTCAAATAAAACTTTTACCATACACCTACACCTTGTTTTGTGAGGAAAATAGAAATGCTTAAGCATGTCTAGGTGAATATGGCCTTCAAGGCCTTAGTCTTAGCATCTTTAGGCAGCCGCCTTAAAATATGCATCTCATGTAGACGGCGCCATCCCGGACGGCAACTACACCCTCATTCCCGCAGACGAGGAGCAAGTCCCGGAGCACGGTGCCAGCGAAGAAGTGACCAACCCGGAGGCTAACTCTCAGTCCGAGCAAGAAGGCAAGCCCCGGAGCATGACCTAACCTTTACCAAAATATGCACTTTGAATTCTCTATGTTTGTGCATTTACGTTCAAGGAGTTGATTGAATACCTTAGCTGCACATTTCCTAGTACCCATGACTTGCAATACTAGTTTGAAAGGGATCGATAGTGCATTGCTATAGGTCCGTTACAAGTCGAGTGATTTCCTGTCACTCGCGAGACATAGGGATTGCTTGTCTTTACTTATGTTGGAATCATAAGGATTGACGGGCGGGATGATAGATGTAGATCTCCCGTCCGTGTATGATAATTGGTTAAGGTCGAAATGTGTGGTAGAGTGTGTCAAGTTTTTGAACGTACCACATGCATACCGGTATATGGGAGCCGGTAAGCCCGGTACCAGATTGAAGCAGCTAGGGCCGATAGCCATCTCTCCTTGGAAACTTGTTTCCCCTGCCGTACACTTGTGGATATATGCGTGATGCTGTGAGTGAAGCAGTAAACCTTTATCCTAAGGAAATGGACCCGGTTCCGAATTGTGGATCGATGGGAAAGGTTGGGAAATGCTTGTACCTTTTATAGCAGGCAGAGTATCCGTGTGTGTTGGATTTTCCCTGGCCAGGTAGCACAAATTCGGTTCGAACTGTCCGCTTCTCGCGGTTAATGAGACTGCTTGACCGCCTTGCTACATCGAGTAATAAGTGGAATTATGAGATCATGAACTTGTTCTATGAATAACTTGTATTGCACCACTTGTATGCTTAGAGAGGATGCTAATTTAGAATGGTTAAATTTACTAGAATATGAAGCTAAAACTTGAAAGCAAGGATCTACTTTAGTTGCTTTTTGGCAAACAAACCCACCAGCCAAAAGCCTCTCATTGTCTAGATGTCGGTGATGTAGATTTCACCCGACGGGTAAGCCTTGCTGAGTATTAGTATACTCAGCCTTGCTTGTGACAATATTTTACAGGTATACCTTTGGATGTGGATGCTTTGTCTTGGCCGTCCAGGTTCCACCTGGCTGGCACATCGAATGGGTCCCGTCCTCTGGCGAGGATCGGGAGGAGTAGCTTCGTGGCAGGCTTCAGCACGGAGTTATCTGTACCGTCGTTAGATTATTTACTTCCGCTGCAATGAGCTTCTAACTTCAGTTGTTATGAACTTTCAAATTCCGCTGCAAGACTTGTACTCTGATTTATTTCAATTCGGTTTGTAATAACTATGTTACCTATGTGCGTGATTTAATTTGTGGAATGTTGTAATCTCTGGAACCCGCCTTCGTGTGGGCGTGCTGTTGTTTCGATCGGGAAAAGTACGTGGTTTAATCGGGTTTAATCCGACGGCGCTCCAGCTTATTCCGGATTAAGTGCTTGACTACGTGATTAGTGGTCCAAAGGTACTTAACTTGGAATAATTTCGGAGTGGTCCGCCACATTCGGCAAGGAGGCCGCGGAGCCAATAGCTCCTGTATCTTGGCCTTCTTCACACTAGATTGGAACCAACATGATGTACAACAGAGCACGGGGCTTACATATAGACCGACGCACGAAGCTACTCCTCCACATCCGGCCTCTGTGCCATAATCTGCAAGACCTGCTCAATGTCTCCGTGAGCTACTCACTCCCAAGGACGACGCGACTTCCTCCATGCAAATCGGCACCACGCACACACGTATCTCCCAACCAATGCTGCAGCTATCCTGCAACTTCCTGGACTCTATTTGTCTCAAAAAAAACCTTCCTGGACTCTATCCCCCATACGTGACACAAATGTACACTAACCAAGCCCATGTACGTGACCCACACATGCACGTACACCAGCTGGATACCTAGGCACAAGGACACAACACGCCGCAGCACAACACCATCCACGACACACACGGACAGCACGACGCTGAGCATTTATTCCTAACATTTGAGCGCTCACACCAGCCAGGCTGAGTAGAAACGAGAAAATAGTTTGCATGTGTAGAGCCTGGCTAGGGAAGGAATGTTGCATCACGGGAGCCTAGCTCAGTTGCTCCTCCAACCAATCAACCATGCTGCACTACATATGGGGAGCCTGTTTGGGCTGAAAGCAGGCAACCAATCACGCCCATGATTGTTCATCTATGCATAGTGGTCGCACAAATGAATATGTCATCAAGTGGAATGGAAAGAACTTAGTTCTCAAACAATGACACCTCACCAAATCCTTACTTAGCACTTACAGAAGAGTTCTAAAGTTAAGATTGTGAAAGGATCAAGATGCCTAAGAGGGGGGGATGAATTAGGCTTCTACAAAAATTTAAGCGATAAAACAATCCTATGCAATAAGCCAATTCACCCCATGTGCCTACAAGTGTAGTTTGTGCCTAGCTAGTATTGAAAGGAGTTAAGCAACCTAGTTCCAATCCTACTCTATCATGGCAATTCTAGGAATAGAAATGCGGAAAGTAAACTTGCTCAAAGTAAAGAGAAGAGTAGGAAGCTGATTTTTCCCGAGGTATCGAGGAGTCGGCAACTCCCCCCTAGTTCTCGTTGGAGCACCCTCGCAAGGGTATAGCTCCCCCTTGATCCGCGCAAGGATCAAGTGCTCTCGTAGGGGATATCCATTTCCCACTCCGGGACGGCGGATTCCAAACCGTGTACACCTTCTTGGGGCTTCACACAATCTCCACGTGAGCTCCCAGGAACAACACCACCAAGCCGTCTAGGTGATGCCGAATCACCAAGAGTAACAAGCCAAAGATCTTCACTTGATCTAGACTAGACCAAGAGCTAGATGGATGCACACTTGCTACTCCCAAGCACTAAAGAGAGTCCTTAATCTTCTCAAGATCAAAAACACCAATGAATCCAAGTGTCTCTCTTGCCCTCAATCACTTCCCAATAGTAGATGGATGAACAGTGAAAACGCGTGGCAAAGGGAGTCTCCAAGATATGAGTGAAGGGGTATAAATAGCCCCCACTCAAAAATACAACCATTATACAAAGCGCAGAGCCGTCGACTAATTCGATGGTGACACCGTCGAATTAGTCGACGCTTGCTTTCCATTCAAACTTTGAACAGTGTAACGGCTAGTTACCTCACCGACTAATTCGATGCAACAATCATCGAATCAGTCGATGCTACCCAGAGTCATGCGCCACATGATCTTCACAAAGATCAGAGACCATCGACTAATTCGATGCCGCAGCCGTCGAATCAGTCGATGCTACACAGAATCATGTACTCTGGGGTCTTCATGTCTTCGAGCACCGTCGACTAATTTGATGGGGAAACCGTCGAATCAGTCAACACTACACAGAACACCACACCACCAACTGAGTGGAAACTGAGGGCCGTCGACTAATTCGATGAAGGGACCATCGAATCAGTCGACGCGACTCAGAGAACTGTGCCACTGTCTGTGTAAGAAAACCAGAGGCCATCGACTGATTCGATGATGCCTCGGCACCTCATCGAATAAGTCGATGCCTCTGAGTTTTGTGCAGTCTTCTTCTCTTTCGAGATCGAAACTCGTCCAATTCGACTTCTTTGAGTTTCTTAACTTCTCAAGGGCTTCAATGCAGCTACCTAGTACTAGATTTCACAAGTGTGCACCACACCTAACCTCTAGTCTTGCCTAGGTCAAGCTAACAACCCTCGACCCCCCTTAATAGTACGGCCAAAGGAAAACAAAGACCTAATCTACTCTAAGTGCCTCTCATCATCCCAACGGCACTTAGAACTAGCTTATCCTTAATCTTCAATCATATCCTTTGCACCAATACAATCGTTCACAAATGATGGGGGCCAAGAATACCGTGAAAGCCCATCATTGCACTAACTTAAACTTTGCCTCTGCAAAACACTTGTTAGTAGCAATGATTATGTTGTCATTAATTGCCAAAACCGAATTAGGGGCCTAGATGCTCTTTCAATCTCCCCCTTTTTGGTGATTGATGACAACACAACCTCTGAAAGGATATGAGAGAAGTAAAAAGAGGTAAAAGACAGTGGATAAACTTGAATTGCATGAACTAATAAAGGATAGCGGAAGCAAAGCACATAGTTCATTCAATACAAGATGAGCACTCAAGCATAAGAATAGATAAATATGAGCATAAGTGCACATTAGATGTGAGAGACATGACATGAGATATATATATAACCAAAAGCACATGTCAAACACAGAGTTTAGGATAGCATAGAACATCTCAAGAGCATCATACATATAAACAAGTGCACAAAATAAATATGATGCATGAGTTCACACAAAGATCCAAAAGACTATGCTACCCAAGCTCCCCCTATCTCTCATATCGTACTCTCTCCCCCTTTGGCACCAAACACCAAAAGACTAAGCGTCGGAGGGCGGAGGAGTGCTCGCAGGTGGGTCCTGAGACGAGGAAGGAGCTGAAGTCGAGGCTGACTGCCGGAGTCTAGACATAGAACGCAGCTGAGCTAGATGAGCCTCTCGGATACGATCAACTGGCGCGGTCGAGGTCGGCGCGGACGGAGTAGGAACACCAGTGATCTCTGAGTAAGACGCCTCAAGGTAAAACTAGACTCCGTAGTAGTGATCGGAGCAGTCTCTATCATCACAGCAGTCACAGGAGGCGAACTCACAAACTGACTCACAAAGGCTGACGTTGGAGACTGGAAAGCTGTGGAAAGCTCAGGCATAGGAGTCTCGGAAGTCATAGGAGCTGGCCATAACAGGCTCGGAGGACGTAGAGGACTGAACTGAGCCATGGGACGTAGCCGACTGAAAGCAGGAAGTGGTGGTGGAGCTAGCGACCCAGGCACAGTCTGACCAAGCGGAGGAGGAGTCGGGTACCCGGCCATAGGGACTGCGGGCAGAGGCACCTGAGGAGGCTGAACACCGGTAGCCTGGTATAGATACTGAAGCTGGAACTGGAACATCTCAGACTGCCGACGCTGCTGCTCAACAAGAAACTGAAATCGCTCCTCTGCACGCTGCTCTGCTCGGGCGTTGGTAGCGATAAGAGACTCAGCAAGCAAGCGAACTGTAGCAGTAAGCTGACTGAGCTTAGACGAGGCCGCAGGAGCAGGGGAAGGCCCTGCTGGAGCACCGGAAGGACCCTCAGACTCTGGAGGAGCAGAGCTGAAACCACCTGCCTCTGCATCATGAGCCCGTGGTGGCATCGGAGGTACTGGAACATATTCTTCATTCGTAGACTCATCCTCTGAACTAGGAATGGTCTGAACACCCTCAAGACCTGCCTCCTGCTCAGCTTTCCTCAACTCCTCATCCCGAGCTGCAAACTCTTCCCTCTGCTCAGGAGTGAACTGCTGCTGGGCAGCTACTAGAGCTCTCTGGACGCGACGCTTGTCTCCAATCTTGGCTGGCTTGTAATCAGGGAAGGTGGTCTTTAACTGGGACCATTGCTCGACTGAGCTCATGAAGAGATCCGCTCCTGCTTCCCTATTGTGACGACCAATGCTGCTAGCTAGGATGTAAGAAATGATGTGAGCGTATGGCATGAAGCGACCCATCCGAATACTGTCAGTGATCACATCCTCTATCTCACAGAGGAGAAAGTCAACCAGGTCAAACTGCTGCTGCCTGAGTATATATGCAAGAGTCCACTGCTGCAGCGCTGTAATGCCATCTGTGTTGCCTGTCCTGGGTAAAATGGTACGGCGAAGAAGCTCAAGGAGCAGGCTGCCAACAGGTGTCAAGTCTGCTGGGTGACGCTCTGACAGAGCTGTGAACGGAGGCCTGAAAGCTGGGGAGACCATCTCATAGTCGGGTGTGCGAATCCCTGCGGACCGAGGACGGCGAGGGGGCTCGGCACTAGGATATGCGAGCTCATGGAGTCTGGTCTCAACAGCTGGCGAGCGAAGGATCATCTCAAGGTCTGCACGCTCAATCTGGATGTCTCTGCCTCTGAACATACACCTGATATACTCATGATCTGGATCAACCCAAACTGAAGCATAGAACACCCGAACAACACCCTCATCATAGTGTCCAGGTAGAGTCAGTACAAACTGAAGACCTGGATGGTGAGCAAACAGCTGACGTAACTCATCGTCAGTCATATCAATAGCCCTGGTCAGTAAAGAAGTCACCATCCGTCTGTGAGGGAATAGAGTCATCCTCGAGCGGGGGTAGGCCTGATGGAACTTCTGTTGACGTGAAGTCCAGAAGAGACTACCTCTCTCTGTGGGACGAGCAGGAGGATACCAGCGCTCCAAGCTCCTAATCCGTGTGTGTTGGGTTTTCCCTGGCCAGGTAGCACAAATTCGGTTCGAACTGTCCGCTTCTCGCGGTTAATGAGACTGCTTGACCGCCTTGCTACATCGAGTAATAAGTGGAATTATGAGATCATGAACTTGTTCTATGAATAACTTGTATTGCACCACTTGTATGCTTAGAGAGGATGCTAATTTAGAATGGTTAAATTTACTAGAATATGAAGCTAAAACTTGAAAGCAAGGATCTACTTTAGTTGCTTTTTGGCAAACAAACCCACCAGCCAAAAGCCTCTCATTGTCTAGATGTCGGTGATGTAGATTTCACCCGACGGGTAAGCCTTGCTGAGTATTAGTATACTCAGCCTTGCTTGTGACAATATTTTACAGGTATACCTTTGGATGTGGATGCTTTGTCTTGGCCCGTCCAGGTTCCACCTGGCTGGCACATCGAATGGGTTCCGTCCTCTGGCGAGGATCGGGAGGAGTAGCTTCGTGGCAGGCTTCAGCACGGAGTTATCTGTACCGTCGTTAGATTATTTACTTCCGCTGCAATGAGCTTCCAACTTCAGTTGTTATGAACTTTCAAATTCCGCTGCAAGACTTGTACTCTGATTTATTTCAATTCGGTTTGTAATAACTATGTTACCTATGTGCGTGATTTAATTTGTGGAATGTTGTAATCTCTGGAACCCGCCTTCGTGTGGGCGTGCTGTTGTTTCGATCGGGAAAAGTACGCGGTTTAATCGGGTTTAATCCGACGGCGCTCCAGCTTATTCCGGATTAAGTGCTTGACTACGTGATTAGTGGTCCAAAGGTACTTAACTTGGAATAATTTCGGAGTGGTCCGCCACACCAATACGATGCTAGGGAGTGATTTGGCGCGTTTCGGTACCTTTTGCATGCAAAACGGAGCAAAACGGTCCGTTTCGGTGCACGAATGCACTGCCTCGTAACAACGAACTTCAAAATGGGTTTTTCGTTATGGACACTTCCAATCTACTCCGTTAGGCCCTAAATGATGTTTGGGAGTGTTTTGTGTGGCGGTTCCACTCCGAAATTATTCCAAGTTAAGTACCTTGGGACCACTAATCACGTAGTCAGGCACTTAATCCGGAATAAGCTGGAGCGCCGTCGGATTAAACCCGATTAAACCACGTACTTTTCTCGATCGAAACAACAGCACGCCCACACGAAGGTGAGTTCCAGAGATAACAACATTCCACAAATTAACTTACACAAATAGGTATTACAAGTTATTACAAACCAGGTTCAAATTTAAATCAGAGTACAAGTCTTGCAGCGGAATTTAAAAGTTCAACAACTGAAATTAACGTTCATTGCAGCGGAAGATAAACATCTAACGACGATACAAGCAACTCCGTGCTGAAGCCTGCCACGAAGCTACTCCTCCCGATCCTCGCCAGAGGACGGAACCCATTCGATGTGCCAGCCAGGTGGAACCTGGACAGGCCAAGACAAAGCATCGACATCCAAAGGAATACCTGTAAAATAATGCCACAAGCAAGGCTGAGTATACTAATACTCAGCAAGACTTACCCGTCGGGTGAAAACTACATCACCGACATCTAGACAATGAAAGGCTTTTGGCTAGTGGGTTTGTTTGCCAAAAAGCAACTAAATAAGTCCTTGCTTTCAAGTTTTAGCATCATATTCTAGTAAATTTAACCATTCTAGATTAGCATCCTCTCTAAGCATACAAGTGGTGCAATACAATTTAATTCATACAACAAGTTCATAAATCTCATAATTCCACTTGTTACTCAATGTAGCAGGGCGGTCAAGCAGTCTCATTAACCGCGAGAAGCGGACAGTTCGAACCGAATTTGTGCTACCTGGCCAGGGAAAACCCAACACACACGGATACTCTGCCTGCTATAAAAGGTACAAGCATTTCCCAACCTTTCCCATCGATCCACAATTCGGAACCGGGTCCACTTCCTTAGGATAAAGGTTTACTGCTTCACTCACAGCATCACGCATATATCCACAAGTGTACGGCAGGGGAAACAAAGTTTCCAAGGAGAGATGGCTATCGGCCCTAGCTGCTTCAATCTGGTACCGGGCTTACCGGCTCCCATATACCGGCATGCATGTGGTACGTTCAAAAACTTGACACACTCAACCACACATTTCGACCTTAAATCAATTATCATACACGGACGGGAGATCTACATCTATCATCCCGCCCGTCAATCCTTATGATTCCAACATAAGTAAAGACAAGCAATTCCTATGTCTCGCGAGTGACAGGAAATCACTCGACTTGTAACGGACCTAAAGCAATGCTCTATCGATCCTTTCATACTAGTATTGCAATTCATAGGTACTAGGAAATGTGCAGCTACGGTATTCATTCAACTCCTAGAAACGTAAATGCACGAACATAGAGAATTCAAAGTGCATAATTTGGAAATGTTAGGTTATGCTCCGGGGCTTGCCTTCTTGCTCGGACTGGGGGTTAGCCTCCGGGTTGGTCACTTCTACACCGGCACCGTGCTCCGGGACTCCTTCCTCGTCTGCGGGGATGAGGGTGTAGTCGCCGTCTGGGATAGCGCCTTGTACATGATATGCATAACTTAGGGTGGCTGTTCTGGAATTTCAGATTCCATTTATTTTATTCTATCTAACTACAAAAAGGTTTATTCTTTTATATAAATCGATTTCCATCTAGATTACTTCGCATTTTTGTTTCTCCATTTCTGTTCATCATTTTTATCTATAAACTTTATGGCAGCTACTGGAGTATAAGAGCTAAGCTCACTCCAAAATTTAGCTAATTTTGAGCTACACATAATTTATAAAAATTATATCAAGTTGCTGCCAGCAGAATTGAAATTAATTCATATAAAATTGAAAATTCATCCATTTCAGGAGATTTTCCTACCAAAGCTAGGCATAAGCATGAGGAGGGCTCCGGCCAAGTGATGGCTCAAAATAACCCTTGGGTAGTCCTCAATAATTTTCCATCCAAAAACACATATTTAATTATTTACCATCCTAAGCTGAGCAAAAATTAAGTTTCTCATTTTTCACAGGTGTGCTAACGAGTTTTTAGTCCTCAGGAGCAAAATGATGATTTTTCACTGCCCAGATTATTTTTAATGATTTCTGCACTGCAAAAAGACAGAAAACCTATTTTAATTCATAAAAGGAGCTGTAGTTCATATTTTTAAGTCCCCTTTGGACACAAGCTGTCCCAAGTCACTACAAACAACATATCCAAAGCTCAACCCTAGCGTAGCTCTGGATTTGAAATGGTGCACAACTTTAGGTTTTCATAGTTTGAATTTTAATTCACATACAGTTCGTCAAAAGTACAAACATGTCTAATAGAGATTGTAGTTTAGACTCTCAGGAATCCAGAGAGTATTTTTTTGCATTTTTATGATTTTTGTACGAGTTTTAATGGATTTTACAAGTTTCGGGAAAAATCAAACCTAGACTTAAGAATCTTTTTACGCAGAGAACCCTAGATCTTTCAAAACTTCGCGAACCAGTCCTGCACTTTTGCACAGAGGCCCTTAAACAAAGGTAGACGATGAAGAAAGGTCCCTGGGACCTCGCCGGAGTTGCGCCGGGCAAACTACGGCGAACTAGGCACGGGGAAGTGGGGGGAAATGATCCTGGGCTCACCACGAGTCGTTTGAGGACGGTTTGGAGGCTGGGGGAGGTCGGAGTTGTGCCGGCGACGAGGAGGTGGCGGCGCGGCCGCCGCGGCTTCTACGCCGGCGAGCTCGGGGTCGTTCGCGGAGGGGGGAGAGGTCCTTGAGCACCAGCAGAGCTTGGGGAAGCTAATGGCGTGCTCGAGGAAGCTCGGGGACGGCTCGGAGTAGGGTCTCGACGTGCGGGTGCTTCGACGGCCGGAATTCGCGATTTGGGGGAAATCGCAAATTCTCGCCGGAGAAGGGACAATAGCTTGGGGAAAGTTGGGGGTTTTGGAGCTGGTGGAGTGGACTAGCTCCGTGCGGGATGGATTGGGGAATGGTGGAGCGTGGACGAGGAATTTCGCGAAGAGCTTGGGTTCGGCTTGCGCGTCGCGAGGAGGAAGAAGACCGAGCGAGCGCGGGGAAGTGGAAATGACCAAGTGAGCGAGTGAGAGGAGGGGTGGGAGTGCGCGGTGGAGTGCTTGGGCACGCAAGGGAGGCACTGTGCGGCCTCGGGAGCGTGCGAGCGCGTGGGTGGCTGTCGCCGTCGCCATTGATGGCGCGGCGAGCTCGAACAGAGCGCGCGCGACACGATTGGGCGAGGAAGATTGTGGCGTGATCGCTGGGGATCCTCCACAGTGCTCCTTGGCGCGTAGCGAGCGAGCATCGCGACTGCGGGGCGGCGCTGCGCGGCTGCGACCAGTGCCGAGCGAGCTTGCCATGATGGCGCTCCGCGGCGCGAGGCAGCAGTGCGCCGTCGCCCGCGAAGTGACGGTACGGAAGGCTTGGACAAACGCGTGAGGACAAAAGCTAGCTGCCGCCACAGCTCGGCCGACCCGACGCGGTCTCCGCCACACGCCGGCCACGTGGCGGCCGGACTCCGGCCGGAGCAGAGCGCGCCAGGGGCGAGCTGGCAGCCCCGTGGAGCTCTTTGCCCCTTTTGAACTTTCTCCAAAAATTTGAGCTGAACTTCGAAACGTGTAAAATTAAAAGTTGGAGTTTGAGGTGCGGGACACAACTTCCGAGCTTGGACCGGGCACTTCGACCAGGTGCTACGGCGCTTCGAGCTTGAACCGCAAGCTCGAGCTTGCCGAGCCTCGAATGGTCGGAAACGCCACTCGAGGGTGAGTGCCCCCCCCTCGAGCTTGGCTGCGAAGCCTCGAGCGTGACGGAACGTCGCTCGAGGGTGAGTCCTCGAGCTTGGCTGCGGAGCCTCGAGGGTGACGGAACGTCGCTCGAGGGTGAGTCCTCGAGCTTGGCTGCGAAGCCTCGAGCGTGACGGAACGTCGCTCGAGGGTGAGTCCTCGAGCTTGGCTGCGGAGCCTCGAGGGTGACGGAACGTCGCTCGAGGGTAAGTCCTCGAGCTTGGCTGCGGAGCCTCGAGCGCGACGGACGGCGGGGCCTCGAGGGTCCTGTCGTGCAGCCTCGAATCGTGACGGAAACTACCGGCTAGGCTCGATCGTCACGGACATAGCTCGATCGTCACGGACATACTGACTAGGCTCGATCGTCACGGACATAGCTCGATCGGGACGGATTTTTACGGCTAACCTCGATCGTGACGGACATTCCCGCTCGAGGGTCACCGATCGGCGCGAACGCCGTGGCGAGGTTGTCGCGAAGGGCTGTCCGAGATGTTTAAGTTTTAGTTGGGTGCCAAACAACCCTTGTTTTTGAGTTATAATTGAATTTTTGACGAATTTTTGAATTTCAACCCAATTTCCTGTTGCATTGATTTTAATTGCACTTTTTAATTCTTTTGACATCAGAGATGTCACAGCCTACCCCCCTTAAAAGGAATCTCGTCCCGAGATTCGATTACACTTAGGAACAAGGTGGGAAAAAGGTACCTTGGTCTAAGAAAGGATGTCGGGGTAGTTCTTCTTTAGATAGTCTTCGGTTTCCCATGTGGCTTCATCTTCGGAGTGATGACTCCACTGAATTTTGTACATTTTAACTCCCTTCCTTCGTGTTTGTCTCTCTTTCTCGTCGAGGATCTTAACAGGATACTCATCATAAGAGAGATCCGGTTTAACCGAGAGTTCCTCTTCAATAACCTCGGTTGGAACACGAAGACACCTCTTGAGTTGAGAAACATGGAATACATTGTGTACCGCTGAAAGTTTCTCGGGAAGCTTCACTTGATAGGCTACCGGCCCACATTGCTGAGTGATTTCATACGGGCCGATAAAGCGAGGTGCAAGCTTGCCTTTTAGTCCGAATCTATGCACACCCTTGGTCGGGGAGACCTTAAGATACACGTGATCACCAACTTCAAACTGAAGTGGCTTCCGCCGCTGGTCAAAGTAGCTCTTTTGCCGTGACTGAGCGGTCTTCAAGTTCTCCCGAATGATCCTACCCTTTTCTTCTGCTTCCTTCACAAGGTCAGGGCCATAAGTATATCTCTCGCCTGCCTGGGACCAACACAACGGGGTCCGACATCTTCTACCATATAAGGCTTCGAAAGGTGCCATTTTAAGGCTCGCTTGGTAGCTGTTGTTATAGGAGAATTCAGCCAGAGACAAACATTTCTCCCAATTCTTCCCATAATGGATAACACAAGCTCAAAGCATATCCTCGAGTATTTGGTTTACCCTTTCCGTCTGCCCATCGGTCTGTGGGTGATATGCCGAACTACGGATCAGTTTGGTGCCTAGGGACAATTGCAACTGTTCCCAAAAGCGTGCTACGAACGGAGCACCACGATCTGAAATTATCGTCTTGGGTACCCCATGTAGACAAACGATCCGCTCCAAATAAATCTCCGCGTACTTCTTAGCGTTATAAAAGGTATTGACCGGAATAAAATGTGCGGTCTTGGTAAGGCGGTCCACAATTACCCAAATGGAGTCGTGCCCCTGCGGGGTTCTGGGAAGTCCAACAATGAAGTCCATGCTTATATCTTCCCACTTCCATGAGGGAATAGGTAGAGGTTGAAGCGTGCCTGCTACCTTCAAGTGGCTGGCCTTAACCCGCTGGCATGTGTCACATTCCGACACATACGTGGCAATTTCTCGCTTCATTCGAGTCCACCAAAAGTTTTGTTTCAAATCTTGGTACATTTTGGTGCTGCCGGGATGGATAGAAAATTTAGAGAGATGTGCCTCATCCATAATCTTCCTCCGGAGTTCCGTGTTTTTAGGCACCACGAGGCGATGCCCGAACCACATTACTCCCTGCCCATCTAGCCGGAAACACTTGTACTTCTCTTTCACCTTCTCCTTGGACAATTTCCTTTTAAGGATTTTAATGCACGCGTCATTTAATTGGGCTACCACAATCTGATCGTGCAAGGTTGGTTCCACTGCAACATGGTTGAAGTACCCGTGTGGAACAATCTCTAAATTGAGCTTTGCCATTTCGTGACACAGGGTGTCGGCATAGGACTCCACGGAAAGACAATGACAACGAGCCTTGCGGCTTAGCGCATCCGCGACTACATTAGCCTTCCCGGGGTGATAATGCACACTAAGGTCATAGTCCTTTGCTAACTCCAACCATCTTCGCTGTCTCATATTCAATTGTGCCTGAGTGAAAACATATTTGAGGCTCTTGTGGTCTGTGTATATGTTGCAGGGAACACCCATCAAATAGTGTCTCCACATCTTGAGAGCATGAATAACCGCTGCTAACTCAAGATCATGCGTGGGGTAGTTTTGCTCATGAGGCCGAAGTGCTCGAGAAGCATAAGCAATCACTCGGTTTTCTTGCATGAGAATACAGCCAAGACCGGTGCCTGATGCATCGCAATAGACATCATAAGGCTTGGTGCAATCGGGCTGAGCCAAAACTGGGGCTGAAGTTAAATGTCTTCGCAAGGTGTGGAAAGCTTCCTCACATTTGTCATTCCACTCAAATTTAACTCCCTTCTTCAAGAGTTCGGTCATGGGCTTTGCTATCCGAGAGAAATCTGGAATAAAGCGGCGGTAATACCCGGCTAAACCCAGAAAACTCCGAATCTCGTGGACAGAAGTAGGTGGTTGCCAATCTAGCACCTCTTGCACTTTGGTTGGATCCACGGATATACCATCCTTGGAAACCGTGTGACCTAAAAACTTCACGCTCTCCAGCCAAAATTCACACTTGGAGAACTTGGCGTAGAGCTGGTGATCTCTCAATCTCTGAAGAACAATGCGAAGGTGCTCGGCATGCTCTTCCTCATTCTTAGAATATATAAGAATGTCATCAATGAAAACCACCACAAACTTGTCTAGTTCAGACATGAAGACCGAATTCATGAGGTACATGAAGTAGGCCGGGGCATTGGTGAGTCCAAAAGACATAACCAAGAATTCATAAAGTCCATATCGTGTGGAAAAGGCAGTCTTTGGAATGTCACAAGGCCTGATTTTGATTTGGTGATAGCCAGAGCGAAGGTCAATCTTGGAGAACACTCTGGCGCCAGCTAGTTGGTCAAACAAGATGTCAATACGGGGAAGCGGATACTTGTTCTTAATAGTTACCGCATTGAGAGGCCGGTAATCAATACACAACCTCAAGGAATGGTCCTTCTTCTTCACAAAGATAGCGGGACATCCCCAAGGTGATACACTTGGACGAATGAAACCCTTATCTAGCAATTCTTGGAGTTGAATTTTTAATTCAGCCAATTCATTGGGCGGCATTCTATATGGTCTCTTTGATATAGGTGCTGTGCCAGGTTGAAGTTCAATCACGAATTCAATGTCTCTATCCGGCGGCATCCCAGGTAAGTCATCCGGAAATACATCGGCATACTCACATACCACCGGAATGTCCTTTAGTTGGGTTTCTACCATTGCATAAGCACACGCATCGACACAAGTCCGTTGTGGCAGATATAGCACACTCGGGCCCTGCGTAGGCGAGTTTATCTCAACAACTCGTTCCGCAACATCTAGGACAACCTTATGTTGAGTCATCCAATTGGCTCCTAATACAATGTCAATTCCTTCCATTCCCAGCAGAATCAAATCAGTAGGAAATGTTTTACTTCCCAACCTGATCGGAACCTTGTGGGTGACTTGGTTGGATGCAATTTTACCTCCCGCAGTTGATATCACGTATGATGATTTGGTATGGTACGATTTTAATCCGCATTTCACATGAAACCTTGTGCTTATAAAACTATGTGTTGCCCCGGAATCAAACAATATCACAGCAGGTTGAGTGCAGATAGGGAAGGTACCAGTCATGTCTGGGGCTCCCTCGGGTAAGTCGGCCAAGGTGGTGTAGTTGAGCCGTCCTTGGCGAACTTGCACACGCTGTTGCTGCTTGCCCTTGCCTTGCTGATTTCCCGGGCGCTGGTTTTGCTGCTTGTTCTGCGGGCAATCCTTGATAAAATGGTCCTTGCTCCCACATTTGAAGCACTGATAGCCGGCTCCAGGACGAGCTGGCTGCTGTGCACTCTGCCTAGGTGCTTGCTGCTGCGGCGGTGGAGGGAAACGAGGCGCGTTAGGCTGTGGCGGCCTAGCAACCCATCCACCTCCCTGAGGTGCCTGGACTGTCCCTGCGGTGCAGCCGGGGAACCAAGCGGAACCTCTGTGGCTGCGCGCTTGACGGTCCAGCGGGAGTCTTCCTCTTCTTTTCCGCCTTGTGCACCATGTTGGCGTCTTCTTGAGCGATGGCAAGGTTCACGAGATCGCCGTACGTGGCAGCACGGGTGGTGGCCAACTGTGCCTTTAACTTGGTGTTAAGGCCACGTCGGAACCTCTCTAGCTTCTTCTCGTCGGAGTCGGCGTGATGACCCGCATAAGGGCACAGACCATTGAAGGCCTGGGCGTACTGAAGCACTGTACGGGTACCCTGGGTCAGCGCCAAAAACTCATTCAGCTTTCGCTCTACTAGACCGGCCGGAATGTGATGAGCCTTGAATGCAGCCTTGAACTCATCCCACTCAACTACATGACCCTCCTGCTGCAGGGCCAGGTAATTCTCCCACCAAAGGAGAGCTGGGCCGCGGAGTTGCTGTGCCGCGAACACGACCTTGCGGTTGGAGGTGCAAGGCGTCGCCAGAATGGTGAACTTGGACTCGATAGCTCGAATCCAGGTGTCGGCCTCCAAAGGTTCGTCAGCTCGAGAGAAGATCGGCGGGTGCGTCGCCAGAAAATCCTCGTATCGGGCCACCTGAGGCTGAGGGGCCCGTTGACCTCCCTGCTGAAGCATCTGCTGCTGCATCATCTGTTGCTGATGCTGCAGGTTCCGGAGAATCTCCGTTTGCGTGGCGTAGAGCTGCTGCCACGTAGGAGGTTGCTGCGGTGGAGGAGGTGGCGGTGGCTGTTGCTGCCCCTCTGGCCCCTGCTGGTTAGCGTTGGAGCCACTAGCGTCGTGACCGCTGCGGGTGATTGCCATCTGCAGCAGGTACTTGTATTAGCCACATTCCATAAGCTTGCATAATGAATGACAAGATAGAACGTGACAATATATTAAGTGTACTGCGCAGAATGGCAAATCAGCACGCAGTTCGGGAGAAAAATCATATCTCCCAACAGGAAACAAGTCAAATGCTCCCATTCTGTCAGTAGCTCGGAAATTTTATGCTCTACAACTTTCATGTTGGGCTCGGAATCAAATTCGGACTGGAACTAAGCCGAAAAATTCAATCTTTAGCTCTCTGCATTTGCTGTTTTTCAGCAGGCCGAGCTATAGTGTTTTGGTTGCCATTTTTATTTCGCTTAACCAATGGGGTTGCAATTCGGTGATCATTTTGTTTGACAAATTCCAAACAACTTTGTAGTTCACATCACAGCCCAGAAATGAATGGAAAACCCATCAATAATTAAAACAAGGTCAGCTGCAGAACGTTTTCAACACAGCTGTAACAACATCATCAAGTTTTACACCACAACCACACCATTAATTTACATTGCCACCAAATAGGAGGAGCTCAACTCCATCTAGCCTATTATAACATGAAGCCAAAATCTAGGCCTAGCGGAGGAGTAAACTTGCTACTACCACTCTAAAAATCATCCAAGTTATTAGCGGTAGCCTCGCTGCCCATAGGTGAAGGTGGAGCTGGAAGGGGCGGGCATGTCATCCTCGGTGTCCATGTCGGAATCGGGGCCTCTCCTTCACCATTCCCTCCTTCTTGCTCAAGAAGGTGCTGAGCGTCATGGGCGGCAAGCATAGCATTGCATGCTCCAAGGTACCATGTACCTCCTCAAGCTCATCTCTAGTTTGTGCTAACTCATTCTGGGTGTTGTTGTGTGCAATCTGGAGGTCATTCAATTGCCTCTCCAAGTCAGCAATCATGGCATCTCTAGTGGTCACCTCAATGGACAAAGAGGTCCTCTCAACCCCTATGTCACGGGCGCGAGCCGACATGTCCATGGCAATGTTGAGCATCTCGCTCTGCGACCGTCCAAGAAGTGCCTGCAAACGGTGATAGGCTCGGATCCAC